>CP136061.1:256330576-256888076 GCA_032622095.1 Siphonodentalium dalli
TAAGTATTGATTTTTGTCACAAATAAGTATGGTTGGCACATATGTATTGGAGACTGGAGAGGGATTATCATGAACGATTTTTATCTAAATAATGGCTGCGGATACACGTATACCACAATGCGATGGCATGGTAGGTGTGACAATTTATTATAGTGCTTATTTGGTGACAATCTGTCGTCATATTTCTGTGCCATAGCTGGTTATGTTGCCCGCTGAGTTTCCGCATAATGAGTCGACTCGACCAATTAACCAATTGTCACCAAACTCCACCATAATTAATTGTAACACCTACTATGTCATCGCTACCGTGATACGTGTGTCCACAGCCAATCATACAAAAAGGTCAAATATGTATGGAAGCGTTTTAGTGCCACCTAACAAAAAATACTATGAGATAGTATCTCCTAAGTAGGAGATAGTATCCCCTAATTAGGACTTAGTATCTCCTAATTAGAAGATATTATATACTAATTATGACTTAGTATCTCCTAATACTATCTCCTAATTTGAAGTTATTATCTCCTAATTAGGACTTAGTGTCTCCTAATTGGGAGATATTATCTCCTAATTAGGAGATAATATAGATATAAAGAACTCAACACCAGTTAGCGGTCATTTTCATTCCCATTCATCGCTCAGAGTCGCCGCCCAGAGAAAGGACGTGCCCTCTTTGAGTGACGGTTGATTTTTCTGTCGGGCTTGGCTGGGCATGGATAGCTTAAAGGGGGACTATACACTAAATCCGACCATTTGTGTGACCATCTCCGTTTATAATCAACAGAGTTTATGCAACAAATGGATGAATTTGAGACATGTATTAGTGCAAAATACACTCGTGTGCTCTATGAACGAATAAAATAACATGGTATTTATAATGAAATTGTATTTATGACTCCAGCCGTTTATTAATTTCCATTATAATTACCATGTTGTTTGCATCATTCGTAGAGCACACAAGTCACAAGTGTACTTTGCGCTAATTAATGGCTCAAATTCATTCATTCATATATATTATGTTGAGTATAAAAGGAGATGGTCTCATAAATAGCCGGATCCCAAGCCATGCAAGTCTCGCACGATGTGAACTCTTTCCAGTCGGTGCATTGTGTCCATGGACCAACCATGACCATACGTACACATGCATTCATGCTGACTTGAAGTGGTTTTACAGTAAGAGGTCACACCAGTAGCAACATTTACTTGAAGTGGCCTAATAGGGTATGATAGACCTCTGGTAGGACCGACAGGAAACCACCACCAGGGGCCATCAAGACCACTCGAGGGAAGAAGAAAAAGAACAATTCAAACGCAGAAACAGTATACATACTTAGGGAGAAAAGCGAAAAAGAAGAAGTGAAAAAAAAGTTTAGATCATTTTCCCATCATTTTTCATTGTTATATCACCATTTATAACACCCAACATCATTCCTAAGTGGGTCGTGGGGGAGGACATACTGCCATTCCAAATCCTCCCGGGCCTCAATTCCAAATTCCCAATAAACGGTTCGCGGTCATTTAGACCCACTCACATAATCACATGTTTTAATTTGTAAGTAAAATAAGTATTGATTTTTCCGACAAATAAGTATTGTTGTCAAATATTGTTCGGTATGACTGTAAAGCGGAATATCGGGGATAATTATAACGGATGTCATCTTTTAAGATTATCATAATAAAGAACATCTAGAAGCAGAAATGCATACCGATTGTACAATTGTTTTAAGGCGTCTAACTTTAACAAGACATGGTTTCGTTTGCAAAATAAGTATTGATTTTTCTGACAAATAAGTATGGTTGGCACATATGTAGGCTATATAGACATGGTTGGAGACTGCAGAGGGATTATCATGAACAATTTATATCTAGATAATGATACAAAAAGGTCAAATATGAGAATGAAATTGCATACTTATTATACAGATCCCACATTTTTTTAAATTTGTAAGTAAAATAAGAATTGATTTTTCCGACAAATAAGTATGGTTGTCAAATAGCTCCGTATGACTGGATAGCGGATTATCGGGGATAACGGGTGTCATCTTTTAAGATTATCATACTAGAGAACATCTGGAAGCAGAAATGCATACCGATTGTACAATTGCTTTAATGCTTCTAACATTAACAAGAAATATTTTCGTTTGCAAAATAAGTATTGATTTTTCCGACAAATAAGTATGGTTGTCAAATAGCTCGGTATGACTGGATAGCGGATTATCGGGGATAACGGGTGTCATCTTTTAAGATTATCATACTAAAGAACATCTGGAAGCAGAAATGCATACCGATTGTACAATTGCTTTAATGCTTCTAACATTAACAAGAAATATTTTCGTTTGCAAAATAAGTATTGATTTTTCCGACAAATAAGTATGGTTGTCAAATAGCTCGGTATGACTGGATAGCGGATTATCGGGGATAACGGGTGTCATCTTTTAAGATTATCATACTAAAGAACATCTGGAAGCAGAAATGCATACCGATTGTACAATTGCTTTAATACTTCTAACATTAACAAGAAATATTTTCGTTTGCAAAATAAGTATTGATTTTTCCGACAAATAAGTATGGTTGTCAAATAGCTCGGTATGACTGGATAGCGGATTATCGGGGATAACGGGTGTCATCTTTTAAGATTATCATACTAAAGAACATCTGGAAGCAGAAATGCATACCGATTGTACAATTGCTTTAATGCTTCTAACATTAACAAGAAATATTTTCGTTTGCAAAATAAGTATTGATTTTTCCGACAAATAAGTATGGTTGTCAAATAGCTCGGTATGACTGGATAGCGGATTATCGGGGATAACGGGTGTCATCTTTTAAGATTATCATACTAAAGAAAATCTGGATGCAGAAATGCATACCGATTGTACAATTGCTTTAATGCTTCTAACATCAACAAGAAATATTTTCGTTTGCAAAATAAGTATTGATTTTTCCGACAAATAAGTATGGTTGTCAAATAGCTCGGTATGACTGGATGGCGGATTATCGGGGATAACGGGTGTCATCTTTTAAGATTATCATACTAAAGAACATCTGAAAGCAGAAATGCATACCGATTGTACAATTGCTTTAATGCTTCTAACATTAACAAGAAATATTTTCGTTTGCAAAATAAGTATTGATTTTTCTGACAAATAAGTATATGTCATGTCTCATACTTATACTCTTTTGTTATATATCTTCAGGTTAGCTGGAGTCTTATATATATGTATATAAATGGATATTGGTCAACTTAACATGGAAGCGGAGCGAACTGCAATTACATTGCGATGATCATCGGACCTCAGCAGATGTTCTAAAGTATAGCGTTTCATCTGAAGGAAATAATCAGCGTTCAGAGCCTGTATGCAACCAGGAAAAACAATAGCGTTCAGCGACTGTCCTTCAGAAATAAACAGTGTTTGGTGATAGTGTTCTTCAAGACTGCTCAGCATAAATAGACATTATGGCGACCTCAATTAACTACAAGATACCACCAGTGTTTTCAACACAGAAACCATATTCTCGCTGGGTTGACGAAGTTAAAGCATGGGAAACACTGACAGAATTGGACAAGAAAAAGAGAGCCGTAGCTATAGCGTTGTCGCTTCCTGAGGAAGGATCAGTGAGAGACAAAGTGTTTAGTGAAATGAGCATAGCCATTCTTAATGCAGATGATGGTGTGGAAAAACTGATAACATTCTTAGATGGACTTTTCAAAAAGGATGCCCTAAGTGAAGCTTACGAAGCATATACTGAATTTGATCGTTTCAGACGAAGCAAAGTAGCGACAATGGGAGAATATGTAATTGAATTTGAGAAGCTGTACAACAGGACGAAAAAGTTTAAAATGGAACTTCCCCAACCAGTTGTTGCATTCAAGCTGTTAGAATGTTCAGAACTCGAAATGAAAGACAGACAATTAGTGCTGACGGGAGTGGACTACTCTGCTGAAAATACATTGTTCAAACAGATGATAAGTTCTCTAAGAAAGTTTTTCGGAGAACAAGCTGCATCGCGACAGGATGGATCTGTTGGCATTAAAGTAGAGCCAGCATGCTTCACTGCGGAGGAGGTGAATTATTCAGACAGACAGTATAACAATCAGAGAAATTGGGGGCAGAGAGGTAATCGAGGGAGAGCAGGTGAATTTCGAGGACAGTCGTATCAGAGCGATCAGAGGAACAGTGGTTTTCGAGGACAGTCATATGGTGGTGTTCAGAGGAATAGTGGTTTTCGGGGACAGTCCTATAGTGGTGATCAGAGAAACAGTGAGTTTCGAGGACAGTTATATCGTGGTGATCAGAGGAATAGTGATTTTCGTGATAAGGGCGTAGGCGTGAATAAACTGAACAAGGCCATCAATCCTAACGGCCCTGATGGTCTACCTCTACGATGTCTAAGCTGTGATTCGATCAGGCATTTGGTTAGAGGGTGTCCTCATTCATATGAAAATATGAATCGAAAGACTGTGGAAAAAGCTGTGTTATTCACTGGTAATGTGCAGTCGAAAGAAACTCTTGTCCTTTTGACTGAATCTGCAAATTCAGCAGTATTAGATAGTGCGTGTACGTCTACAGTTGCCGGAAAGACATGGATGGACTGTTATCTGGATTCCCTTGAATCCTCAGTTAGGGACAAAATAGTGCATGCTGTGAGTGACACTCTATTCAAATTTGGGGGCGGAACAGTTCTCAAATCTCTTGGCAAAGTTACATTTCCTTGTGCGATAGCAGGCGAAGAATGTGAAATTACAGCTGACATAGTTGAGAGTGAAATTCCCCTGCTGTTAAGTAAAGACTCGATGAAAAGAGCCAAGGTGAAGTTGGATCTTGAGAATGACAGTGCAAATATCTTTGGGAAAGACATTCAATTACAGAGCACATCGTCGGGACACTATTGTGTTTCTATTGATCAGATGAATATTAGCGTTGATGATACAACCTCTGCACTGATAGCGACTAGACAAACTGATGACAAATCCAAAGTCATTGAAAAATTGCACAAACAATTTGCGCACCCTTCTTCCAAACGTCTAAAGACTCTCATGAAGGATGCCGGCGGTTACACAGAGGAACATCTCAAGTGTGTTGATGAGGTGACTGAAGCATGTGATGTCTGTCGGCGCTATAAGAAGACTCCAGCTAGACCAACTGTTTCACTTCCATTGGCAAGTGAATTTAATGAAGTTGTTGCCATCGACTTAAAGCAGTGGAGAACTGGCGTGTATTTTCTGCATATGATAGACATGGCCACAAGATTTAGTTTAGCTGCTATAATCAACAGGAAGACACCAGAGGTTATAACCGGAAAACTCATGACCCACTGGATTGGAAGTGGTATGGGTCCACCTAAGAGGTTTCTTGCAGATAATGGTGGAGAGTTTGCGAATGAAATTTTTCGTGATATGTGCGGAAATCTTAACATTGAAGTCATCAATACAGCAGCGTACAGCCCTTGGCAAAATGGAATATGTGAACGCAATCATGCAGTTGTAGATGATTGTGTGGCTAAGATTCTAGAAGATCAACCGAACTTGGACTTAGAAGTTGCATTGGTATGGGCGGTGAATGCGAAGAACAGTTTGTCCATGGTGTATGGTTGGAGCCCTTACCAATTAGTGTTTGGCGCTAATCCTAACTTGCCTAGTGTGTTGACAGATATGCCTCCAGCACTAGAGAATACGACTATCAGTGAAACATTTGCCAAACATCTAAATGCACTACAGGCGGGTCGGCGTGGATTTATACAAGCTGAATCGTCTGACAGAATCAGAAGAGCATTACGTCATAAGATTAGATCATCAGGCGAGTGTTTTCAACAAGGTGACAAAGTGTATTATAAGAGAGATGACGACAAGAGATGGAAAGGACCTGGAGCTGTGATCGGGCAAGACGGAAAAGTGGTGTTTGTGCGACACGGGAGTATATATGTGAGAGTTCACCCATGTAGACTGATCAGGTGTGGCCCAGAAAAGGAAGTGTCTTCTGATGAACAAAAAAAGACAGTTTGATGAAATTAAAGATTCTAGTGCTGTACAAATTGATGATGGAGAGTGTACAGACGAAGATCAGGAGATTAGTGGAAACAAAGTTAATAGAAGATCAGATGATGACATTCAGCATGGAGATAGGCGGAATGCAGCAAATGTGCAGCTAGATAATGTTGGAGAACTAAGTGGCAGTCAACCAGAAATGCATGTAGGAGATACCAGGACAAAGGATCCCAGTGTAAAAGATATTCCAAGAGTCGGAGAAATTATAGCATACAGATTAAGAGGAAGTAATGAATGGATGAAGGCCAAAGTATTAAGTAAAGGAGGAAAAGCAACTGGAAAAAATTGGGCTTACATGAATATACAGGAAGAAGATAAAGATGTAATGGCTGGAATAGATTTCATGAAAGATGTCGATGAGTGGAAAAAGGTGGATGTGATAGATGAAGTGAATGCTGTTTTTATTCCGGTGTCAAGGCACGATGAAGAAAATGTAAGAAATGCCAAACAGTTAGAGCTTGATAACTGGAAATCATTCCATGTGTATGAAGAAGTTCCTTACAAAGATCAGAAGGTAATGTCAACAAGATGGGTGATCACAGAGAAAGAAAATGGTGGTAAGCGGGTAGTCAAAGCACGGTTAGTGGCCAGAGGCTTCGAGGAGGAAACCGATGTCCAGAGTGATTCTCCCACAGCACACAAAGAAAGCATTCGATTGTTTCTGGCATTAGCCTCTACATATCAGTTTACTGTTCATTCTATAGACGTGAAGGCAGCGTTTCTGCAGGGAGACGAAATTGATAGAGATATTTATGTTCAACCTCCAAAGGAATGTATTTCAAAGGAACCTGTCATATGGAAATTACAAAAGTGTGTATATGGCCTTCCAGGAAATGGTTCTTAAGCATGAAAAAAGAATTGGATAGACTCTCATGTGTGCAGTCCAAACTCGATCCAGCGTTGTTTCTCTGGCAGGGAGAAGGTATGTTTTTAATGCATGTTGATGACATTCTTTGGACTGGCAGTGATTTATTCAAAACGAAAGTGATTGATTGCATTACCAAAAGATTCAGATGTGGGAAGGAAATGGACAGTTGTTTTCGGTACATTGGTTTAGACATTGAGCAAGATAGTGAGGCAGTGTATCTTCAGCAGCACATGTATACAGAGGAATTGAAACAAGTGCAACATGCAGTGAATACTAAAGGGAATGAGAGAGGTGTGTATATGGAGATTGTTGGACAGATGCACTGGTTAGCATCACAAAGTCGACCAGATTTGTCTTTTGATGTGCTGGATCTTACTACTTCAAGTGAAATTAGCGACTCAAAATTTCGGCAGAAACTCAACAAAGTCGTAAGGAAAGCCAGAAACAATGTGTACAAGTTTGTATTTCCACAACTTGGTAATTTGGACAAACTGGAGTTGGTTCTTTACACAGATGCTTCGTATGCAAACTTGTCTGACAGGATTTCCAGTGCAGGAGGATATATCATATTTCTAAAAGGCGGTAATGGGAGATGTTGTCCTATCTCTTGGGCAGCAAAAAAGATAAGAAGGGTGGTCAAGAGTACGCTAGCGGCGGAAGCACTTTCTCTCGTGGATGGACTTGATGCTTGTTATTTTGTGAGAAGCATTCTGCAAGAAATGATTAATAAGAAAGGAGCTTCAGACACACATGTTCCAATAACGTGTCTGGTTGACAATAAATCTCTGTGTCAGAATGTGCATTCCACAAAACTCATATCTGAAAAACGTCTTCGACTGGATTTGGCTAGTATCAAAGAAAGTGTAAACAAGGAAGATGTTTCAGTGAAATGGATAAAAACTGGACAACAAATAGCTGATTGCTTAACGAAAGGAGGAGCAGACTTCCATCCACTTATCGAGATGATACACAACGGGAAAGAAGAGACTTTCTAAAACTTTTCTTAAAGATTGGACAGGATGGTGTTGTGATGGACCCTAAGTTCTTGGTCTTTAAAATCACTTTATGATTGTTTCATTCATTTAGAAAGACATGGGAGTGTGTCATGTCTCATACTTATACTCTTTTGTTATATATCTTCAGGTTAGCTGGAGTCTTATATATATGTATATAAATGGATATTGGTCAACTTAACAGTATACTGGTTGTCAAAAAACTGGGTATAATATGACTTGAAAGCGGATTATCGGGGATGACGGGTGTCCTCTTTTAAGATTATACCAAACTAAAGAACATCTGGAAGCAGAATGCGTACCGATTTTACAATTGTTTTAAGATTCTAACATTTACAAGACATTTTGTCGTTTGCAAAATAAGTATTGATTTTTGTCACAAATAAGTATGGTTGGCACATATGTATTGGAGACTGGAGAGGGATTATCATGAACGATTTTTATCTAAATAATGGCTGCGGATACACGTATACCACAATGCGATGGCATGGTAGGTGTGACAATTTATTATAGTGCTTATTTGGTGACAATCTGTCGTCATATTTCTGTGCCATAGCTGGTTATGTCGCCCGCTGAGTTTCCGCATAATGAGTCGACTCGACCAATTAACCAATTGTCACCAAACTCCACCATAATAAATTGTCACACCTACTATGTCATTGCTACCGTGATACGTGTGTCCGCAGCCAATCATACAAAAAGGTCAAATATGTATGGAAGCGTTTTAGTGCCACGTAACAAAAAATACTATGAGATATAGTATCTCCCTAAGTAGGAGATATTATCTCCTAATTAGGACTTATATTAGTGTCTCCTAATTGGGAGATATTATCTCCTAATTAGGAGATAATATAGATATAAAGAACTCAACACCAGTTGGCGGTCATTTTCATTCCCATTCATCGCTCAGAGTCGCCGCCCAGAGAAAGGACGTGCCCTCTTTGAGTGACGGTTGATTTTTCTGTCGGGCTTGGCTGGGCATGGATAGCTTAAAGGGGGACTGTACACTAAATCCGACCATTTGTGTGACCATCTCCGTTTATAATCAACAGAGTTTATGCAACAAATGGATGAATTTGAGACATGTATTAGTGCAAAATACACTCGTGTGCTCTATGAACGAATACAATAACATGGTATTTATAATGAAAATTTATTTATGACTCCAGCCGTTTATTAATTTCCATTATAATTACCATGCTGTTTGCATCATTCGTAGAGCACACAAGTCACAAGTGTACTTTGCGCTAATTAATGGCTTAAATTCATTCATCTCATATATATTTTGAAGACCTCTGTCTGTCTGTCTGTCTGTCATTTATACAAATCTACGATTCTCGACCGATCGGGACGAAACTTGGTACGTGTGTGTAGTTTGACCAGGCGATGCCCGTGCAGCGCATGCGCAGACGAGATATCGGAAATGGGTGGATCTATCGACTTGAAATTTGCTATGTGAATGTATCTTGCCCCGGATCCAATTTTTATCGGGTCGCCGAGCCCGTGCGACGCCAGCTTCGCGCATGCACAGACGAGATATCGGAAACGGGTGGAGCTATCGACTTGATGTGAATGTATCTTGCCCCGGATACGAATTTTATCGGGTAGCCGAGCCCATGCGACGCCAGCTTCGCGCATACGCAGACCAGATCTCGGAAACGGGTGGAGCTAGCTAGCTATCGACTTTTTTTTCCTGACAAATATGTTTTGTTGTCATATGGGTTGGAACTTGGAGATGAGTTCGCAAAGATTCATAGTGTTGGTCGAGATTATCACACAAACAGATTTGGGAATAGAACTACATAGTTATACTTAAATTGTTTAAGGCTTAACAACCCAACATATTTTAATTCGTAAAATATGTATTGTTTTTTTTTTATGACAAATAAGTAATTAAGTATGTTTGTCAAATAAGTCATTATACCTGGAGAGGAGTTATATAGCAGGGTGATTTTGGCCAAGATTAAAAAACATTTGGGAATAACACTGGATTATACTTATTTAACAATTGTTTTATTTTCATGTTTCTAACATTGACATAATATTTTTTCGTTTCTAAAACAATTATTTATTTTTCTGATAAATTAGTATGGTTGTCAAATAGTTCGGTGTGGTTGGAGAGCCGATTATCGGGGAGTAATCTTTTAAGATTATCATTCTAAAAGAACGTTTAGAACCAGAAATGCATACCGATTTTACAATTGTTTTAAGGCTTCTAACATTAACAAGACATTTTTTCGTTTGCAAAAATAAGTATTGATTTTCCTGACAAATAAGTATGGTTGTCACATTAGCAGGATTAGCAGGAACATTTTCATCTAGATAATCATACAAAAAGGTCAAATATGGCAATGGAGTTGCATACTTATTTTAGTGATCAGACCTTTGTTTTAATTTGTAAGTAAAATAATTATTGATTTTTCTGACAGATAAGTATGGATGTCAAATAGCTCAGTATGGTTTTAGAGCGGAATATCGGGGATGATGGGAGTCATCTTTTAAGACTGTCACACTAAAAGAACATCTGGAAGCAGAACCGCATACCGATTTTACAATTGTTTTAAGGCTTCTAACATTAACATGACATTTTATCGTTTGCAAAATAAGTATTGATTTTTTGACAAATAAGTATGGTTGTCCAATAGCTATATAGGTATGGTTGGAGAGCGGATTAGCATGGATGATGTTGGTCGAGTTATAGAGTGTGATTGATTATAATCTGCTTCCAATTCTTAACACAACAAATGCATAAAATTTTATATTTTAACTTTTTTTGTTTTGTTTTTTTCCCTTCCAGACGAAGTGTGCAACTTTGGGAAAACCAGAGATTGCTAAAACACAAGAGCCAGACAACAAGTTGAAATATGGAAAATGGACAATATTGTTCTTCAAATTTTATGAATGTATTTGACATTTGCATTGTATATTATATTTACTGCATACATAAATGACATCGGTTTCCTGTTAATAGTTTCAAATCCAAGTTATTATTACCCCTTCAACCACTTCTTCTGAAAAAAGGTTCCATCTGGAGAGTTTTAGATGCTATTTAGAATGAGTGTCAATGACACTGTAGCTCAACTTGGAAAGGTAATACTTTTATGTGTTATAGTCAATGAAGAGGATTAGGAATGCGGATAGTTGAAAGGTCTAAGTAATACCAGATTATCAACATGAAGAGATATATAAAGTAAAATCCAAGATGGTTGCTGATGTCTATGTTTTCAAATGAAATTCAAAAACACTTGATAGCTTCCATCTTGTAGATCAATATGAAGATTAATATGAAGTTTGGTGATGATCGGATGAGGGAAGTGGACTTATTCATGCAAAGAGTAAAACTTGGCAGCCATGTTTTATGGCCGAATGACCCCAAAATGACTCGTCCCCATCTACATGTCAATATTGCTTTTCTGTGAGCATATATCGCAACATTGAATTACTAACTCCAATAGAAATTCCATAAGTGTAATTATGGAATATGATCTCTATGGGCCACAGTAGAGATTCATGGCATGTTCTAGCAAAACTGTGATACAAAACTGGTGTGAAGAAATGTCCTATATCAGGTTATATATATGGAACTCAATAAATAGATGTTCGTTACTCATAACTTTTGAGTAGACTAGGTTAAAATTCTATGAAGGAATTTCCAATCAATTTGTCATGAACATTGACTATTATGGCCCTATGAATCCATGGTCTTGACTCTTTTCCAAAAAGGACATTTTGGGGTGTTTTTCCCCCCAACTTTTTATTTAGCATAAATAGAAATGAAAGTGTCAATGACACTGTAGCTCAACTTAGGTAGGGGAATAATTTAATGGTTGACAGTAAATGGAGGAATATGAAAGGTGCTAATTGAAATGTCTAAGTAAGACTAGATGTACATGTCAATATCAACATTCATGACAGGTTTCATAATGATCGGATCAGGGATGTGGTGATTATGGTGTGCCAAAGGATTTATTGATGTAAAGAGTAAATTATAAAATGGCCACCGGCAGCCATGTTTTTTACAAAGCTCATAATGATCTGATCAAAGATTACACCTGTAGCCTGTGCCAATGGATTCAGTCATGCAAAGAGTAAAATCCAAGATGGCTGCTGGCGGCCATGTTTTTCGGCTGAACGACCCCAAAATGACTCGTTTCCCATCTACATGTCATTGTTAACATCCATGACAAATTTCATGAAGTTCCGACCAAAGGTACGACCTGTAGCCCGCGCCAAAGGAAATTGTTGATGGACACACGGACGACGGACACCAAACCATGGCAATAGCTCAAACTTACAAAGTAAGTTGAGCTAAAAAAGCAATGATTGTTTAATGTGTAAAATTCATTAATCTTACATTTACAACACTTATGTGTTGAAAATAAATTGCATTTTGTTGGATATGCCAATGGATGTCATAGATTTCAAAATTTTTTCAAGAAGCGAACTCCAGAAAATTTGAATATCAGAAAATTGGTATAGGTGAAAGCATATTGGTGGGAGGGTGGGGAGAGAGAAAGAGAAGAAAGGAAAAGAAGTGAAGAAAAAGAAAAAAAGCATCTTGAAGTATGACATTTTACGACTGTCACCACCTGCATACATTATTCTTTCATATAGAGAATACTGCTTCCTGCTTTGATGTCTTGGATAAGAAAACCCCCCACATTTCCAGATAAATGAAAAAGTCAGCCAACCACAGTGTCCCCCGAAAAAGTGGCAAGTCGATGTCGCTTTGTTGGTTGAAAAAGGGTTAATTACTCTGTAAAAAAAAAACAATTCTGTCATTTATATACATGTTGCACATCTCCAATATGTGGGTAACAATACTCTGAAGTTTCAAATATCTATGATCAAAACTGTAGGAGGAGTTGTGTACACCATTAAGGTACCCTCATATAGAATATTATTAAAAATGTTGAAATTTTCCAAGTTGAAAAGGGTTAATAACTCTGTCAAAAAATTATTTTTCCTTCATCCATATACATATTACACATCTCCAATATGTGGGCAACAACATTCTGAAGTCATTACGGCGAACGACCATACAAAATTTCGACAGAAGGCTGATATATCTCCCCAGACAGATTTATACAAACAGACAGACTCAGTGAATCCAGTATACAGAAATTTTCTTTGAGGGTGGGGTATGGCTTACAAGATCAAGGTGAATATTGTTAGGCCAATGGATTCTCTAAAATATGCAAAGCTCTCATATTTAAGACTCATATATAAGAGATGCATTGTACCAGGGTCTTCACAAAATTTCAGGAAGCTCCAGAATCGAAGGGTTAAAGAATTAGGTCAATCTTGACACTGCTACATTGTCTTAAATGACCTTGACATTGAAGAGGTGAGTTTTGGCATTGCTACAACTTTCAAATTTAATGAAATCTTATTGGATGCTTGCTCTCTCCAAATAAATAAATAAACTGAACTTTGAAGGGGTGCATGGTTATGAGAACCAAATTAACCCATTAACTTAGTAAAAATAATTTCCACAGATTATTAAGACAACTTTAAAAGCTATCTATTTAATTTTTTACATAAAAGTTATAAGCAATCAATATCAATATCAATATAATATAATTGTTTTTCATTCAAATTTTTATGACAAAATATGCCACACAGTATATATATATATTTATTGAGAAATTAAATCCTGGGTGTTGAAGAGTTAATAAATGTATTTTATATATTCCTTCCCCCTCTGGGAATAATGATCTTATCCCATTCCCCAACAACTTAATGAAAAAAAAATTGGTTCTTTTGCAAATATGGTTAGAAAGGGGAAAGATCGAGATCTACATTTAAAACACATATATCATTACAAAGTTAATGGGAAACATGATCCAGCCTCAGGGAAAAAAGAGCGATTTGGGATCAGGAAAGCATCGAAGAACTTCACTTTAATAGGTAAGATTAGTGATCTTTATTGTATAGCAATAACAAAAAATTTGTGAATAGCAATCTGTAGCCTCTTCTGAACATCACATTTTTAATAGGATCAGGGCCATAAATTCTAGGGATGGGGAGGGCGGGGGTTAGAGGGTGCCCCCTGAACACATCCTGAGATATTCCAGATAGTGCTTCTGCCCAGGCAGTTGTCGGGCAAATACATTGTAGTAACATTGGTCATATGAAGAGTTTGTTGCAATTGTTACCGAGAATTTTGCCAAGAGTAATGTGACATGTAATGTAAGGATTTAGTCATACACAAGAGGAAAATTGAAGATGGCCCCTGGCATCCATATTTTTAAACAGAATTTGAAAATGAAAGTGTCAATGACACTGTAGCTGAACTTGGAAAGGGAATAATTTAATGTGTTACTGTCAATGGAGTGATTAGGAATGTGGAAAGTTGAATGTCTAATACTAGTTTATCAACATAAAGAGATATATATATACATGCATATAAAAGTAAAATCTAAGATGGTTGCTGGCGGCTATGTTTTCCAACAATTCAAAAACATTTGACAGCTTTAGTCATGCAAAGAGTAGATTCCAAGATGGCCACTGGCAGCCATGTTTTAATGCCGAATAACCCCAAAATTACTCGTTCCCATCTACATGTCAATGTCAAAGGTCAAGACAAATTTCATAATGATCCGACCAAAGGTACGACCTGTAGCCAGTGCTAAAGGAAATTGTTGACAAGTCACACACACACGGACACCAAGCCATGGCAAGGGCTCAAACTTTACAAAGTAAAGTTGAGCTAAAAATTGTAACGACCCATCTAAAGGTTACCCCGAGGATCCATATGAAGTTTGGTGATTACCGGATGAGGGATATGCTGTGTAGTGTTCTAAAGGATTTAGTGATACAAAGAGTAAAATCCAAGATGGCTCTTGTCTGCCATGTTTTTGATCGAAAATCATTCAAATTTGATAGCTCCCATCCTGAGGTGATCCTAAACAAATGTAAGATTTCAAAACAATGGTTGCCATATCTTGTTTTTAAACAAATATCGGAAAAAAGGGAGGCTCCCATCTAGAGGTCACCTGAAGATCCATATGAAGTTTGGAGATGATTGGATGAGAAATGTGGTCTGTAAGGTGTACTAAAGAATTGAATAAAAACAAAGAGTAAAATCCAAGATGACTGCTGGCAACGTTTTTTTCATAACAGAATTCGGGAAAATGGTAAGCACCATCTAGAGGTCACCCCGAGGATCCATATGTAATTTGGTGATGATTGGATGATGGATATGCTCTGCAGAGTGTGCTAAAGGATTTAGTGATGCAAAAAGTATAATCCAAAATATTTTTCATTGAAAATCGTTCAAATTTGAAGTCTCCTGGTTCCGTTCTTATTTAATCTGATGCCACTGTTTGAACAAATCTTAATCCCAGTCACATGAGAACCATCTACTTCAGATATGGTCCTTTTTGCAAATTTTGGTCTTGTGATCCTGGAGATGTTTGAAAAATTCTGGATGCAATTATTGAATCAAATTTCACATCGAATTGTCTATGTACCTGGTTTTATTTTATTGGACACCAGCGTGTGCAATCAGTTGGTATATCTTTTACAAATGATTTGACCAGACAAATAATAAATCTATTTATTATTCTGAGATTAAACAACACAACACAATGAAAGCTATCAGATAACAATAACTTTAGTGAACATACAAACGTAGAAGATAAACAACATATGCAGAGTAAAAAAAAGGGCATCATTCTGACAATTTTAATTGAATCAAATCCATATTCAAACTTTACCTATATTCATTAAAATGAATGATCCACATGCCATATCTGAAAACAGCCAAATAAACAATTCTGAAGTTATCATCCAGATATTAAGATAATATGTCAATTCCAAGTCTAAAGGGGGCATAACTCCATCATTTCTAAAATCATCAATGTTAGCCTTAATATGGGCAGCACATCAAAGCTGAATTTAGCTCATTAAATTCTGATAGATATCGCTGGATATAACAATTTGGACAACCCCAAGAAAAGATATCATATCCTCCGATCAAATGTTTTACATTCTGGGCCATCATACAGAAAATTATAAAAAATGTTGAAATTTTCCAAGTCGAAAAAATGGTGTATAACTCCATCAAAAAAAAATAATTCCATCATCTATATACATGTTGCACATCTTCAATATATGGGCAACAATCTTTTGAAGTTTCAAATCTCTGGGATGAAGGTACTCAACAGTGTGATGTATGGACGGACAGACAAATATTTGATAGCTCCCATCTGGTGGTCAATGTAAAGATCCATATGAAGTTAAGTGACAATCAGGGTGTGCTAACGAAATTTCTGACAGGACAGACAATGGACGCCAACCCATGCCAATAGCTCAAATTTCTTGAAGTTGAGCTAAAAATGCTGAGGATTCCTATTGATTGGTGGCAACTGTTCAGATAATAAGTTTAACAAACAACCTATGGTCATTTGTTGAACTTATTATGTGAACATTTCCAATGGGAACTACTCGTCAATGAGAATTTAGTACAGAATGGGTTATTTTAAAGTTAGCTCCCTTGCAATAGCAGTTTCATAATAGCACGAGCACATAGAATAGAATAACCACTGGAAACTCAAAATATTGAAATAACTCAAAAGATGAAATGTTTTATCAAAACAAAATAGGAGCCATTTTTAATTGTCTTTTTCCAAGTATATTACACCAAGTCGTCCCAGTCCACAACAGTTAAAGGTACTCAATCCGTAAAGAGGGTCCCCATCTCAACAGATTCCAACAACAACAATCCGATCAGAGGATCCTATATTACTATTTCTTTGGCTTTGGGGGTAAAAACTATTTGATTCGAGTCGAGGAACCCATCAAACAAAGCTCAGAGTTATTAGATATTGATTTTTGAAATTTGTTAATTGCTCGAGATGAGTACTAATAACTGCCGTCAATTTGGTAACCTGCTCGAGATTTTACGTCAAAACTCTATTCAAACAGACAAGGATTGATAACTCTATAATCAAGTAGTAATAATAACGAAATTTTCACTGTCTTCTGGGCCAGAAAGAATTCCCGATAATGAAAAATAATAGATTTCTAAAATCGATATCTAACAAATCTGAGCTTTGATGGGTGATTTCCTCGACTCGAATCAAATATTTTTGACCCCCGAAGCCATTGAAATAGTAATTGAGAGGAGTTTTATTGGATTGAGTACCTTTAAGGATATCGGTTTGAATTATGCTGGTAGGAGTTATGTTGCTTGTAAATCTTCAGATTAGGTCAAATGGATGCTTTGCACATACGAACATAGAGCCTTTCCCAAGCTTGAAGATATCAAACATGCATATATCAGAGGTCTGTTGAATGTTAAAGAGATTTATAAGTGAACAGGTCATAAAATGAATACAAACAATATATTAGATGATTGTATCATCACTTTACAATTTTCACAGTATTGATATTGAATTTTGAAAACATATTAATCTCGGACATATCATGTCACATCATTAATCACTTTCAGGAGTTCAAGTGAATGCCACATGTGAATGTAGTACATCTTTTCAATGATGAGTAACTGAATGGTACTTGGTTTAAAACAGCATCAATCTATATCCCAAGCTGTTATGGACAATGATAAAAAAAAAACATTTGTGACTTTGAAGGAAAAACATAATTCATGAGATTTGAAGCCACTATTTTTACGGCAGAGCCTTGTTGGCATTTCATGCATCCTTTGTTACATGAAAGAGATAGAAATAAACACTGATTGCATAAGGTTCCCAAGTTACAAGCCTCTTATAATTAGGTCATTGTCATTTACATATCGGGCGGGGGGGGGATAGTTAAAACCACATATTTGAATATGAGTTGTCTTCAAATGATTGGACATATATATGGATCTATACAAGTTCAATGCCCAAGCATGGCATATACCCTGACACCCAGTTAAAGAGTGTGCAATACTAGAAAATTGTTATGTGTATAGAAGAAAATTTTGTTCTTTATAAATCTAAAAAGGTCCATCTAAGGAGATAATGGATAAAACCCATTGTATCCTTTCCCTTCATATTGAACTATCACTATTCCAAAGATATCTGAATCCAACTATTACTGTTGGTACTTTAGTAACAAAATCGAAATGTGAAGCGAAGAATCATGTTATTACCAACAAGGGCAATAACTTTGACAATTAAAGTGTCAATGACACTGTAGCTCAACTTGGAAAGGGAATAATTTCATGTGTTACAGTCAATGGAGTGATTAGGAATGTGGAAAGTTGAAAGGCCTAGTTATGCGAAGAGTAAAATCCAATATGGCCACTGGCAGCCATTTTTTTAGCCGAATGGCCCCAAAATGACTCGTTCCCATCTAAATGTCAATATTAACAACCATGACAAATTTCATGATGATCAGACGAACAATACGACCTGTAGCCTATGCTAATGGATTGAATTTTGAAATAAAATATGGCCGCTGGCATCATGTTTTTTGGCCGATTGACCCCAAAATGACTTGTTCCGATCTACATGTCAATATTAACATACATGACAAATTTCATGATGATCAATTTCATGATGATCAGTACGACCTGTAGCCTATGCTAATGGATTGAACTTTGAAATGACTCGTTCCCATATACATGTCAATGTCAACTGCCATGAAACAGTGTGCGGTTTTGTCTATATATTACTAGTAAATGTCTTGTGTACAGCATCAATTTGTTAGTAACATTCAGATTACGAATATGAGTTACTACGATTGCCGACTCGTGTGCTTTCTTTCATGCTTAATAATCTCAGATCATCACAACCTTGACCATACATATGAGCTTGGGGTCATTATAATTATTAAAATTTATATAGCATTTTGCAGAACTGGGTAGGTTTTGTATAGCATTCCCTGCCAATACATGTTTTTTCAATGTACATGATGTCAATTGGTTAACAAACAAAAGGCAAATTGCGATGCGAATCAAATTAAATAGATGTCTGTGGATGATAATGATTTGGATTTCCCAAATATCAAGGTAAATTCTGTGGGAAATTTTTCATGGCAAATGAATGTTGGCTTTGTTATGAAAGTTGTGCACCGATTGTGAAATCGAAGGAGTATATATACAGAAGACGGCATATTGACATGTATAAAATAACGTTCATAAAATATCAAAATGGGTGTAAAGTCCACAAATGTGCAACAGTGTAGTACATATAGTAATAAAGAAATATAAGTTGATTGATCAAGATATAGGACATATCTTGATGTTTTCTTTATCTTAACATCATAACTTGAACATTAAACTAGTTACGAATAGGCGAAATAAGCAAAATAAAAAGTTAGCTATTATTTATTCTCAAATCTTAGTAGTTATAAATATAATCGCACATGCAGCTACTTGGAATGCCATAATTATGCAGGTATACTGATAAATTATGGTGTATATAATATATACATGCTAATTAGGCCACTGTGTTTTGGGAAATTACCATTTACAAGTCCTACTATATGCCTATTTATGAATCTTCTAACTGTCAATTGACACCCTGCATTGTATTCTAGTACAGTAAAAAAAAAATTAATGACCCAATTCTATGTCTGATAAGATACAATTATAATGTTGTGCCTGACATAATGATAATTTATAATTGCCAATCGCAACAATGAAATGAGATGTTCCTATATACTAGTAGATACTAAGTACAGTGTAAGCCTCAGTAACTGCAAAAAGTTAATTATCCCGCCTAGACAAAGTTCCAGGTTGACGTCATCAGACTAACATCACTTGAGTGAAAGAAGTAGTGAGAAATTTTGCTCTCTTTTATAAATTGTCATATCTGGGTCAAATGTAATTATTTTACATTGGGGCTTGTCTCTCTGTTACCTGCATCCTCAGCTGAACCCACTAAACTATTTGTTGGCCATTTAAAAGACTTTTAACGGGTGCCTTTTAAAGATGTCAAAGTATATGTGTTGACAGACCAACTTGGACTAAGGAAATGTTGTTGAGGAGCGAGATAAAAATTTATGCTACTAAAGTTCAATATGAATTGAACAAGCAGTCGCAAACGGCGGTATCCCCTGCCGAAATGTGCAGTTGGGAAATGCATTCTCAGTAATGTTTGCATTCTCCGCCGAAATGTGCAGTTGGGGAAATGGATTCTCAACAAGAGGTGGGAAATTATTTACTTATTTATTTAACCCTCTGAGTGCCAGGGGCCGATCTCATCGGCCCTAAACCTACAAAATAAGTCTGTTAAAGAATATAAGAATAAATTATTAAAATTATAAAAAATTGTAAAAAAAAAAAAAATTGTCAGGCCAATGCATTCTCTTATATATGCGAGGCGACCTATTGTCGACTCGCATATATAAGAGAATGCATTGGCACAGGGTATATGGGTTGATACAAAAATCGGACCTGTCACTCAAAGGGTTAAGAAACATAAAAATACCTCTGAATTACAGAATGCTGAGGCCCTGGTAAAGGGCGTCCATCCAGCGGTGATGCGCCAAACGCACGTACAGCTGATGAGATCACACATCAGAGGCAGACTTCAGCAGGAATGCTGTTCGGATGTTGATGTCTGCGACATGATGGAAGGCTGCAGGAAAAAAGACAATTGCTGGCTGCAGTGTGATTGTTGTGATGGGTGGTTCCATCAGTCATGTGTCAATATGCAAAAAGAGAATAAAAAAACCTTAAAAAAGATCTCATATCAATGCAAAAAGTGTAAATAAGATTGAGTTATATCTAATATTGTTCTATTAGACAGAACATGACGCGCATATTAATCGAGAATCTCTTATCGATTGAGTTGCAGATGGCGCAAGGATATATATGCTATGCTCTCGCGAAATGTAACTATGCGCCATCCGCAAAGAGATCGATAAAAGATTCGAGATTATGATGCAAGTTGTGTTCTGTATTTATTCTACACCGTTCCATCAGATATGTTCAATCCATGAATGTCACCTTCATTGCAACTATAGCCACCTTTATTGTTATTTAAGTCTGACAAATTACCAGTAATTATGGGGGAATCACTGGAAGCGGTTGATCGATGTAATGTAAGTCATCTTTTTTGTCAACAATGTCAACAAGTATAGTTCTGGCTTGTATTCAACTAGAGGTATACACTAATATGTATTCAATGGCTGGGATTCCGTTGAATACATGTGACTCACGTCAATGGGTGTGGAATAAATACAGTGGAATAAAATGGCATCTTCAATTTCATGCTTTCTACTACGGTATCTAATACTCAACCTCCATTTAATAGCTATTTTTTTGCATTGATATGGGATCTTTTTTAAGGTTTTTTTTTTTACCTGGCAGACCATGTAGCACTGCAAAGTAAAATAAAAGGTCATAGTCCCTAGAAACAAGGTGAAAAAAGGGGTATAACTCCAAAGGGCGATTCTACTATGCTAGGGCCAAAAAAGTCCAAAAAATGAAATTTTTCAAACACCATGGTGTTTTTTGTATGTATTTTTCTGAAAAGTGTAGATTACTCAGATTCTGGAATGTATAGAACCATTGACTGATCGGTCAGTTAAATGTTATGCTGATTACAATTTGGGGTTAGAGTTGTTTAATATGAGGAAAGGAATGCATCCTAGTCATACCTCATGAAATTGATATATTGGCTATTCAAAACTTTGTGGTAATATAATATGTTAATTGAAATAATATAGTTGCATTTGAAGCGTGAGTGGTCACTAAATGCTATTGTAATTTCTGTAGCAAGAAAGTAATCAAGAAATTTAGGTTATCAAGAAATAACCTAAATAGCAAAGTGTGTGTCAGTCAACTGTATTTCAGTATTCCGTGGATAGAGAGCTTATGATTAAATTGTATAAAAATATCTTAATCTTCAAAATTTGCAATTGCAACTATAATATGCTAATTAAATGTTAATGTCTAATCTAAATTTTATATAATGAATGATATTGCTTCAATCGATGAGGAATACATATTCAACTTGCATGGTAACACATACCAGAGTAGACATGATATCCTTTGATGGTTCCACTGTATGATGGAGGATCCCAGCCTATTTTCAGCTGTGTAACAGTGCAACCAAGTATCACTAGATTTGCTGGGGCAGGTGGCGCTGCAATACCAGAAAATAATTTAAGCTCATGAATAAATGATATAAGTGACAAGGTTAAATTATTCTAATTACAATATTTACTATGTTCAAATTTACATCTGATATAATTTGTTCGCAATATACAATTTTAGCATGTGCCAGCTGGCTTGTAACACCTGCCAGAGACGCACCATGTTGAGAGTGGTAAAATATGGTTCGTCATCACTTTCAGTTGGTGGTCACCCACGTATCGCTTTTAACAATGAAGTTTTTGTAACAAATGGAGTGCATTGTCTCTGACTTAGAGTTTGCATATTCTCTGACTTTATTACAAAGCGGAACTTTTTATCAAGAAATTTCAGTGTTCTTTAATATCTTGTTGCTGATACAGAGATGTCTATTTTGTGTCAACATGTAACATTACGTGTGTGACACCCCAAGCAAAGAGTTAATATATGGGACTCAGGGGATCATACATTCTAAGAATTAAACTGATGTGGTCTAAACACTGGTCTTGGTGTTATAAATTAATACTCAGGTGCTCATAGACATACTGCATCAGGCTCAAAGTCTGTATTCCTTTAACTGCATTATATAGTGCTCAAGATTGTAACTTTAGTAGGCCTATATATAGGGAACTTTGATGTGGTTGTGCACTGAGTCGTTGCTGGGGGATTCTATTGCGAACCGCTCCCATTTGTTTGAAGTTTTAAGCTGGTACGTCATTTTAAAACATTTGAAATATAATTTAACATTTGTTTTAAGATCTCAATTGATTCTTATTGAATTATCATCACAGACAGTTCGTCATAAGGTATTGCAGTCCCTTAATCATTTATGGTTGCTATTAACTAACTATTACCAGATATAATTCCAATGTGTAGTTGTATGGTTCACCGCACTATTTTTCATTATATTTAATTTGTTGCATATTCTCTCAGTTACTATAATATATGAAAAAAATTAGCAGCATGAAATGCAAAATAAAAGGGAACTACAAGAATTCATGCATTTTAACTGGACCATTTTCCAATCAAAAGTGAAATTACTTTTGAACATATATTTTGTATTAAATGTTATATTTACCACATGGAAACCCTGGAAGGAAAATTAACCTCAATCTGATATGAAATGAAAATGTCACTCTATTCTGCCCTATTGAAAACTCAATACAAACGATAGCAGCACGACCAGTTTGTGTGAATTGCTGAACATTTTACATGGATATTAAAAATTGTTCTGGCAGCATCCAATATCTACATGTAGCTGTGAAAATGTGTTTGATTAACTGTCTTGTTAAACTTCATGTGTTCAATTGCATATTTATTATTATGTTGAAAACTTGAAATGATTAAAAACTGAGACCATGAATCTTTTGTCTGATGTTATCAGAACCTGGAAGTGCATAGTACATGTATATCAAACTTATTAGTAAAAGTACTATAAAAAATATTCAGTACTATAATGCATTTGAAAATTCTACAGGTATATTCTTTTCAAGATATCATATTAGGCCAAACAAAAAATATACCTGTGTTTCTGGTGACATGCCAGCTGGACATGCAAGAATATTTTTAATTTTATTTTATTTTTTCATTTTATTTTCAACTTTGCTAAAAATAAATATGAATACCCCCCCCTCTCGGAGTTATTCTCCTTGTTTGTAATGTACTGTAAAATAATAAAACTAAGTACATAATATTAGAATATAGAAGTAGTGCAATTTATTGTTTTATTCAATAACAAGAAAAATTTAATTTGATTCAGCTGAGACCTAACTGAAGTGTGGTATAATTTCCAGTTTAACAGTCAGCCATCTTAATTCAGATTGTTTGGCTTCGGCAATCCGCTACAGCAACACTATGCCATGGTCCAGTTTGCTTCATCAAATTGCTACGGTAATGCTGATTGCCGTAGCCAATTATGAAGGCTGAACAGTGCACGCGATTTGTCAATTTTTCGAAAATGAATCAGTTTACAAGGAAAATAAAATTGGGTACTAATTTTGCAAAACCAATAAAATGAAAACGGTCAGGGGCGCCGGAATACAGGCGGTGGGTCACCAGAAACACAGGTCTTTTTTATTTTGGCCTTACCATCTTACCCTCAGGACTCAGGAGAAACAACAATTGACTATTCAACAACATTCCAACACGTTGTTAGTACATATACACCACACCTAGTCCTAGATTTATTTGATAGGATACCAGTATATTAATGAATAAATTCTAAGTAAAATATTTATAATAAACTGGACCTATATTCAAATGCCATTGATCCATATGCCCAAATTGGCCCTTAAAAATAGAATAAAAATGTGCATGGCTCTGTAAATCAACTTGGAGGAGGGGTAATTACATGTGTTGCAGTCACTGGAGCCAGTCCTTCTTAGGAGGAAAACACATCAAGAGCACTTATTTGCTCCTGCAAACCATAAGGACGGGTGTTATTTCAGCCCTGGGAATTAAGGAAAATTTGCCTAGGTGAAAGAAATCGGCCTAGGCAAAAACAGATTTTACCTAGGCATTTTGCAACAATATTGCCATCTCAAATCAATAAGATTCAAAAATAACCTGAAATGCTTAGTTATTTTGGGGAACATTATTTCCAGGCCATTACTCAACAGATATGTACAAATCATCTCCAAAACAAGTGTCCTTATACCGGGTAACTAGTTATGGCCCAGTAGCTAGTAACCAGTTATGGAAACAATTGTGGAACAATATATATAAAGAGTGATTTAAAGATGGATTATCTCTTTAAATAACAAATTTTAAATAGTTGCGTGGGTATAAAATAATAGATATGAACTGAAGACCTATGTCCGGAAAAGCTTCTATCAATTACTATTGATTTTATTTCGAATATTAAATCGGGCCCATTTATGTTACTATTTTTAGAACCGACCATTCGGATGAGACCGTATTGCGATATAGAGCACTGGGCTGTTCCCATATACAGGTGACTGCCGTGATGTTACATATGTTATATAAATAATAAGGAGACTGATGAGATCCCACCCACCCCCCCATCCCGCCACCCATAGTATCTTATGCGCCACAGGCGCCCGTATAGAGGCTACTGCCCACATAAATAATAAGGAGACTGATGAGATCCCACCCACCCCCCATCCCGCCACCCATAGTATCTTATGCGCCACAGGCGCCCGTATAGAGGCTACTGCCCACATAAATAATAAGGAGACTGATGAGATCCCACCCACCCCCCCCCCCCATCCCGCCACCCATAGTATCTTATGCGCCACAGGCGCCCGTATAGAGGCTACTGCCCACATAAATAATAAGGAGACTGATGAGATCCCACCCACCCCCCCCCATCCCGCCACCCATAGTATCTTATGCGCCACAGGCGCCCGTATAGAGGCTACTGCCCACATAAATAATAAGGAGACTGATGAGATCCCACCCACCCCCCCATCCCGCCACCCATAGTATCTTATGCGCCACAGGCGCCCGTATAGAGGCTACTGCCCACATAAATAATAAGGAGACTGGTAAGATAACTCATACAGATGACTGTCCGTATATAGAGTGATCTCCCATATACAGGTGATTGCCCGTATATAGAGTGATCTCCCAGGCCATATACACGTGACTGCCCGAATATAGAGCGATCTCCCATATACAGGTGATTGCCCGTGTATTGAGTGTTCATGCTGTACCGAGCAATCTTTTATGGATTTTCTTATTTGTCACCAGGGTTCACTTTGTCCATTTTTTATATATCTGGAAAGGTTCTTCGATAATTGTAATGCATTTGGAATTTTGGAGTTAACAATTCGTTAGACTTAGCAATTCTGATCCAGTATTTGACCATGTTATATAATGCATCAACTTCACGAAATAAAGGAATAATGGGAAAAATAAACTATGTATTGTGACATTGTTCTATTCTATCCACCGCTGCTTAAGACCACTTTTTTAAACGCCTGTTTCGGGATAGAAACATTTGTATTTCCTTTGGTGTGTGTGATCCGAAAGTTTCTTAACTGTATCAATCCTCTTTTCGAAAAAAGTAACTCTTGCATGAGAGTTTCTGCTAGATTTAGACCAGTTGAGAGCAGCATTGGCTTCTGCATGGCGCCTCTACATATAGGCTACTTTACCAAACAATGGAGACTGGATATGATAACACACAGGGGAATATATCGCACACAGGCGTGGATTCGTTAAGCAGTTTGCACAATAAGACAAAGCAAACGGGTGTTCATTCATATCAGTGCGATATATGCTGGAAATCATGCAGCACATCTACAAATTTGCTGTCACATAAAAAATAATCCACATGGGAGATCGCTCCTTTCAATGTGATGTGTGCGATAAATCATTTACTGAGTCTAGTACCATGACGAACCATAAGAGGATCCACACTGGGGATCGCCTGTATCAATGTGATGTGTGCGAGAAATCATTTACTCATTCTAGTACCATGACGAACCATAAGAGGATCCACACTGGGGATCGCCTGTATCAATGTGATGTGTGCGAGAAATCATTTACTCATTCTAGTACCATGACGAACACTGGGGATCGCCTGTATCAATGTGATGTGTGCGATAAATCATTTACTCATTCTAGTACCATGACGAACACTGGGGATCGCCTGTATCAATGTGATGTGTGCGATAAATCATTTACTGAGTCTAGTACCATAAGAGGATCCACACTGGGGATCGCCTGTATCAATGTGATGTGTGCGCGAAATCATTTATTCAGTCGAGTAACCTGTCGAGGCATAAGATGTTCCACACAGGGGATCGTCCGTTTCAATGTGATGTGTGTGAGAAATCATTTACTAAGTCGAGTAGCCTGACGAGGCATAAGATGGTCCACACAGGGGATCGTCCGTTTCAATGTGATGTGTGTGAGAAATCATTTACTCAGTCGAGTAACCTGACTAAGCATAAGATGGTCCACACTGGGAATCGCCTGCATCAATGTGATGTGTGCGAGAAATCATTTACTCATTTGAGTAACCTGAAGAAACATAAGATAATCCACACCGGGGATCGTCCGTTTCATTGTGATATGTGCGAGAAATCATTTACTCAACCGAGTAACCTGACAAAACATAAGAGGGTCCACACTGGGAGTCGCCCGTTTCAATGTGATGTTTGCGATAAATCATTTACTGCGTCGAGTAGCCTGGCTGTACATAAGCGGATACACACGGGAGATCGCCCGTATGAATGTGAGGTGTGCCAGAAATCATTTACTTATTTGAATAGCCTGACTGTACACAAGCGGATACACACGGGAGATCGTCCGTATCAATGTGATGTGTGCCAGAAATCATTTACTGAGTCGTGTAGCCTGACGAAACATAAGAGAATCCACACCGGGGATCGTCCGTTTCAATGTGATTTATGCGAGAAATCATTTTCACAATTGGGTAGTCTGACTATACATAAGAGGATCCACACTGGGGCTCGCCCGCATCAATGTGATTTATGCGAGAAATCATTTTCACAATTGGGTAGTCTGACTATACACAAGAGGATACACACGGGAGATCGTCCGTATCATTGTGATGTGTGCCAGAAATCATTTACTCAGTCGAGTAACCTGACTATGCATAAAAAGATCCACACGGGGGGATCGCCCATATCAATGTGATATGTGCGAGAAAAGGTTCTAACGTCAGAGTGGCCTGATGTTACATACCGGTAAGATAACTCATACAGGTGACTCCGTATATAGAGTGATTTCCCATATACAGGTGACTGCCCGTATATAGAGGGGCCTGATGTTACATACGGGGCACACAAAAAAAAGTTGGCCAAAAGTTTGGCCTAATGAAATTTTGTTTTCTATTTTCAAAAAAAACAAAAATGGACAAAGTGAACACTGGTGACAACTACTAAAATCCACACACGTTTAACCAACATGGAATATCACACATGTATGAGTGCACTACGGTGTGTGGTCTGCTGCAGTCTATATGCGGTTCTCTATGGATTAATACGAGCTTCCACAACGGACATCGCCCGTATCCATGTGATATGTGCGGGAAATCATTTATTTGTATGAGTCAATTGACGAGACATAAGATAATTCATATGCCCAATATATCCTACACCTGTGTGATTTTGTAGTATGTATTTAAAATATCGCTACATCCAACATAAATGTGTATTATATTTAAAGATGGATTATCTCTTTAAATAACAAATTTTAAAGGTGGATTATCTCTTTGTAAACATGTATTATATAGTTAAAGATGGATTATCTCTTTAAATAACAAATTTTAAATAGTTGCGTGGGTATAAAATAATAGATATGAACTGAAGACCTATGTCCGGAAAAGCTTCTATCAATTAATATTGATTTTATTTCGAATATTAAATCGGGCCCATTTATGTTACTATTTTTAGAACCGACCATTCGGATGAGACCGTATTGCGATATAGAGCACTGGGCTGTTCCTACGCTACGCAACGAATGTCAAATGTCACATATTTGTTGTTTGTACTGTTTTGTTCCACAGATATAAGCGATAATGAGTGTAATTGACGTTTATTTGTGACAAAATTGCACAATATAATTTCTGGTCTCTATTAACAGTAACCAATATTGTTCGTTAGCTGAACAAACACACCTTTTTAGACCAGAAAATATTCGAAATAAAATTAATATTAATCGATAGAAGCATTTCCGGACAGGAGTCTTCGATTCAGATCTAATATTTTATACCCCGGTAACTATATAATACATGTTTACAAAGAGATAATCCACCTTTAAATAGTTGCGTGGGTATAAAATAATAGATATGAACTGAAGACCTATGTCCGGAAAACCTTCTATCAATTAATATTGATTTTATTTCGAATATTAAATCGGGCCCATTTATGT
The DNA here is from genome assembly GCA_032622095.1 of Siphonodentalium dalli. Taxonomy (NCBI): domain Eukaryota; kingdom Metazoa; phylum Mollusca; class Scaphopoda; order Gadilida; family Siphonodentaliidae; genus Siphonodentalium; species Siphonodentalium dalli. The sequence continues at coordinate 256,359,400 of CP136061.1, forward strand.
TACTATTTTTAGAACCGACCATTCGGATGAGACCGTATTGCGATATAGATCACTGGGCTGTTCCTACGGCTACGCAACGAATGTCAAATGTCACAGATTGGTTGTTTGTACTGTTTTGTTCCACAGATATAAGCGATAATGAGTATAATTAACGTTTATTTGTGACAAAATTGCACAATATAATTTCTGGTCTCTGTTAATAGTAACCACTATTGTTCGTTAGCTGAACAAACACACCTTTTTAGACCAGAAAATATTCGAAATAAAATTAATATTAATCGATAGAAGCATTTCCGGACAGGAGTCTTCGATTCAAATCTAATATTTTATACCCCGGTAACTATATAATACATGTTTACAAAGAGATTATCCACCTTTAACTTCTTGTAATAATTCAAAACCAGCATCCAACCAAATTTTAAAATGATTGCCAAGTCAAAATATAAGCTCTGTAATTTCAATAATATTCAGTATAACCTACATATAACTGAACTTCTACATACAGAGAAAGGCAGCTATTCAGTTTACTTGAACAATTGTAGTGATATTGATCATGTTATGGTCAGGCACATGTATGCCATTTCATGAAATTTGTTAACTCCATGTAATAATTCAACCAGCATCCAGTAAAATGTTTAAAAAGATTGCTGAAGTCAAAATATAATCTCTGTAATTTCTAAAATATACAGTATAACCTACATGGAACTGAACTTCTACATACAGAGAAAAGCAACTATTCAGTTTACTTGGACATTTGTAGTGATATTGATCCATGTTATGATCGGACACATGTATGTCTTTTCGTGAAATTTGTAAAAATTAGAACAAAAATTTGCAAAGTTCAACTTCTCTATTGAAAAATGATAACTAGCCAAACTTATTTCTAAGTCAGACTATCAAACTATATTGCAATACCTAATATTATTCAAAGTCGGACGCCTGACAAAATACTGCTTAAAAACTTTCTTAAAAAGTTGACAAGTAAATATTGGGTATGCAAAAATCACTAAGTCAAAACTGGGATAGATTCGATTTGAAATATTCATAACTCAAAAAGTTCATATTGAAAACCTAAAAAATAAATTAGATGTTCAAAATTGAGAACAAATTAAATTTCAGAGAAAGTTGACTGAAGTTGAAAATTAAAATATATTTCATTTCAAAAAATGAATTCAAAGTCAAAATTTGAAGTATAACATTCAATAAGTGAATAAGTCATCAATGTCCAATTTTATGGAAACATTTTAACTAAAAGGTAAGAATAATGTCATAGTCATCAAATTCCTGGAACTTAATCGAAGTACCATGTCGAAGAATTCGAAATCGAGTGAATGTTTTCGGCGCGAAAAGTTTTTTATACCCGATATTATAATTATGGGAAATCCAAGAGAATCATGGGAAGTTCAAAGGTCACTATAGTTCGTGTAACAGAAGTGTACCGTTATCGTCGGAGTTATATATAGTCTATAGAGTAAATATTTCCGGTTTAGTAATTACACATTTTGATAACAAAATTGCCCAATACAAAATAGAATATATGCCAGTCTCTTCCAATAGTATTGCCCTCGACTTACCAGCAACGGGTTGAACAATGTCATAACATACTTGCCCTATTCAGGGCAACAACAGTTACTGGCGATTGTGGCCAATGTTGACACCTCCCACTCACAGAGGACTCACATCCAACAATGCAATCGCAGGCATAGCTACCACATGGCATAATATACGCTCGGAACACGGGCTTCACTGGCCGCCATGGAGAATCACCACAGCATAACGCCTGAAGATTAAATCTTATGATAACACATTACTACTGAAGCGCCCAAAAGAAGCCTGATCTACACAGCGATATGGTATGCGCTTTTATTTTTATCTTTTTTCCTCTCTTGGTGGTTCTAGAGCTGTCACGAAGTCTCGAACGATAAAACACTATCCCATAACAGCCGTGAGTATGTTCAATAATTTAGTTTGTAATTCCAGGAACCATTATCTCTCGTTATTAACAAAGTGTCCAAATGAGATTGTATTTCAGTTCTAAATTGAATGAACATCTTTGACTTATTATTCTATAGACGTGCATGATAATATTATTCTAACTGGGACAATGACTCATGATATTATGCAGAATCGGTGTGTCTTGTCGTGTGTCATTCTTAATCACCCGACATATGGACTTTCGTCCTTTGTTTCATAGTTGGCCAATCAGAATGAACCACGTTAAGAAACTGGACTTATTGATCATTATTGATAACCGACTATAAAATTATAAAAAGGAGACTGAACCGTTTGGCACCACGAACATTGCGAGTTGAAAGTTTGACATAGGACTGTTCTTCCAAAGAAGAGGACAAATGGACCAACTATTTTCCATTGGAACTGATACATCTGTCACGTCACCCAATTTTGAGGAAATTTACATATTGCCATGTTACTGTACTGACAGAATGTCTTCAGACATACATCTTGTCACCAGCGTGGATTCTCTTATGTATTGTCAGACTCACGGTCTCGCCGAACTTCTTCTAACAACGTCGCACCTGTAAGGTCGTTTACCAGTATGGATTGTCAGGTTGCCGGACTGACTGGGAACAACCTTACATACTCGTATGATTGATCACATATGTGTGTTCTCATATCCTTAGGCAGGGAACCGGATTCACTAAATGCCTTCTAGTATACGTCACACGTGTATGGGGGATTGACTTTTTGAATTATCTTGTGTTGATATGACTGAAATCTATTTGAACCACGTCACACTCGTATGGTCGATTACCAGTGTGGGTTATTTTGTCACGGAGCCGGACTCACTTATTGCCTTATGGTACACGTCACATGTGTATGGGCGATTGACTGTGTGAATTCTCTTGTGTTGGTATGACTGAAAGATATTCGAACCACGTCACACTCGTATGGTCGATTACCGGTGTGGCTTCTTTTGTCGCGGAACCGGACTCACTAAATGCCTTCTGGTACACGTCACATGTGTATGGGCGATTGACTTATGAGTTCTCTTGTGTTGGTATGACTGAAAGCTATTCGAACCACGTCACACTCACTAAATATATTCAGTCACAAGTCACACTCGTATGGGCGATAGCCCCTATGGATTATCGGATTGACTTTGTCATGAAAATCGTGCAGCGCCCGTCAAAATTTAATGAGTCAGTTTACTTCAAATGCTGTAATTTTGTTATTACAATAGTGGAGACATGGTTTTTTTTTAAACAAAAGCTGGCGTTTTTTAGTTCAAAAGCGGAGACCTCACTTTACTTCAAAAGCTGGCAATTTTATTACAAAAGTGGTGAGGTACTTCAAAAGCTGGCGATTTTTACTTCTAAAGTGGAGACCTACTTCAAAAGTGGTCATTACTTCAAAAGCTGGCGTAACAACCTCTTTTAGTAAAATTTAACTCTTGCATGAGAGTTTCTGCTAAATTTAGACCAGTTCAGACCAGCATTGGCTTCTGCTTGGTGCCACTACATATAGGATACATTAAAAACAATCTGGAGATTATAAACTCACACCGGGGAATATATCGCACACAGGCGTGGATTCGTTAAGCAGTTTGCACAATGATACAAAGCAAACGGGTGTTCATTCATATCAGTGCGATATATGCTGTAGTGTAGGTAGTTAGCGTTTTGATCAATACACGTCGGATAAAAGCGCGGTTTTTTGCAAGAAGAATCAACAGACCATTGCCATGAAGAATCGCTTCAAGAACCAACTTTTCAGTTCTTGGTTCACCCATGAACTGCCGATGAACATTCACCCTGGTACGAAGTTTCAAAGGTACGTATTTATTATTCTGCATAGAGTTACGTCCCGTAAAAGTTTCTTCGGGACGAAATTCCACTTAAATAAACAAACACAATAACGTCAAATTACATCATATAATAGCATAATATTACTGCTATGTGAATTCGATATATAACATTGATATACAAAGGTCATTATGGTTACATATTAGTGTGTAGAGACGTGAATGTCGTCACAAATTTACCGACAACAGGCAATTCACAAATCCGACACGCATTTCTATTTTGTACTATTAACCACTTCGGTGCCACATCAGTTTCAAATAAATAGTTATCTTTCGCTTTCTGTTATGTGTCAAATGCCGTTATGCTTGGGTAATAATATATATGTTTTATCCGGCGCATCCATTTGATTCCGATTTTGCCGAGATGAGATAGAATGATATAAACATCTAAAAATCATGAAAAAAGAAACAGCGGGGCTTTGCATACTAATTCATAGAATCGTCCGTGGTGTGAGGGTGTGGGGGGGGGGGGGGTGTGGAGGGGTGGTGGGTTTGTATGCGGATGTAAGGATGCATGTGTGTTTGTGGTCCCAACTTTGTGAGGACGCTATTATAGCAAAACGAGAAATAAAAGCGGAGTGCTGTCCAATTTATTTAGGCGTGGGGAAGGGTTGAATAATTTTTTTAAGGAATGGGTGGGGCAAGAATGCCTGGCAAGCGCCTAGGAAACAGAATTCTAGGCAATTTTTTTCTGGGGGGGGGGGGGTGATTTTGTTTGGGAACGGGTGGGGCAAGGTATCCTGGCAAGTGACTACAAACAAATGCTGCCCATTGGGGGGGGGGTGGGGTGCTGTCCATTTGTTTAGGCGTAGGGAAAGGTTGAATAATTGTTTTAAGGAATGGGTGGGGCAAGAAATCCTGGCAAGCGCCTAGGAAACAGAATTCTATCCAATTTTTTTCTGGGGGGGGGGGTGATTTTGTTTGGGAACGGGTGGGGCAAGATATCCTGGCAAGTGACTACAAACAAATGCTGTCCATTGGGGGGGTGGGGTGCTGTCCATTTGTTTAGGCGTAGGGAAAGGTTGAATAATTTTATAAAGGAATGGGTTGGGCAAGATATCCTGGCAAGCGCATAGGAAACAGAATTCTGTCCAATTTTTTTTCGGGGGGGGGGGGGGGTGGGGGGCAGGGGATGATTTTGTTTGGAAACGGGTGGGGCAAAATATCCTGGCAAGCGCCTAGGAAACAAAATGCTGTCCATTTATTTTCTGGGGCCTAGGGTACAGAACTATGTCCCAATGTTTCTGGGGGGGGGGGTGATTCTGTTATTCTGTCCAAGATTGAGTCAAATGTATTGAGGGAAATGTTCAGATAATAAAGGTCGTTTGTTGAACTTATTATACAAACATTTCCTATGGGAAAACTACTCATAAATGATGTTCCAGTATAGAAAGGGTTAAGGATGAAGTTATTATATTGTCAATCTGTAGAAACATTAAAAAAAAATCACAAACCGTTAAGGATAACATGTCCTCAATAGATTAACTTGTCAATGTATCTCCTCAAATACTCTACTCCAATAGCATGTCACGTATAATGGATCATAATGTGTCTATGTATGTGTATATTTATCGCATATTATTTATTAACGTGTATTCAGGATTCACCCCCCCCCCCCCCCAAATAACTGTCTTCAGGATTCACTCCCTCCCAAATTAACTCGTATTCAGGATTCAGGGGAGGGGGTGATACCCTCCTTCTTGTTTGGCCAAAGTAATATGCAAACATTTTTATAAAGTTTCCTTCTGTTGTAAACCACAGATATTCGCACAAATTCATAATCTAGTCGGAAAATTAGCGTAGAACAGTCCCATATATATCCAGATTCCAGAAATGTGAATATATGATTATATATTCCAGGTTTGACTGGAAGATGAACTGGATGCTATGTGTAATATGTAAACTGATTACCGGGGACCCCCTACTTTGTCCACAAGATCGCGTGAACGCAGATGCCTTATCGGTATACAAGACCTTCCTGGATAACGTTCAAACTTTTCGCGAAATCGACCAGCTTCCTGTTGGGCTCGATGCAGATTTCGGAACTGATTATACACCAGAGTTACTGCTGGCAAATCGGGCTAGCTGGCACCACAGTTGTCATCAGAGGTTCAGTAATTCCAAACTGGAGAGAGCGAAAAAACGCAAAACGAAAGATGAGTCCATGGCAGATGAAAGGCGATCCAAACGACTGTGCACCAAAGACGAAGGGCCTTTACTCAAGGCAGATTGTATTTTGTGTTGTGGTAAGAGGCAAGGATCGTTACATTCGTTTGAAACATTTAATGCTGAAACATCCCTGAGAGACATGGCAGAAGAAATGAACGAGTCTGATCTGTTGATACGGATTTCCGGTGGAGACCTTGTCGCTATTGAGGCGAAGTATCATACACTATGCATGGTAGATTTTCGAAACCGGTATCGGTCCCTGCTTAGAAGCATGAAAATAGATTGTTCTGCTGAAGCTCGGATGGTGAAGGCGAGGGTGTTTGTAGAGCTCACGGACCACATAAAGTATGATGTCGAGGACGGGACACTTGTTCACAAGTTGAGTGATTTGCGCCGTGACTACGAACGTCGATTACGACAATTGGACTGTGAGACATCAATCAACGTGCATCGACTTAAGACTTCAATTATGTCTCATTTCGCTGGAACAGGGATCCAAGAACAGAGCGATGGTAAGAACACCCTCCTTGTATTTCCGGCGGCCATGCAGACTATTCTGAAAACAAAGTTGCAAGATCGTGATTACACAGAGGAAGCCCAACTGTTTGCAAAAGTCGCCAAAATATGTCGAGAGGAACTACTCTGTGACCATGATACAGAGTTTCAAGGTACCTTCCATGCTGATTCACAAAGGTTTGGGCCCACAACGAGAATGTTGATCTCGATGATATTATATGGCACAAACATACACGAAGGACATGCTGAAACCCAAGCTTGCCATTCAATCACTCAATTGCTCGCCTTGAATGCCAAAAAGCGCCGATCTAAAATACGGGTGCTCGATCCACAAAGGTCAAATCGTTTCCGCGAGCCACCTGTTCCTGTGTATGTTGGCCTGAAAGTTCACTCGATGACTAGGAGTAAACTACTCGTGGAACGCCTGTGTGACCTTGGGATATCGATTTCATACAACAGAGTAATGGACATTGAAAATTCGCTAGCGGTTTCTGTCAGTAAAATTTACATGTCCGACGGTCTCGTGTGCCCACCAGCTATGGTCAAAAATGTATACACCGTGTGTGCATTCGATAATATAGACCACAACCCTTCTTCAAACACAGCAAATTCTTCTTTCCATGGAACGGGAATAAGCATTATCCAGCACCAACCGAAAAACGAGAGACCACGAGAATATGAATATGTAAACACACCAAGAGGAAGCGGCCAGTGTGAACTTCCAGAGTGTTATAAACTTGTGAATGCCATAACTTTCAATGAAGCATCGGTTCAAGTACAACCTGCTATCTGTGCGCAACAATCTGTTAACAACGAGCCACTGCAATGTGCTCTGCAGGACGAACAGAAGTGGGTTAACACCGTTAACAATATGATAGAAAAAGCAGTAGAATCCCCGAAAAATGTTTCATGGGCCGCATTTCACGCGAATAATTCTGGTATAACTGTTGGAAATATTGCTGTAGTTTCCCTGCTGCCAGTGTTCTTTGAAAAGGCGGACAGCCCTTCTATGGTTAAACATGCTATGGAAGTTGTTAAAACAACAACCAATTTTCTGAATGCAGGTCAGATTCCAGTGATCGCATGCGACTGTCCAATATTCGCAAAATGCAAACTAATTCAGTGGAAATGGCCGGTAACTCTCGGCGAGGGCAACATCACCGTCATGTTTGGTGGACTGCACATTGAAAAGGGACTATGGAATGCATTAGGCGATCTACTTGATTCTTCAGGGTGGACTACAATTCTGACTGAAGCAGGAATTGCTTCATCTGGAACTGCCAACTCGTTCATAAACTGTGCACATATACTCCGGACAAGACATGCCCATCAGGTTACGGCCGCTGGGCTCTCTATTCTGCAACGAGAAGCATTCATCGCGCTTCACGAATCATACGACGAGACAATGTTTGTGTCATGGAGAGAACAACAATGCCAAGATAGCCCGACATTTCTGTTTTGGGATATGATTCTAGAAACGGAACTATTAATCCTAACATTCATCAAGGCACATCGCACTAAGAACTTCGAGCTATACGTGTCTTCCCTTAATGAACTGATGTACTTGTTTTTCTCCCTCGACCATTATAATTATAGTAGATGGTTGTCTGTACATTTACGAGATATGAGATCGTTGCCAGACAGTTCCGAGTTTCGCCAGAATTGGGTAGTTCAGAAAACCACTCGTAACTTTTCATGTATCGCCATCGACCAGACACACGAACAAGAAAATGAAAAACTAAAAGGTAGCGGAGGTCTTATCGGTCTGGTCGACAACATTCACTCACTAGAGAGATGGTCTGTGTCTTCTCCAGAGGTAGTAAGGGTCACAACAGAGTATGAACGTTTGTTTCTAGACATTGACGACAGTACACCATCAAAACACAACGAGGAAGGCGCATCCTCACAGAGTAAATTTGTCAAACAAGTCGGTTCGTTTTCTGACTCCGTTCGTGATTTCGGGAATCCCTTCCGTGAGGATGGCAAAGAACTTATTGTTATTGACTCTCGAAATTGTGCAGATGCCTCAGTCGTAGAGTCATTGAAGAAAATTAAAATATTAGGGAAAGAACAGTTCAAGAAATTTTATCAAGATGTTATGATAGACAGACAAAGAGACATACATGATCCCATTAAGAAAAACAAGTTGGCCCTATTGAAATCACCAAAACCGAAGAAGTTATCAAAATCAGGAGTCGTCAAGCTTTTAAAAAATGACATTAATCTTTTCGGCAGATTGTATATTTCCAACCAAGTTCGGCAGGGTGACCCATCCATGTTCTTCTCACATGAAAACCAGCAGTTCCCCCCATCCATATCCAAAGTGGGCGAAATGAGGAGCGGTAATAAATGTGATTTACTAAGCTTCATGAAGATCCCAGCCGTTTCAAACAACGCAGACACTGCAGAGCCGAATCCAAAGGTCGAATGTAAGGTGTTCGACGGGGGTGCTCTCATACATTTATTGCCACCTAAAGTCGGGCATACCTTCTCGATGTATATTAGTACAACGTTCATTCCGTATGTCATGATGCAGCTCGCAGACTGTAGCAGAGTTGACTTGGTATGGGACAGGTATTTGGAGGGCAGTGTCAAAACGGGAACGAGAGAGAAACGTGGTTGTGGCATTCGACGTAAGGTGGGGCTTACCACAAAAATTCCATCGAATTGGAATGACTTTCTGAGAAATACCACCAACAAGCAAGAATTGTTTGGATTGATTAATGAATGTATTTTGAAAGTGGACACCCCGACAGGGAAAACCATCTTTGTAACAGAGGGTGCTAACACGGTATGCAATGCTCCTAACGTAGAACCTATTCTGATCGGATGTACGCACGAAGAAGCTGACAGCAGATTAGTCGGACATATATTTCATATGCTACAGACTGATTTTTCGTCGATTATTGTTCGCACGGTTGACACAGATATTATTGTGATTCTGTTGGGACATATGCATGATATGTTACTTCAATGCAAAGATTTGAAACTGTTTGTGTCTTTCGGAAAGTCTAAATCACATTTTACCTACAACATAGTTGATATCTACAATACAATGGGTTCAGAAAAGTCAACTGTACTTCCAATGTTCCATGCGCTATCAGGATGTGACTCAACTTTCTTTGGCAAAGGTAAGCGCACATTTTGGGATGCCTGGAAAGCTTACTCAGACCTCACAGAATGTTTGATGTCGATTATAAAGAAACCTTTTGTGGTACTCGATGTTTCGTCTCCATTATTTGAGTGCATTGAGCGTTTCGTTGTAATTATTTATGACAAAACAGCAAACCTTACCTCAGTTAATGAAGCTAGACGCGAAATGTTCAGCAAAGGTCGTACACTTGAACATTTACCACCAACGAGAAACGCGCTTCTGCAACATGTAAATCGTGCTATATATCAGGCTGGTATATGGACGTTGAGCCCCATAGTGGATGCAAAGTTTCCAGCTCCTGACTCCTTCGGATGGAAGTTGATTGACGGTTCATTTGTTCCAGTATGGATGACAATCCCAGAAGCGGCTAGAGTGTGCACCGAGTTAATTAAATGTGTCTGCAAGTCAGTTTGTTCAAGGTGCAAATGCTCAAAAAACAAACTTCCATGCACGGATTTGTGCAGATGTGGTTGTGAGAAGTGAATTGTCCAAATCGGTTCATTAAACAAAATGCATTTTCAAATTTACTGATCCCATCTTCCCACCACATGCCCCCAGGAGCATATACCAGCAACAATAGTAGAATAAAATCATACATATACATGCAATACATTGCACTAATACATATACTATTGAATCTGGGCTATATCCAAGGGTGGCTGTGATTTCCTCTTGCGCTAGCATGAACTGTATGTTACAAGGAAGCAATATTAGTTGTTATTCCGACCTCAAATATACTTACGAGTTTATGCCCCAATAATGTTGTGTATAATTGGACATAAACACTAAATTTAAATATTGCTAATGTGAACACGATGATGAAGATAAGTTGCAGAATACGTTCCATGTGTTCCTGTTTTGAAAACAAAATGGAATTTGACGATTATAGGTTTTGTCATTGAGTGTTTCCTAATTTCGTGGTAAATCCACTACTGAATCGCATTTATATTTAAAACATCTCGACATTCAAATGTTTATTTAATTGATCCAACCATATGGTAGTGTCGCAAATAGAACTGAAGACATCAATGTCATTCATGGTTGGATTCTAAGCATTTACAGAATGAAATCCTGTCTGAGAATAATTTCGTTCATTTTACATAACACATATTCTGCCTCACATTTCTACCAGAACGAACAATACTACTTCAGCTTTAATGTGCATGACTCTTCTATGGTGGTTATTCCATCAGATAGTGAAGACATTGATGATATCTTACCTTATATTATCTCGAAAATTATAAAGAATTGAAAAAAAATAAGGAAAAAAAACCCAATTGTCATGTTTTGGCCGCCATTTTGGCATCCATCTTCAATAAATGTGGCCATTTTTCAATTAAAAGTTTGGATTGTTATTCTAGAATCACCATTCTTTGATAATATAGTGGCATTTGTTATGCTTACCATATCAAACTGAGAAGCAAAACCATTAGGTGTACCACCGTCAAATCGGGCAGACCGGCCGCCATCTTGGACGCCATTTTGAATTTTCGGGTCAAAAAGTTGGTTCTTGAGAAAATTCCTGGACTAGAGATGCAGTCCTACATGATATCAAAAAATGGCGCTTTTATCCGACTTGTATCGATCCGAGCATTTTTTGTCGCTAACTACCTACACTACTGGAAATCATGCAGCACATCTGCTCATTTTCTGTCACATAAAAAATTATCCACATGGGAGATCGCTCCTTTCAATGTGATGTGTGCGATAAACCATTTACTGAGTCTAGTACCATGACAAACCATAAGAGGATCCACACTGGGGATCGCCAGTATCAATGTGATGTGTGCGAGAAATCATTTACTCGGTCGAGTAAGCTGGCGAGGCATAAGATCGTCCGTTTCAATGTGATGTGTGCCAGAAATAATTTATTCAATCGCGTGACCTGACGAAACATAAGAGAATCCACACCGGGGATCGTCCGTTTCAATGTGATGTCTGCGATAATTCTTTTACTGAGTCAAGTAGCCTAACTATACACAAGCGGATACACACGGGAGATCGTCCGCATCAATGTGATACATTGTGTATGTGCGAGAAATCATTTACTCACGTGAATAGCCTGACTGTACACAAGAGGATAAACACGGGAGATCGTCCGTATCAATGTGATGTGTACCAGAAATAATTTATTCAGTCGAGTGACCTGACGAAACATAAGAGGATCAACACTGAGGATCGCCCGTATCGATGTGATGTGTGCGAAAAATAATTTGCTCGTTTGAGTACACTGGCGATGCATAAGTTAACCCACACTGGGGCTCGTCCGCATCAATGTGATGTGTGCCAGAAATAATTTATGCAGTCGAGTGACCTGCCGAAACATATGTAAATCAACATTGGTAAATTAAAGAATTAATGTACCCAGAAAAGTTTGTGTATGTCATCGGTATTTTTCTCGCCCGGTCGATGTGTCAGCTACAGTAAATGTCTCCCTCACTCGAACAGAACGTCGTACAAGTTAAACCCACGCGTCTACACCCACAACGTTTTGTCACGCAAGGGGCATTTGAAGCACAACATAGATCTAATGAGTTTAGTATAATCTCAAGAACAGTGGCTTCCCAGTTGGAACTAAGGTCGGGACGAGTGACCTGTCATCTGTCGACCAGCATTAATCAGTTGGATTGTGACCAGGAGGTGTGTCATCAAGCGCATGTCTCCATGCACATACTTGAAAGTGGGCGCGTTTAATATTTTCGATTAACGTATCGTCGGTTGGGGTAGATAATTCAGTTTTGGCACTACTGCGGCCGCCGTTGTTTAACCGTATTTCCGTCGAGCCTCTATGGTTGATTGCCAATTTTTTTCCCATAGCAATAAAAAATAAATTATCTAGCCTCATCTACAATTCCGTCTATTGTAACAGAGGGTGCACTAATATCTCTTAGATTGTGTTTTTCAACTTTGAGAATCTTATATGCATCACATTTTCCTATTCCACATAGAGCCGCGACAGTGTAACATTCTATGAACCCATGCATTGCTAAAAGGTCATGATATATTCATTTGAGCTTTAAGCGTTTCGTTGATGTTTCTTGTTGTTCGTTTTTTGTGCCTGCGCCAATCAGTATCTGGCCACATAAATCACCACGGTAAAGGAAATGGAGCAATATTACAACTATATCGATGCCACCTGCAACAACTAAAGACGTTATTATGAAGAGGATTTATCATTTGACTTGTTGGTTCATTATTTAGAGTTAGGCTGGTTCTTCCGTGGGCCATGTGTCGTGGTCCCTTATAAAAATCTACCACGGTAAACCATGATAAAAATACCGCGGTGCTGCATCGGGTGTTTGGTTGTGGTACACCACGGTATATTTACCTTGGTGTACCGCGGTACTTTTACCATGGTGTACCGCGTAAATCTGTCCCAAATAATTCATTTTAACGAAACACCCATTTTTGGAGGGTTAAGTTGTCAGATTATGTGGCGCTGCGACACGCTTTGGGTCCCTAATTTTGTTCACTCTTGGATTTGATTTGACTGGTGGCCAAAATCTGCACCCCGTTGCCATACAAGCCGATGATACAACAAAACACGATTTGTGATTATAGGTTACAATCAACTAAATGTTTCCCATAAGCGACAGTGTTAGGGTTAAGCCATGCCCACTATTCATTACCATACTGAGCCAAACTTCAAATATTTTTGCGTATATAAATCCACGTCGGACATAAGTAGTCAAAAAAGAAATGGTGTCTTACCATACTTATTACTGGAAATAAATTTGCCTTTCCACAACTACCCCCTTTTGTGCACAAAATTTCAGTATAGAAAAATACCCCCACCCCCTACCAAATTTGGCGACCAATGTAGACGCTTGACGAACAATCCCACACAAATGGCCGAGGAATTAACATTAAACAACCGAATATATTATACACCATTCAGCTGCCGGTATTTTTTTATATGCTGACTCGAGTTTCCCTACACAAATGCCAAGGGGCATAATTTCAATTATTTAGTTGCTTATAACCTCTTGCTAGACAGCATAATATTATTCTCTCTGCAAATCACATTGTTATAGATTCAATCTCCCCTTGGGTAGTTCCAAACGTTTCCTAGTTATTTACCATATTGGCGTGGTGGCATCATACCTTATATGGTACGACTTCGTTGACTAAAATACGGGAAATAACCCCAAAAAATCGGGGGTTTCGGACAACCTTGTCGACTAATTACGACGTAGCGGAAGAAATATCGACACGGTGTGTGAGCACATTGTTGTTTCGTTTGATCTCTAAGGTAACATTGCTGCCAATCGCGCTCCAAAGCAATGGTCATTAACAAAAACAGATACAGTAACATCGTTTGAAAGTTGGCTATAAAATTTACATTATTCATTAACATGTGATGAAAACTTCGCAAAATTCCTCATCCCCGGGGTCATATGGCAGAAAAGGACGAAGAACACGCCGCTCCGTGGTTTTGTCGATGATGGCGATGGGGTGCCTGCTGGGACCAGAAAAACGGCAGAACAGAAAGTTACATTTATGTTCGGTCAAATTGCGAACTTTTGCCCAGTACTATCACGGAGTGATATTGTTAAGACATCAACTTCCCTCGAAAATGTGTGCCAGATGATTCGCATGCATTACAGATTCAGTTCCACCGGGGGTCATTTCATCGCTTGAACCAGATGAACGTCCCAGGACCTGTTTCAGCGTATATCTGCATTCGTTGACGACACTTTGTTGAAGGCTGATAGTGTGATTTCGCACCACGGGGAGACACCCGATGAAGATGAAGAAATGACACCAACACTGGAGAACATGATCGCTTTTACCTGGTTACGTTTACTACATCCGAACCTACCGAAACGTGTAAAACAAAGATACGGGACTGAGCTGCGTTCTGAATCCCTTGCGTTCATAAAGCAGGATATATCTCTGGCACTGGACTCCTTGTTAGACGAAGTCGCAAAGGCACTGATTTTAAGATAATTCGATCTATGACTAAACAGATAATGTATTCAACAGAAAGGTCAAGTGCAACAATTCATCCGAAAGACGTGAGAATATAGTCGTGTCCCTTTGTTTAAGCAAGCAAACCGAACAGACTTCTTCCATTTCTTGAGCACATGTCCATTCCTCCCTGCTGGCGATAAACGGTTCAAAAAAAGGACACGATCAATTATGATATGTGAAGACGACGAATTAGGAGAGATATATAGACACAGAGTGTCCCGATTACAACGTACGCACATCAGTCGACCATTCGAATGCGCGGCGAGTACAAGTGAAGAAATCACCAGTCCTAAACTATGGAATCCTATTAGGGCCACTTGCTAATGGCGCTTTCGGCGCGCGCCGAAAGCGACAAAAAGTGCGCCATTAGTAACGCGCCGAAAGCGACAAAACATGCGCCGAAAGCGACAAAAAGTGTGCGGTTACGGCGCACTTTTTGTCGCTTTCGGCGCTTTCGGCGCTTTCGGCGCTTTCTGCGCGCGCCGAAACATACCCTAATGGCGCACTTTTTGTCGCTTCCGGCGCGCGCAATTAGGGAGTGGACCTAATAGTATGTCTAATGGCGCTTTCGGTACGCGACAAAAAGTGCGCCATTAGTAACGCGCCGAAAGCATGCGCTAAAGCGACAAAAAGTGCGCCGAAAACGACAAATAGTGCGCCGTAACGGCGCATATTTTGTCGCTTTCGGCGCGTTACTAATGGCGCACTTTTTGTCGCTTTCGGGCGCGCCGAAAGCGCCATTAGGAAGTGGCCCTAATAGGATTCGATACTAAACACATTCTACGCTCAACATCCTGTGTGTGTGATTATTGATTCTGGTGCTGAAACGAACATGATACGGGCGTACGAACATGATACGGGCGTCACTCGCCACACAGCTTGGACTAAACATCACGGAGTCTTGCCAACAAGCTATGCAGGCCCCACTATTGATTATGGGCGAAACGAGATTAACGATTACACGAGAAGGCAGTATACTTGATCTTGATGCGTTAGTGGTGGAGACCATGGACGTAGATGTACTAGCGGGAGTACCGTCCATGACAACTATTGATATTAGTGTACGACCCGCGAACGGAATGGTTACTATCGGCAATAAATCCTTCTCATACAGTCACCAGACCAAGTCACGAGGTCCTCATGCTGTTAGGCGAACTAACGTACTTCGTGCTCCTAAGACAATGCTGTGGTCAGGAGAATATCTCGAACTCGGATTTCCAGACAATCTTGATCTCGATTCAGTACTGGCCATCGAACCCCGGTTAGACGAAACTAACCATTCAACACGACAATGGCCAATCGCCGGCATCATACAAGCCGTAGGGAGGAAGATAAGAATAAGCAATGATACAGGTAAAATGGTAAATTTGCGAAAGAATGAACATTTCGGTCAAATCGTACCTGTCGCAAGCGAAAGGTCTGTCATAGACTAAGCAAGACCTATGCTTCACATACAGAGACGTCGAATATCAATCGACCAATGAATGTATCTGTCACTACAGGTCGTGAGTCTAAACCAAATGGACTATTCCAAGATATTCTGCATTCACATGCTGTCATTGTCGATCCGGACTGCATTCTTCCGCCTAAAGTGAAAGAAGAACTGTTTGCTGCGTTGGCTGACTACTATACCGTATCCGATACCAAGTTCCCGGGGTACAATGGCGCCTTTGGAAAATTTGAGACCGTTGTTAATATGGGGCCCGTACAACCGCCACAGCGAAGGGATCATGTGCCACAGTATTCTCGGTATAAGCTGGTAGAGCTACAAGACAAATTCGACGAGTTAGAGAAACTGGGTGTATTCAGAATACCAGAGGTGTGGTGGTGGAGTACATCAACGCGTCAATCCTGATTAAGAAACCAAATGGAGGTTTTAGACTCGTGACAGCGTTTGCTGATGTTGGGAAATACAGCAAACCCCAACCAGCAGTCATGCCTGATGTCGATTCCTCACCACGGAAAATTGCACAATGGAGATATATCGCAGTATCGGATCTCACAGTCTTTTTACAAAATTCCTCTTTCAAAAGAATCGGCAAAAATACTTCGGCGTTGACACACCATTTAGAGGCGTTCGCATCTATGTCTGAGGTGTGACATGAAAATTGGCAGGAACCTCAGCAAAGAATCTGAGGGGGGGGGGGGGGGGGGGCGGCTCACTCCAAAAAGATTAGATTTTATTTGGCGAGCATGGGGAACCGAAGAGACTTATTTTGAAGGAAACTACCATTTGTTGGAATAATCAGTTTTCGGCTCGTGACACTGAACATGTAATGCAGTTCCGATGAATTTGGGGTATTGGGGGTTACGTGGTCCGTATTTGAACACCCGTGCGCGTTACAGTATCGCCGAAATGGTCTGTTCTAAAAATAGAAGAATAAAGTGTCCCGTTTAATCATCTAATTTTATTAAAAAAAAATATTCGAAATAAAATCAATATTATTTGATAGAAGCGTTTCCGGACATGGGTCTTCAAGTCATATTCATTATTTTATACACATGAAACTATTGCAAAATAGTAAAATGAAGAGATAATCCATCTTTAATGTAAATGTTCCCCGATAATTATATGCATTTGGAGTTAACAATTCCTTCGACTTAGCAATTCTGATCCAGTATTTGACCATGTGATATAATGCATCAACTTCCAGAAATAAAGGAATAATGGGAAAAAGAAACTATGTATTGTGACATTGTTCTATTCCATCCACCGCTGCTTAAGACCACTTTTTTAAACCACTTTTTCGGGTTAGAAACATTTATATTTTCTTTGGTACGTGTGATCCGAAAGTTTCTTAACTGTATCAATCATCTCTTCGAAAAATGTAACTCCTGCATGAGAGTTTCTGATTTAGACCAGTTCAGACCAGCATTGGCTTCTGCATGGTGCCACTACATATAGGCTACATTAAAAACAACGGAGACT
This sequence comes from Siphonodentalium dalli, assembly GCA_032622095.1. Classification (NCBI taxonomy): domain Eukaryota; kingdom Metazoa; phylum Mollusca; class Scaphopoda; order Gadilida; family Siphonodentaliidae; genus Siphonodentalium; species Siphonodentalium dalli. The sequence continues at coordinate 256,376,965 of CP136061.1, forward strand.
GGAGATCTGGAGGCGTGGATACGTTAATCAGTTTGCACAATAAGACAAAGCAAACGGCTGTTCATTTATATCAGTGCGATATATACTGGAAATCACGCAGCACATCTGCAAATTTGCTGTCACATAAAAAAGTATCAACACGGGAGATCGCTCCTATTAATGTGATATGTGCGATAAATCATTTACTGAGTCTAGTACCATGACGCAACATAAGAGGATCCACGCTGGGGATCGCCTGTATCAGTGTGATGTGTGCGATAAATCATTTACTGACTCGAGTCATCTGACGAAACATAAGATGGTCCACACCGTAGATCGTCCGTTTCAATGTGATGTATGCGATAAATCATTTACTCAGTCTGGTACCCTGACGCGCCATAAGAGGATCCACACTGGGGACCGTCCGTATCAATGTGATGTGTGCGATAAATCATTTACTGACTCGAGTCATCTGACTCAACATGAGATGGTCCACATCGTGGATCGTCCGTTTCAATGTGATGTGTGCGAGAAATCATTTACGCAGTCTGGTACCCTGACGAGCCATAAGATGATCCACACTGGGGATCGTCCGTATCAATGTGATGTGTGCGATAAATCATTTACTTGGTCGAGTAACCTGACGAGGCATAAGATGGTCCACACTGGGAATATTCCGTTTCAATGTGATGTGTGCGAGAAATCATTTACTGAGTCGAGTAGCCTGACCGCACACAAGCGGATACACACGGGAGATCGCCCGTATCAATGTGATGTGTGCCAGAAATCATTTACTCAGTTAAGTGACCTGACGAAACATAAGAGAATCCACACCGGGGATCGTCCGTTTCAATGTGATGTTTGCGATAAATCATTTACCGAGTCGGGTAGCCTGATTATACACATGCGGATACACACGGGAAATCGTCCGTATCAATGTGATATGTGCGAGAAATCATTTACTCAGTTGAATAGCCTGAAGGTACACAAGCGGATACACACGGGAAATCGTCCGTATCAATGTGACATGTGCGAGAAATCATTTACTCATTTGAATAGCCTGACGATACACAAGCGGATACACACGGGAGATCGCCCGTTTCAATGTGATGTGTGCGAGAAATCATTTATTCAGTCGAGTGACCTGACGAAACATAAGAAGATCCACACTGGGGATCGCCCATATCGATGTGATGTGTGCGAGAAATCATTTGCTCGTTTGAGTACACTGACGATGCACACGTTAACCCACACGGGGGCTCGCCCGCATCAATGTGATTTATGCGAGAAATCATTTTCACAATTGGGTAACCTGACGAGGCATAAGATGGTCCACACTGGGATCGTCAGTTTCGATGTGATGTCTGCCAGAAATAATTTATTCAGTCGAGTGACCTGACTATACACATGAGGATACACACTGGGGATCGCCCGTTTCAATGTGATGTGTGCGAGAAATCATTTACTCAGTTGAGTGACCTGACGAAACATAAGAGAATCCACACCGGGGATCGTCCGTTTCAATGTGATATTTGCGATAAATAATTTACTGAGTCGAGTAACCTGACAAGGCATAAGATGGTCCACACGGGCGATTGCCCGTATCAATGTGATATGTGTGATAAATCATTTACTCACGTGAATAGCCTGACTACACACAAGCGTATACACACGGGCGATCGCCCGTATCAATGTGAAGTGTGCCAGAAATCATTTACTCAGTTGAGTGACCTGACGAAACATAAGAGAATTCACACCGGGGATCGTCCGTTTCAATGTGATATTTGCGATAAATCATTTACTGAGTCGAGTAGCCTGACGAGACATAAGCGGATACACACGGGAGATCGTCCGTATCAATGTGATGTGTGCCAGAAATCATTTATTCAGTCGAGTGACCTGACGAAACATAAGAGGATCAACACTGAGGATCGCCCGTATCGATGTGATGTGTGCGAAAAATAATTTGCTCGTTTGAGTACACTGGCGATGCATAAGTTAACCCACACTGGGGCTCGTCCGCATCAATGTGATGTGTGCCAGAAATAATTTATGCAGTCGAGTGACCTGCCGAAACATATGTAAATCAACATTGGTAAATTAAAGAATTAATGTACACAGAAAAGTTTGTGTATGTCATCGGTATTTTTCTCGCCAGGTCGATGTGTCAGCTACAGTAAATGTCTCCCTCACTCGAACAGAACGTCGTACAAGTTAAACCCACGCGTCTACACCCACAACGTTTTGTCACGCAAGGGGCATTTGAAGCACAACATAGATCTAATGAGTTTAGTATAATCTCAAGAACAGTGGCTTCCCAGTTGGAACTAAGGTCGGGACGAGTGACCTGTCGTCTGTCGACCATAATTAATCAGTTGGGTGGTGGCCAGGAGGTGTGTCCTCAAGCGCATGTATCCATGCACATACTTGAAAGTGGGCGCGTTTAATATTTTCGATTAATGTATCGTCGGTTGGGGTAGATAATTCAGTATTGGCACTACTGCGACCGCCGTTGTTTAACCGTATTTCCGTCGAGCCTCTATGGTTGATTGCCAATTTGTTTCCCATAGCAATCAAAAATAAATTATCTAGCCTCATCTACAATTCCGTCTATTGTAACAGAGGGTGCACTAATATCTCTTAGATTGTGTTTTTCAACTTTGAGAATCTTATATGCATCACATTTTCCTATTCCACATAGAGCCGCGACAGTGTAACATTCTATGAACCCATGCATTGCTAAAGGGTCATGATATATTCATTTGAGCTTTAAGCGTTTCGTTGATGTTTCTTGTTGTTCGTTTTTTTGTGCCTGCGCCAATCAGTATCTGGCCAGATAAATCACCACGGTAAAGGAAATGGAGCAATATTACAACTATATCGATGCCACCTGCAACAACTAAAGATGTTATTATGAAGAGGATTTATCATTTGACTTGTTGGTTCATTATTTAGAGTTAGGCTGGTTCTTCCGTGGGCCATGTGTCGTCGTCCCTTATAAAAATCTACCACGGTAAACCATGATAAAAATACCGCGGTGCTGCATCAGGTGTTTGGTCGTGGTACACCACGGTATATTTACCTTGGTGTACCGCGGTACTTTTACCATGGTGTACCACGTAAATCTGTCCCAAATAATTCATTTTAACAAAACACCCATTTTTGGGCATACAATCTGAATTTTGTTGCAAGGGGTTAAGTTGTCAGATTATGTGGCGCTGCGACACGCTTTGGGTCCCTAATTTTGTTCACTCTTGGATTTGATTTGACTGGTGGCCAAAATCTGCACCCCGTTGCAATACAAGCCGATGATACAACAAAACACGATTTGTGATTATAGGTTACAATCAACTAAATATTTCCCATAGGCGACAGTGTTAGGGTTAAGCCGTGCCCACTATTCATTACCATACTGAGCCAAACTTTTTTGCGTATATAAATCCACGTCGGACATAAGTAGTCAAAAAAGAAATGGTGTATTACCATACTTATTACTGGAAATAAATTTGCCTTTCCACAACTACCCCCTTCTGTGCACAAAATTTCAGTATAGAAAAATACCCCCACCCCCTACCAAATTTGGCGACCAATGTAGACGCTTGACGAACAATCCCACACAAATGGCCGAGGAATTAACATTAAACAACCGAATATATTATACACCATTCAGCTGCCGGTATTTTTTTATATGCTGACTCGAGTTTCCCTACACAAATGCCAAGGGGCATAATTTCAATTATTTAGTTGCTTATAACCTCTTGCTAGACAGCATAATATTATTCTCTCTGCAAATCACATTGTTATAGATTCAATCTCCCCTTGGGTAGTTCCAAACGTTTCCTAGTTATTTACCATATTGGCGTGGTGGCATCATACCTTATATGGTACGACTTCGTTGACTAAAATACGGGAAATAACCCCAAAAAATCGGGGGTTTCGGACAATCTTGTCGACTAATTACGACGTAGCGGAAGAAATATCGACACGGTGTGTGAGCACATTGTTGTTTCGTTTGATCTCTAAGGTAACATTGCTGCCAATCGCGCTCCAAAGCAGTGGTCATTAACAAAAACAGATACAATAACATCGTTTGAAAGTTGGCTATCAAATTTACATTATTCATTAACATGTGATGAAAACTTCGCAAAATACCTCATCCCCGGGGTCATATGGCAGAAAAGGGCGAAGAACACGCCGCTCCGTGGTTTTGTCGATGATGGCGATGGGGTGCCTGCTGGGACCAGAAAAACGGCAGAACAGAAAGTTACATTTATGTTCGGTCAAATTGCGAACTTTTGCCCAGTACTATCACGGAGTGATATTGTTAAGACATCAACTTCCCTCGAAAATGTGTGCCAGACGATTCGCATGCATTACAGATTCAGTTCCACAGGGGGTCATTTCATCGCTTGAACCAGATGAACGTCCCCAGGACCTGTTTCAGCGTATATCTGCATTCGTTGACGACACTTTGTTGAAGGCTGATAGTGTGATTTCGCACCACGGGGAGACACCCGATGAAGATGAAGAAATGACAACAACACTGGAGAACATGATCGCTTTTACCTGGTTACGTTTACTACATCCGAACCTACCGAAACGTGTAAAACAAAGATACGGGACTGAGCTGCGTTTTGAATCCCTTGCGTTCATAAAGCAGGATATATCTCTGGCACTGAACTCCTTGTTAGACGAAGTCGCAAAGGCACTGATTTTAAGATAATTCGATCTATGACTAAACAGAGAATGTATTCAACAGAAAGGTCAAGTGCAACAATTCATCCGAAAGACGTGAGAATATAGTCGTGTCCCTTTGTTTAAGCAAGCAAACCGAACAGACTTCTTCCATTTCTTGAGCACATGTCCATTCCTCCCTGGTAGCGATAAACGGTTCAAAACAAGGACACGATCAATTATGATATGTGAAGACGACGAATTAGGAGAGATATATAGACACAGAGTGTCCCGATGACAACGTACGCACATCAGTCGACCATTCGAATGCGCAGCGAGTACAAGTGAAGAAATCACCAGTCCTAAACTATGGAATCCTATTAGGGCCACTTGCTAATGGCGCTTTCGGCGCGCGCCGAAAGCGACAAAAAGTGCGCCATTAATAACGCGCCGAAAGTGACAACAAATGCGCCGAAAGCGACAAAAAGTGTGCCGTTACGGCGCACTTTTTGTCGCTTTCGGCGCGCGCCGAAACATACCCTAATGGCGCACTTTTTGTCGCTTCCGGCGCGCGCCATTAGGGAGTGGACCTAATAGTATGCCTAATGGCGCGCCGAAAGCGACAAAAAGTGCGCCATTAGTAACGCGCGAAAGCGACAAAATGTGCGCCGTTACGGCGCACATTTTGTCGCTTTCGGCGCTTTCGGCGCGTTACTAATGGCGCACTTTTTGTCGCTTTCGGCGCGCGCCGAAAGCGCCATTAGGAAGTGGCCCTAATAGGATTCGATACTAAACACATTCTACGCTCAACATCCTGTGTGTGTGATTATTGATTCTGGTGCTGAAACGAACATGATACGGGCGTCACTCGCCACACAGCTTGGACTAAAAATCACGGAGTCTTGCCAACAAGCTATGCAGGCCCCACTATTGATTCTGGGCGAAACGAGATTAACGATTACACGAGAAGGCAGTATACTTGATCTTGATGCGCTAGTGGTGGAGACCATGGACGTAGATGTACTAGCGGGGGTACCGTCCATGACAACTATTGATATTAGTGTACGACCCGCGAAAGGAATGGTTACTATCGGCAATAAATCCTTCTCATACAGTCACCAGACCAAGTCACGAGGTCCTCATGCTGTTAGGCGAACTAACGTACTTCGTGCTCCTAAGACAACGCTGTGGTCAGGAGAATATCTCGAACTCGGATTTCCAGACAATCTTGATCTCGATTCAGTACTGGCCATCGAACCCCGGTTAGACGAAACTAACCATTCAACACGACAATGGCCAATCCCCGGCATCATACAAGCCGTAGGGAGGAAGATAAGAATAAGCAATGATACAGGTAAAATGATAAATTTGCGAAAGAATGAACATTTCGGTCAAATCGTACCTGTCGCAAGCGAAAGGTCTGTCATAGACTACTATGCTTCACATAATTTCGTTCAAATTAAGGGAACGGCCATGGGTACGCCTATGGCTCCTCAATGCGCTAATATATTCATGGACAATCTAGAAACTACTTTTCTTCAGTCATCGGACCTCAAGCCATCGAACTACTACAGGTTCATAGATGATATTTTCTTCACTTGGGAACATGGCGAAGATAGACTGAAGGAATTCCACGCGGCATTTAATGACCAACACCCTGATATAAAACTCAAAATGGAGCATTCTAAACAGTCTGTCAACTTCTTGGATGTTACTGTCAGCATTGTAGACGGCCACATCAACACGAATGTCTATCGCAAACCTACGGACAAATTTACTTACCTTAACCCGAACAGTTTCCACCCCGATCACACTAAATCGTCCGTCATATACAGCCAAGCTCTACGTTATAATAGGATATGCAGTGACTCGAAAACGCGGGACATACAAATCGGGCATCTTCAGCAGAACTTCGTCAACCTGGGATACAAGCAGAGAGTTGTAAACAGAGAGATAAAAAAAAGCAGTAGTCAAGGACAGGGTGGAACTACTTCAGTATAATTCAGACGACAGCCATCAGAATACTCCATCAAAAATACCACTGGTAGTCACATTTCATCCAAAATTACAAAAACTAAAAACTATCGCCAAGGACCTACAATGTGTGCTTCAAAATGATGACAAACTGCGTGATATTTTCCCTGAATTACCTTTAATGTCATATCGACAACCTCCGAACCTCCGAAAGAGTCTAGTTAGAGCACAGAACTTGCGTAACAACCAACAGAACGGAACATACCCGTGCGGAATATGGAATTGTGCAACATGCTCTTCTGTGACAAATGGAACTCTGACCAACGGTACAGGGAAATCTATCACACCGAGTGGGTTATTCTCGTGCAGCTCTGAAGGTGTTGTTTATGCTCTGACGTGCAGACAGTGTCCCGGGCTTATCTACATCGGAGAGACGGGCCAAACCCTCAGAGGCCGCATGAATGGACACCGGCATGACATAACATCAGAAAATATATTCGTGCCCGTGGGAGAACATTTTAACTCTTCTCGCCATTCAGAGGAAGACCTCGAGGTCAGAATTCTCAGAGCAGGATTGAAACGACTGAGAGCGAGGAAAACAGTAGAGTTAAAACTAATAACCTACATGGACACCATCCGGAAAGGGTTAAACAGGGACTATGGTTTTCTCTCACATTACGCTGTACTGCATAATTTCCGGGGAACTCGGCAATCGGGAGCAGCCGCGACGTGGATGCTTTCCGTCAATCTTGTTATTCACGTCATCGTGATGGACACTTTCAACGTCAACGACTTTTCACTATTTGTTCACTTCATACTTGATAAAGGCTACTAGATAGCCGAAAGCTCGTGTTTTTTAAAAACTCAAATGAGTCTTAAATGGTGTTACTTTATTTTATTCCCATTTATGCTTCACATACAGAGACGTCGAATATCAATCGACTAATGAATGTATCTGTCACTACAGGTCGTGAGTCTAAACCAAATGGACTATTCCAAGATATTCTGCATTCACATGCTGTCACTGTCGATCCGGACTGCATTCTTCCGCCTAAAGTGAAAGAAGAACTGTTTGCTGCGTTGGCTGACTACTATACCGTATCCGATACCAAGTTCCCGGGGTACAATGGCGCCTTTGGAAAATTTGAGACCGTTGTTAATATGGGGCCCGTACAACCGCCACAGCGAAGGGATCATGTGCCACAGTATTCTCGGTATAAGCTGGTAGAGCTACAAGACAAATTCGACGAGTTAGAGAAACTGGGTGTATTCAGAATACCAGAGGTGTGGTGGTGGAGTACATCAACGCGTCATTCCTGATTAAGAAACCAAATGGAGGTTTTAGACTCGTGACAGCGTTTGCTGATGTTGGGAAATACAGCAAACCCCAACCAGCAGTCATGCCTGATGTCGATTCCACACCACGGAGAATTGCACAATGGAGATATATCGCAGTATCGGATCTCACAGACTTTTTACAAAAATTCCTCTTTCAAAAGAATCGGCAAAAATACTTCGGCTTTGACACACCATTTAGAGGCGTTCGCATCTATGTCTGAGGTGTGACATGAAAATTGGCAGGAACCTCAGCAAAGAATCTGAGGGGGGGGGGCGGCTCACTCCAAAAAGATTAGATTTTATTTGGCGAGCATGGGGAACCGAAGAGACTTATTTTGAAGGCAACTATCATTTGTTGGAATAATCAGTTTTCGGCTCGTGACATTGGACATGTAATGCAGTTCCGATGAATTTGGGGTATTGGGGGTTATGTGGTCCGTATTTGAACACCCGTGCGCGTTACAGTATCGCCGAAATGGTCTGTTCTAAAAATAGAAGAATAAAGTGTCCCGTTTAATCATCTAATTTTATAATAAAAAAAAATATTCGAAATAAAATCAATATTATTTGATAGAAGCGTTTCCGGACATGGTTCTTCAAGTCATATTCATTATTTTATACACATGAAACTATTGCAAAATAGTAAAATGAAGAGATAATCCATCTTTAATGTAAATGTTCTCCGATAATTATATGCATTTGGAGTTAACAATTCCTTCGACTTAGCAATTCTGATCCAGTATTTGACCATGTGATATAATGCATCAACTTCCAGAAATAAAGAAATAATGGGAAAAAGAAACTATGTATTGTGACATTGTTCTATTCCATCCACCGCTGCTTAAGACCACTTTTTAAAACCACTTTTTCGGGTTAGAAACATTTATATTTTCTTTGGTACGTGTGATCCGAAAGTTTCATAACTGTATCAATCATCTCTTCGAAAAATGTAACTCCTGCATGAGAGTTTCTGATTTATACCAGTTCAGACCAGCATTGGCTTCTGCATGGTGCCACTACATATAGGCTACATTAAAAACAACGGAGACTGGAGATCTGGAGGCGTGGATACGTTAAGCAGTTTGCACAATAAGACAAAGCAAACGGCTGTTCATTTATATCAGTGCGATATATGCTGGAAATCACGCAGCACATCTGCAAATTTGCTGTCACATAAAAAAGTATCAACACGGGAGATCGCTCCTATTAATGTGATATGTGCGATAAATCATTTACTGAGTCTAGTACCATGACGCAACATGAGAGGATCCACGCTGGGGATCGCCTGTATCAGTGTGATATGTGCGATAAATCATTTACTGACTCGAGTCATCTGACGAAACATAAGAAGGTCCACACCGTAGATCGTCCGTTTCAATGTGATGTATGCGATAAATCATTTACTCAGTCTGGTACCCTGACGCGCCATAAGAGGATCCGCACTGGGGATCGCCCGTATCAATGTGATGTGTGCGAGAAATCATTTACTCAGTTGAGTGACCTGACGAAACATAAGATAATCCACACGGGAGATCGCCCGTTTCAATGTGATGTGTGCGATAAATCATTTACTCAGTCTGGTACCCTGACGCGCCATAAGAGGATCCACACTGGGAATCGCCCGTATCAATGTGATGTGTGCGAGAAATCATTTACTCAGTTGAGTGACCTGACGAAACATAAGATAATCCACACGGGAGATCGCCCGTTTCAATGTGATGTGTGCGAGAAATCATTTACTCAGTCGAGCAGCCTGACTAAACATAAGAGGGTCCACACCGGGGATCGTCCGTATCAATGTGATTTATGCGAGAAATCATTTGCACACTTGGGTAGTCTGACTATACACAAGATGATACACACTGGGGATCGTCCGTATCAATGTGATGTGTGCCATAAATCATTTATTCAGTCTAGTGACCTGACTATACACATGAGGATACACACTGGGGATCGGCCATATCGATGTGATGTGTGCCAGAAATCATTTACTCGGTTGATTGACCTGACGAAACATAAGAGAATCCACACCGGGGATCGTCCGCTTCAATGTGATGTGTGCGATAATTCATTTACTGAGTCGAGTAGCCTGACTATACACAAGCGGATACACACGGGAGATCGTCCGTATCAATGTGATATGTGCGAGAAATCATTTACTCACGTGAATAGCCTGACTGTTCACAGGCGTATACACACGGGAGATCGTCCGTATCATTGTGATGTGTGCCAGAAATCATTTATTCAGTCGAGTTCCCTGACGAAACATAAGAGAATCCACACCGGGGATCGTCCGTTTCAGTGTGATGTTTGCGACAAATCATTTACTCAGTCGAGTGACCTGACTAAACACAAGCGGATACACACGGGAGATCGCCCGTATCAATGTGATGTGTGCGATAATTCATTTACTGAGTCGAGTAGCCTGACTATACACAAGCGAATACACACGGGAGATCGTCCGTATCAATGTGATATGTGCGAGAAATCATTTACTCACGTGAATAGCCTGACTGTTCACAGGCGTATACACACGGGAGATCGTCCGTATCATTGTGATGTGTGCCAGAAATCATTTATTCAGTCGAGTGCCCTGACGAAACATAAGAGAATCCACACTGGGGATCGTCCGTTTCAATGTGATGTTTGCGACAAATCATTTAATCAGTCGAGTGACATGACGAAACATAAGAGGATCCACCCTGAGGATCGCCCGTATCGATGTAATCTCTGCGAGAAATCATTTGCTCGTTTGAGTACACTGGCGATTCATAAGTTAACCCACACTGGGGCTCGCCCGCACCGATGTGATGTGTGCCAGAAATAATTTATTCAGTCGAGTGACCTGACTATACACAAGATGATACACACTGGGGATCGGCCGTATCTATGTGATGTGTGCGAGAAATCATTTACTCAACCGAGTAACCTGACAATGCATGAGAAGTTCCTCACGGGGGATCGCCCGTATCAATGTGATATATGCGAGAAAGGGTTCTAACATCAGTGTGGCCTGATGTTACATACCGGTAAGATAACTCATACAGGTGACTGTCCGTATATAGAGTGACCTCCCATATTCAGTTGACTGGCCGTATTTTGAGTGTTCACGCTGTACCAAGCAATCTTTTGTTTTCTATTTTTTTTAAAAATGGACAAAGTGAACCCTGGTGACAACTACGAAAATCCACACACGAATAACCAACAGGGAACATCACACATGTATGCATGCACTACGGTGTGTGGTCTGCTGCAGTCTATACGCGGTTCTCTATGGGTTGATACGAGCATCCACAACGGACATCGCCCGTATCCATGCGATATGTGCGGGAAATCATTTATTAGTATGAGTCAATTGACGAGAATAAGATAATTCATATGTCCTGTATGTATTAAAATTTCGTATTGTATTTAAAGAAAGGTCTATATGTGTATTATATTTTAAGAAAGGACTATGCGCGGCGTGACATTTCACTTCACGACGTTATTGACGTACGGTACACTCTCAAATAAAGCAATTGATTTAGGTACCCCATGGAACCAAAAGCCGCGATAGTACCAGACAGTTTGGTACTATAAGCCTGTAGAGCCTGTTTAGCGTTATAGAACCACATGAGTTGGTACTCCACAGAGGGCCAATCGTTGGCTCCATGCTGATTGGATGAGACCGTGGGTGTGTCAATATCGAGTGCCGTGTGCAAACGATTAAATTAAAGTGAAAAATGGCCGCCCGTCGACTCGCGGTCGTAGATCTGTCGGATTATTTCATTTAGCACCATGCAAGGGAGTCTTTGTGGTTTTGTACTTAATTGGATGTTTAAACGCGGCAGCATAATTTGGAATCTAACATGTCACATTGTTAAATTTGCCGGTATCAGGGCTGTTTTGTTCTCTGGAGTATCAAATTGCTGGATCTATGCGTAGTACCTAAATACTTCAGAGTACCTGTCTTGATATTTTGGCACTTCAGATAATATATAGGGCGTATCATGAAAGCATCTATTTCTTGGCACCTCATATCGTGAGCGTCATGGCTTCGGTGACATAATTGCGGGGTGGGTATTGTATGCACAATGCCCGGGTAGAACTTAAATAATTATTAGGTAATCCAGAGTACCAACAATTTGGTACTCTAGAGTACCAAGAAGTTGGTACTCCAGAGTACCAAACATTTTGGTACTCTAGAGTACCTAAACTTTTGGTACTCCAGAGTACCAAAAAGTTGGTACTCCCCTTGGGACAAAGCTTGGTACCTACATAAGTACCTATATTTTAAAGAGTGTATCAACAAAAGCGCTCGTCTAGACATTGGGTTATTTACTTTAGCGTTTCGGATGGTTTAACAGTGGAATAAAATAGTAATGTTGCTATATTTACGATGAACCATGATTAAATGTTCCTAATATGACTCCGACTAGAATCATCGCCACTCAAAATTTCGGTGTTGAATGTGTCCCCGTGAATCACTCTTTGAGACAAATGAAAACAGATGTAATTTTGATGCACGATTGAATGATCATAAACCAACTAACTGCATCTATATTCAAAAAAATTATTATTTCAAGCGAGCTTTTTAATACTAATTTCTACCAATGTAAATCGAGCCTCTCATTTTAAGATTTTAAGAACTATAACGGTTATGGCTTAATTGTATGTAAAACATTTGAATTGACATATTTGTTTTGGTATGATATTGTCCAGTCACATGCTTGGAATTGTCCAGTTACTTTCGTGTGCACTTCACGTCTTCGTGCATATGAGAGTGGTTGCACATCACATGCGTATACATGTATCACAAGGAGCAACTTTCAAGGACAATATTTAAAGATGGATTATCTCTTCAAATAATATAAATTTGAAATAGTGGCGTGGGTATAAAATAATAAATATGAAGTGAAGACCCCTGTCCGGAAAGGCTTCTATCAATTAATATTGATTTTATTTCGAATATTTTATTACGAAATGAGACATTTAATTGGGACACTTTATTTGTCTATTTTTAGAACAGACCATTCGGTTGACACCATATAAAGCATTGTAGAGAGCACTATAGTGAGCATTAGGTTGTTCCTATGGCTACGTACCAAACGCCAAATGTCCCAGATTGATTGGTTGTACTGTTTTATTCCATAGTTATTAGCGATAATGAGTATAATTAACGTTTATTCGTGACAAAATTACGCAATAAAATTTCTGGTCTCTGTTAACAGTAACTACTAATGTTCGTTAGCTAAACAACCACACCTTTTTAGACCAGAACATTTTCGAAATAATATCAATATTAATCTATAGAAGCATTTCCGGATAGGAGTCTTCGATTCGGATCTAATATTATATACCCCGGTACCTATATAATACATATTTACAAAGAGATAATCCACCTTTAAGAAAAAGTATGAAAATTCATCTTCCAGTAAAATATCACCATCAATAACATAATTTATGACATTACTGATATGAAAGTTTACTTGTATTATGTTATTCTGCGACAGATAAATTATACTGGACAAAATCTACAACGAATTACTTAAGATGGCTGCCAAAATTGCTATCCTCATTGTTCACATTATAACTGTTGCAGGACTATCAAGACAGTGCTTCCGATAGCGATATATAACGTTTTCTCTTTATTTTGTAACATCATGTTATTAGGACAGAAACAAATGAATTATATTGACATATGTAAATCAACATTGGTAAATTAAAGAATTAATGTACCCAGAAATGTTTGTGTATGTCATCAGTATCTTTCTCGCCAAGTCGATGTGTCAGCTACAGCTAATGTCCCCCTCACTCGAACAGAACATCGTACAAATTAAACCCGCACGTCTACACACACAACGTGTTGTCATGCAAGGAGCATTTGAAGCACAACATAGATCCATTGAGTTTAGTATAGTCTCAGGACCAGTGGCTTCCTAGTTGGAACGAAGATTGGGATAGGTGACCTGTCGTCTGTCGACCAGCCATAATCAGTTGGATTGAGGTCAGGATGTGTGTCATCAATCGCATGCCTCTATGCGCATACTTGAAAGTTGGCGCGTTAAATATTTTCGATTAACGTATCGTCAGTTGGGGTAGATAAAACAGTTTTTGCACTACTGCTGTCGCCTTTGTTGGACCGTATTTTCCGTCGAGCCTCTATGGTTGATTGCCAATTTTTTTGTCCATAGCAATCCAAAAATAAATTATCTAGCCTAATCTACAACTCCGTCTATTGTAACAGAGGGTGCACCAACATCTCTTAGCTATGCTTTGTTGCAACTGACGTGGGCATAACCTTTTTGTTGAAGCAGCCTCGTGTTTGTCTGAGCGTATAGACTTTGCTAGCCCCTGTATATGGGGCTAATAGCGTATATTCTTTGATGCTGAGTTTATTGTACCGATCGAACACCAAGTATACATGTCTTTGTCAGTTTAGCATATATGACAACAATTCGTCAAGAAAGTATTGCACTACGCCCAGCGCTGGCCAACGTACTGCACATCTGCCAGGAAACGTGGCACAGATGACCCCGTCCTTTGGTACGTTAGTTGTAATGCCAACGCGTAGAGCAATATTAATCGATAGAAGCATTTCCGGACAGGGGTCTTCGATTCATATCTGATATTTTATACCCCGGTAACTATATAACACATTTTTACAAAGAGATAATCCACCGTTAACACTAGTGTCCGACCGTATCAATGTGATATTTGTCAATAATCAGTTACTAAATCAAGTGGCCTGTCTGGTCGATAAACTCAAATTTCAGGGTCAACCTAGAATAAATTCGGACTAAGTTGGTTTATATCTAATTTTGAAGAGGAAAATATCCTCTATAACATATCCAAAATCCGCTAAAATCCGTTTTGAGCAATTTTTGTAATTCAAGATGGCATCCAATATGGCTTCCATTTTTCGTTAAGTCAGTTTGTTGCAATTTGATGCAATTATAGAGAGAATATCTTGTCATATGTATACATATGTATACATTCTTGTGAAGCTAAGGCATAACGACCCCTTTTTATGCCAAAATTGGAAGTCACTGCACAAGATGGCAGCCAAAATGGCGGCCGGAAGTAGAAAATGTTACGTTTTTTACTGATATCTTTAAGATAAGTTTCTGCTGTTTGGAACTGGTTGAAAATTTTGACTTTATTTTGTATTTAGCATATTAACTGACCATCGGGGAAATAAAATGTGCGATCAGTGGGGTCACCACCCCTTCAGATCATTCAAAAAATCGACTTTGCAGAACGCGGTATTACATTTCACAAACAAATTACCATTGGGATTATAGTCATATTTTATCAAGAAATTGGAATGACTGTGCAATGTAAGTGATGCATTCTATTTCTTATGGATATTCCGACTCAATGGTATCACAATTGTCACTTTGGCTCAAAATGGCGGCCAAAATGGTAAATATTGCACCAGCGTGCCGTGCAACCGCTTATAAGTTGTGGTTGATGATTAAAATTGACTGTTCTGTCTTATACACATTGAATACTAACATTTATGATGCACCTTGATTAATTTTTACTATTTTAACCACTGAAATTACCATAATTATGGCATTTTTTAATCACAAACTTGGCATCAAAATCGGCAACAAAAATAACTTTTCCGGCAGGTTTGCATAATGTTTTCATGTAAAATGGAACTATCTTTGGTATCAAATGTGCTTTTTATTTTGATATATCTTAAATGATTGACACTGAGGTGTTTTAGACAAAATTAATCATGATGGCTTGCAAAATGGCAAACAAATTAACTATATAATACATGTTTACAAAGAGATAATCCACCTTTAAAAGAACAAACTATCACGGTTATGGCTTAAAGGTGGATTATCTCTTTGTAAACATGTATTATATAGTTACCGGGGTATAAAATATTAGATTTGAATCGAAGACTCCTGTCCGGAAATGCTTCTATCGATAAATATTAATTTTATTTCAAATATTTTCTGGTCTAAAAAGGTGTGTTTGTTCAGCTAACGAACAATAGTGGTTACTGTTAACAGAGACCAGAAATGATATTGTGCAATTTTGTCACAAATAAACGTTAATTATACTCATTATCGCTTATATCTTTGAAACAAAACAATACAAACAACCAACCTGTGACATTTGACATTCGTTGCGTAGCCGTAGGAACAGCCCAGTGCTCTATATCGCAATACGGTCTCATCGGAATGGTCGGTTCTAAAAATAGTAACATAAATGGGCCCGATTTAAATCATTTAATATTCGAAATAAAATCAATATTAATTGATAGAAGCTTTTCCGGACATAAGTCTTCAGTTCATATCTATTATTTTATACCCACGCAACTATTTAAAATTTGTTATTTAAAGAGATAATCCATCTTTAATTGTATGTAAAACATTTGAATTGGCATATTTGTTTTGGTATGACAATGTACAGTCGCATGCGTGGAATTGTTCTGTTACTTTCTTGTTCACTTCACGCCTTCGTGCATATGAGAGTCCAGTGGTTGCACATCACATGCGTATACATGCATCACAAGGAGTAACTTTCAGGGACAATATTTAAAGATGGATTATCTCCTTAAGCATTTCCGGACAGGGATCTTCGATTCATATCTTATATTTTATACCCCGGTAACTATATAACACATGTTTACAAAGAGAAAATCCACCGTCAACACTGGTGACCGACCGTATCAATGTGATATTTGTCAATAATCAGTTACTAAATCAAGTGGCATGTCGGAACATTGACTACACACAAGCGGATTAACACTGAATATAGACGCATCAGTGCGATATTTGTTGGAAATCATTTATGCAGTCGGGAAGTTTGACTTCTCACAAAGAGGATTCACAAGGGGATAGACCATGTGAGTGCGACATATTTGAGGAAGTAGTGACTCACTCTTGAAACTAATTGTCCGATTCATGTCCGGAAATGCTTCTATCGATTAATATTAATTTTATTTCGAATATTTTCTGGTCTAAAAAGGTGTGTTTGTTCAGCTAACGAACAATAGTGGTTACTCATATATATAATTTGGCACGATTATCACCAATGAGCTTCACGCGGAGTGGTAAATAGCTTCCACAAAGGAGCTTTGTTCTACATGATGCCGCTCCAGGGTGAGAACAAGACACCTTTGAGCCTTAGTATTTATACACGCTCAAATTGCGATAGAGATTTTACTAAATGAGCGCGACTGCATTTACCACCCCCTCTGGAAATGAAGGGAAAGGTGATATGCTTTCACAAACACGCGCGCACAATGGGGTCGCGCTGACACAAATGAACCTTGCGCGGATTGGGAAACGCATCACACAACAGAGCTTAGTTGTTTAAGTGAAGCGAAAATGTGAAGCATTGTTGCTAATCCGCGTGTTGCGTTACCCATCAAATGTGTAATGATGTCACCACACCGCGCAAATCTCATTAGTGACAACATGACCATTCAGCGCTCACATTGCTTATTCTTCCAAATTAGTGGTGTAATGGGTATATATTGACAAACAAACTATATATGTATGTATAAAAACAACATTTTATATTTAAATGAATGCAACAAAAACTAAATATATACAAATAACAATAACAAACAGTCTTATTTATTTATTGCTGCCTTCTCCATGTTCCCGATGGCAAGGAAAACCGCTGCGTGCACTATCAAGTTTTCCGGTGCCATATATACGTCAGTTGAGTTTGTATTCGGCGGAGCCCACTGTTAGCCTGTTCTACTACTTGGCTGTTTGTGTCTCTTATTATAGTGTAACTTTTATACGTCTGCATATAGATCGAGTGCCCAATTAAGAGCATAGCCAAGTGATTATCACTGCTAATGGTTCCGTGGTATATATTTTACTGGAGGCTATGAGGTAAACATCAGTTCGCTGTCTTATTATATTCTGAAATTATGTCTCTGCGTAAACGTGAAATCGACAGACTGCTAGCCCGAATATACGAAGGGACCGACAAGTTGCTATAACAGCGGGTTATCCAGCAGCATTTGTGTACATGACTAAGGATGGTATGTTGAAGGTGCACGGCCATTCTTCAATTACCAGAGTTAATTTCGAAAACAGGGTCCAGATTATGGAATGTCCAGCCACAGCTACGTCAACACAGTGAACACACAGTCACCCGGTGACGTCTCAGAAACATTCGCTGTCCGACCAACGTCGACTCCAAAGAATACGTCGACTGCTGATTTCGATATAGAATTGTCTAGTTGTGTAGAACAGTTAGAGGAACTGAAAGTGAGCGTTTTAGAACACGACGTTGTGCGAAAAGAACACCGATTCAAATAAAAAAGAAAAAAGGGACAACGGCGTCCGCGTGTTGTGTTTTCCCCAAACCAATAAGACAATAATTATTGTGACATTTATTGTGTACAATGTATGATGTCTTAATGTTTAAATAGTTAATTGAAATAAATTTGTATTTCTTTGAATTCTTATTATGCATTTATTATAAGACCCCTTTTCGGACAGTAATTTCAAACGGCGCGTGTCACCTGTGGCAATATGAGCGTTTACGTATGGGCGTATTTTGCCGTGACAGACTCCATTGTGTCATGCAATTCCCACCCTGGGCGCTCTGGGGCTCTGACGTGTCAACTGTCGACCAATCCGCGTAAAGCTCTGTTGTGTCAGCCTGTCATTTATGAGCGCCATGAATAACTAAGAGCTCCTTGGTGCAAGCCGTTAGCCAATCCGCGTGAAGCTCTTATGTGATTATCTCACCAAATTACATACCTCGGTTACTGTTAACAGAGACCAGAAATTATATTGTGCAATTTTGTCACAAATAAACGTTAATTATACTCATTATCGCTTATATATGTGGAACAAAACAATACAAACAACAAATCTGTGACATTTGACATTCGTTGCGTAGTCGTAGGAACAGCCCAGTGCTCTATATCGCAATACGGTCTCATCCGAATGGTCGGTTCTAAAAATAGTAACATAAACGGGCCCGATTTAATATTCGAAATAAAATCAATATTAATTGATAAAAGCTTTTCCGGACATAGGTCTTCAGTTCATATATATTATTTTATACCCACGCAACTATTTAAAATTTGTTATTTAAAGAGATAATCCATCTTTAAAAAGAAAGCTAGCAGAACTCGAAGAGATCGATAAAAAGATAATTTCCCTGTCTTACGAGAAGGACGATAATTTCGAAGATACTATCATTGAAGCGGATGAGTTTCTTTACGGATTGAATAAAGGCATAAATGAAGGACATATGATCGCGCTGAATGCTCTCTTGCTGGATAAAAAAGACAAAGTCGAGTCAATTGAACACAAAACACCTCCCCGATCACAAAATGTTATCCTTCCAAGGACTGATCTACCAATGTTTGCTGGTGACATAATGCAATGGCAAACATTTTGGGAACTCTTTGATTCCTCTGTAAATTCCTGCACACAATTGAGAGATACCGATAAGTTCACCTACCTCAAGAATTCCCTGGTGGGAGACGCAAAATCGTGAATATATGGACTACATCTGCTAATTACAACAAAGCACTGGAGCTCCTGAAAGCTCGATTTGGGAAAACTCATCGAATCATAGACTCTCACATGAAACATCTGGCAGATCTATCTCGAGTCACATGGAACCTTCTCTCCATTCAGACATTTTCTGACTACCTGGAGTCGTCCATTCGTGCGCTTCAATCTCTTGACAAGCCCGAAGAATCTTATGAGACAATGCTTCTATCCATTCTTTGGGATAAGCTTCCTTTCCAGCTAAAAAGCAATATGGCGAGAACTCATGGTAATACGGAATGGAAGCTAAACGAATATTAGAAACTTCTTCAAGCTGAAATAGCTGTTCTGGAATCATGTCAACCAGATAAAGAACATAACACAACATCAACTACCAGTAGCGAAGAGATTTTAGGTACGGTCACATCCCTCATCATCCCAACCACTGGGAACCGACCGAGAGTGTGTGTGTGTGTTTTGCTCAGGAAAACATTTTCCATCGGACTGCACTTCATTGAAAGACGTGGATTCCAGACTTAATTACATACGAAATCACGATTTGTGTTTCAATTGCTTGGGTAGACATAGGGTTAATGTTTGCAGGTCGCTGAAACGTTGTTTAGTCTGTAAAGCGAAGCACCATACAAGTATCCATCGGACCAGTAAACCGGAAACAGTTACTACCGAAGTGAGAATGTCGGCACCAAATCCAGACACAACTGTTGCCACAGCTGCAGCATCATCACCCGCCAATGTGTATCTAAAAACGGCGGTGGCAGACGTTTACGATAGGGAGTGCTACAATCATACAGTGGCACACTTACTATTCGACGATGGGTCGCAGAGATCCTTTATTTCGGCTAAATTTGCCAATGAACTTGGAATACACCCTGAGAAAACGGAGAATCTCACAATATCAAGCTTTGGATCAGAGACACAAACCTGTCTCGAACTTGATGAAGTTACCATCCATATAGCGAGCGATACGTCCATCGCCGTCAAAGCCCTGATTGTCCCTACAATTACAAAGGCACTCACTGTAGCTGTTAGACATCGTCGTGACTTACCTGAACTGTCTGGCCTTAAACTAGCACACCCACTCAATTATAGTTGTGAGGCGTTCGATGTTTCTGTACTTATAGGGAGTGACTTTTACTACTCGTTTGTTGAAGACCACCATATCAAGACAGGAAATGGACCAATAGCTGTCAAATCGAAGTTAGGTCATTTACTCCGTGGACCGTCACTTACAACCCAAGCAACTCTGACGACAACGTCATTGAACGTCCTCACGCAACCGGACAACTTGGATTTGAAACGATGCTGGGAACTCGAAACAATAGATATCGGAGCTGATGAGACGAATCCACAATCAAGTTTCATGGATGAGTATGGCGTATCTACTAATATCGAAAAAGCCTTCTGGAACATCCCACGAGACCCTCTTCTGTTGAATAACATCAGCACCGGGAAGGAATTTTCGCAACAAATCAATGATACGGATGGATCACTCCATCTCACTTCCTGAATGGTCGACTTGCAACATTACATCATCCAGACGTATGCGATGACGAACTGACTTATCCAAATTTTAACATCAATTCCACCGAGTTAAAAAGACGTGGACGAAAACGCGCAGCGTTATTACAGTCCTTCAAACACCGCTGGGCTCATGAGTATCTGCTAAATCTAAGAGAGTTTCACCGTTTTACTGGCGACAATCGAGAATGCATTAAACATGGTTCAGTTTTACAGATAGATCAACAGGTCAAAACCAAGTTATACCCACCCGTGCAAATCGCAGTTGAAAAGGAGCAACGACCAACGCGAGCCGCATCCGAGCGCGCGAATGAACGAATACGAACGATATTTTTCAACATTGTGGCGGGGAGTATGTTGGGACGGTTTACCCTAAGACGCACTACTCACGCATCGTTTAGTGTATGACTGTTATATATGGGACCATGTTTGTATGCTAGATATAATAGTTCGTTCTTCAGCTTAGCCACGTGTTCTTTCAATTTCTACATCTCTCCAATTCCCCAATACAACCCGTTCGCGCTTGATGGAACACCTACTCAATCCTTCGTACCTGAAGAGAATGTAAATCGGTACATAGAACGAATGGCGGGTCAAGGGACATATGGAGACCATATCACTTTAGTGGTTGAAATGTTCAATGTGAATTGTGTTGTACTGTCAAGTCGCGGACTTGAACACACGACGATCTTATCTCCCAGTGGAGTTTTTGATAGAGGAATTATGTTGAGAGAATCAGCGAAATCTATACCCAAAGTAAGAGAAAGAGTAATAGTACACACGGAGAAGGTAAGTGGGGGGGGGGGGGCGCATAGTGACGATGAATCAGCGATCATTAGACCTGGCAGGGTAAGGAAAATAACAATGGTACCTGGGAAGAAGGGCAGTAGAGTGGTGACTAATAAAGATGAAATTTTTACTGATTTAGCAATCGCAAGCAAATCGGCAATAGTACAAGGGGAGAATGCAAGTGCGGTGGCGCGTAATGAATACGCAATATCAGAATCAGCAAAACAAGTTGAACCTGACAGAGTAAGCGAAAGAGATATAGTACATGTGTAACATGGACGTGCAGTGGCGCGTAATGGAGATGAGATGTACACGTATGTTCTCATATTGCCTCCTGAGATACATGAACTAGTACTCGAGTATATTCTACTAAGTGATGTAAGCCATGCAGGCAGATTGAGCCTGGTGTGCAGTATGAACAATGACATCGTTGCTCGTTTCTTGAGCAATCACAGTCATCTTAAGGAAATGTTCAAATGGACTTTGCATGTGGGTCCGAGTTTGGTGTCTGATTTGAAACTAAACGATGAGAAGAACACCATCTACATGTATGTTGCGGGTATCATGAGGAAAGCGGGCAAGTCAAGTGGACTGGTATTGACACTCAAGTCATACATATCTTCAAGGAGGAGATGGTGGTGTGCATACCTCAAACTTGCTCGCGTGCAAAGCAGAGGACCAGGGTGGTTCCTAATTGTTGAACTAAACTGGAAGTAACTGATAGCCAGACAGGCAAGGTATACTCTTCATCTTACTGGCAACGCAAGAATGTCTCAATCTCCGTTTCTATCTTCGTTGGTTCAGGAGAAGCACTCGTTCAATTGATCATTTATTTCGTTATATATGTTTATTTAGGTCCATTTCCAGCATTGCTCAAGTTGAGTTTTGCAACAGTGTTGAGCTTTCAATATTTTATGCAAACATATCGTATTGTTTACAAGAAAAAGAAAACATGGTAACATATTAAGAACATATCGAGTATTTTAAAAGTACATTAAATTAGAACCACGTTTTTTGAAAACCAATATAGACCAACTCTCGTATGAGACATTAGCACAAATAATTTAGAAATTGTAAGAGGCAGATACTTTGGATTAATATATGTAAACTGTGTAAGACATCATTTATATAGAACAAGGACGTGGCTTGAGGAACGTTTCTGGGCGAACAATATATATTGGCTTCAGTAAACGTGAATCAGTGGACGAATTTGCATAGCTGGTGGTTTAGAGATCTGGTATATTACTAAAATTATAAGACTTTCTTTATAAACTACACACTTCAAGATTAAAACTAATTGGGGAAATATAAGTGCATGCAATATTTCGGATCAGTGATCATTAACAATACAGACTACCAACTAGAATATGTACCTATATATATTGTGTTTTGATATGTGTGTTTTGTTGTGTTCTGTGATATCTCAAAATAATTCATCATTGTTTTTATGTTAAATTATCAGTCCGTGACACACCTCAACATTCCCTGACTATAGTACACCACTTAGTCTGACCCCAATTGATAGGTGCAACATAGCAATAGTAAATATGTATACCATCATATATTGTCTTCATGATAGAATATTGATTTCATTTTTTTACCATAATAAACAAAACAGATTCAGATAGCAGAATTGTTGATGTGTATGAGAGGTGATAAGGGATCAAGCTATACAATATTATACATAACTATTTAAGAACTATAGCGTCTAAGGGGAGGTTGAGGTTAAATTTGAGTAATTATTATTTAACTACATTAACAACATCGTTCCATTCATTCTTAATTGTGTTATGCGTTTCATTTTGTATTGCTGTGCCTGACAATTGACAATAAAATAATTAATTGTATTCGTATATTGTGTTGAATAAATTTTGAAAGAAGACTGAACCTTTTGGCATCAAGAACATTGAGATTTGAAAGTTTAACATTCCCTGTATAGCGACATAATGCCATCGAATCCGTTATTTTATATACTCAATCATCAGAGTGTATGTGAACCCAACGGTTTCCACACAACACATTACTGGCTTCCGTGTTTTATAGCTGGCCACGTTTGACGTAGTTATAATACTTCCGTTATGTGACATAATTTTAATGATTGAAAATTGTTGTTAATGTCGCCTTCCAGAGACGAATCTAATAAACCAAACATTTTCTGCTGTCCCTAACGCGTCGGGTCACCTAATTTCCAGGGTACGAATGCAATTAAAAGTGAGGCCAATAATAAATATACCAACTATTTTCCGTTGGAACTAATACATCACCTAATTTCGAGAAACTATATATGTCGTCATGTTACTAGACAGACAAAACGTCTTCAGTCTTGTCTGACTCAATGTAACATCGAACTTCTTCTGACAACGGTCGCACTTGTGAGGGCATTCAATAGTGTGGGTTGTCAGGCTGACTGAGAACAATCTTATATACTCGTATGATTGATCACCTATGTGTGTTCATATGCTTAGGCAGGGAAACGGACTCACTAAATGCCGTTCGGTACACGTCCCACTTATATGGGCGATTGACTCTATAAATTATCTTGTGCTGTTATGACTGAAGGCTATTCGAACCACGTCACATGCATATGGTCGATTATCGGTATGGATTATTTTGTCACGGAACCGGAGTCACTAAGTGCCTTTTGGTACACGTCACACGCGTATGGGCGATTGACTGTGGTTTCTCTTGTGTTTTATGACTGAAGGATATTCGAACCACGTCACATGCATATGGTCGATTACCGGTGTGGATTCTTTTGTCACGGAACCCGACTCACTAAGTGCCTTTTGGTACACGTCACACGCGTATGGGCGATTGGCTGTGATTTATCTTGTGTTGGTATGACTGAAAGCTATTCAAACCACGTCACACTCGTATGGTCGATTAACGGTGTGGATTATTTTGTCACGGAACTGGACTCACTAAATATATTCTGTCACAAGTCACACTCGTATGGGCGATGACCACTATGGATTATCGGGTTGACTTTGTCATGAAAATCGTTCAGCGCCCGTCAAAATCTATTGAGTCAGTTTACTTCAAAAGCTGTAATTTTGTTATTACAAAAGTGGAGACCTAGTTTTTTTTACTACAAAAGCTGGCGTTTTTTACTTCAAAAGCGGAGACCTCACTTTACTACAAAAGCTGGCGATTTTATTACAAAAGTGGTGAGTTACTTCAAAAGCTGGCGTCTTTTACTTCAAAAGTGGAGACCTACTTCAAAAGTGGTCAGTTACGGTGATGGGGTCATTGTCACCAGGCATCGATCACATTCGTAGCCAGCTTTTTAAATCGATCACAAATGTAGCCAGCTTTTCTATGGTGATCACATTTGTAGCCAGCTTTTCATATTCATGCGAGCCTCAATGAACAAGATTAGGTTAAGCTCATTGTTCTGAGTTGATGGATGAGAAACAACTTGAATTTTAATTTGATATTAGTTCATCTTATAATCTAACGTTTCTTATCAGTGTCGTTAGAATGCTCGAATTATGTTCCAATATAAGTTGATAAACGAAGTCAGTTTTGGAGAATGACGTCCACATTTTAGTCACGATTGCGATGACGTCATATTTCACGTCATATAAAGCATGCAATTAGAAAAGCTGGCTACGAATGTGATCGCCGATGAAAAGCTGGCTACATTTGTGATCGATTTAAAAAGCTGGCTACGAATGTGACCGGAGACTTGTGACAATGACCCCATCGGCGTCAGTTACTTCAAAAGCTGGCGTAACACATGGGTCTTCAAGTCATATTTATTATTTTATACACATGAAACTATTGCAAAATTGTTATATGGAGAGATAACCCATCTTCAATGTAAAGGTTCTTCGATAATTGTAATGAATTTGGAGTTAACGAATTTAGACTTAGCAATTCTGATCCAGTATTTGACCATGTTATATAACGCATCAACTTCAAGAAATAAAAGAATAATTGGAAAAAGAAACTATGTATTGTGACATTGTTCTAGTTCATACACCGCTGTTTAAGACCACTTTTTAAAACTCCTGTTTCGGGATAGGAACATTTATATTTTCTTTGGTGCGTGTGATCCGAAAGTTTCTTATCTGTATCAATCCTCTTTTCGAAAAAAATATCTCCTTGCATGAGAGTTTCTGCTAGATTTAGACCAGTTAAGGCCAGCATTGGCTTCTGCATGGTGCCACTACATATAGGCTACATTAAAAACAACGGAGACTGGAGATGATAAATACACACCGGAGAATATATCGCACACTTTGTAGCGTGGATTCGTTAAGCAGTTTGCACAATGAGACAAAGCAAACGGGTGTTCATTCATATCAGTGCGATATATACTGGAAATCATGCAGCACATCTACAAATTTGCTGTCACATAAAAAATAATCCACATGGGAGATCGATCCTTTCAATGTGATGTGTGCGATAAACCATTTACTGAGTCTAGTACCATGACGAACCATAAGAGGATCCACACTGGGGATCGCCTGTATCAATGTGATATGTGCGATAAATCATTTACTCGGTCGAGTACCATGACGAACCATAAGAGGATCCACACTGGGGATCGCCTGTATCAATGTGATGTGTGCCAGAAATCATTTACTGAGTCTAGTACCATGACGAACACTGGGGATCGCCTGTATCAATGTGATGTGTGCGATAAATCATTTACTGAGTCTAGTACCATGACGAACCATAAGATGATCCACACTGGGGATCGCCAGTATCAATGTGATGTGTGCGATAAATCATTTACTGAGTCTAGTACCATGACGAACCATAAGAGGATCCACACTGGGGATCGCCAGTATCAATGTGATGTGTGCGATAAATCATTTACTGAGTCTAGTACCATGACGAACCATAAGAGGATCCACACCGGGGATCGTCCGTATCAATGTGATGTGTGCGATAAATCATTTACTCGGTCGAGTAACCTGACGAGGCATAAGATGGTCCACACCGGGGATCGCCCGTATCAATGTGATGTGTGCGATAAATCATTTACTCGGTCTAGTAGCCTGACTATACACAAGCGGATACACACGGGAGATCGCCCGTATCAATGTGATGTTTGCGATAAATCATTTACTGAGTCGAGTAGCCTGACAAAACATAAGAGAATCCACACCGGGGATCGTCCGTTTCAATGTGATGTTTGCGATAAATCATTTACTCAGTCGAGTAGCCTGACAAAACATAAGATGATCCAAACCGGGGATCGTCCGTTTCAATGTGATGTGTGCGAAAAATCATTTACTCGCTCGAGTAACCTGACGAGGCATAAGATGGTCCACACCGGGGATCGCCCGTATCAATGTGATGTGTGCGATAAATCATTTACCCGGTCTTGTAGCCTGACTATACACAAGCGGATACACACGGGAGATCGCCCGTATCAATGTGATGTTTGCGATAAATCATTTGCTTGGTCGAGTAGCCTGACAATACACATGCGGATACACACGGGAGATCGCCCGTGTCAATGTGATATGTGCGAGGAATCATTTACTCACGTGAATAGCGTGACTACACACAAGCGGATACACACCGGAGATCGTCCGTATCAATGTGATATGTGCCAGAAATCATTTACTTACCTGAATGGCCTGACTACACACAAGCGTATACACACGGGAGATCGCCCGTATCAATGTGATGTGTGCCAGAAATCATTTACTCAGTTGAGTGACCTGACGAAACATAAGAGAATCCACACCGGGGATCGTCCGTTTCAGTGTGATGTTTGCGATAAATCATTTACTGAGTCGAATAGCCTGACGAGACATAAGCGGATACACACGGGAGATCGCCCGTATCAATGTGATATGTGTGATAAATCATTTACTCACGTGAATAGCCTGACTACACACAAGCGAATACACACCTGAGATCGCCCGTATCAATGTGATGTGTGCCAGAAATCATTTACTCACTTGGGTGACCTGACGAAACATAAGAGAATCCACACCGGGGATCGTCCGTTTCAATGTGATGTTTGCGATAAATCATTTACTCAGTCGAGTAGCCTGACAAAACATAAGATGATCCACACCGGGGATCGTCCGTTTCAATGTGATGTGTGCGAAAAATCATTTACTCGCTCGAGTAACCTGGCGAGGCATAAGATGGTCCACACCGGGGATCGTCCGTTTCAATGTGATGTGTGCGAGAAATCATTTACTGAGTCGAGCCGCCTGACAAAACATAAGATGGTCCACATTGGGAATCGCCCGTATCAATGTGATATTTGCGATAAATCACTTAATGAGTCTCGTAACCTGACGAAACATAAGAGGGTCCACACCGGGGATCGTCCGTATCAATGTGATTTATGCGAGAAATCATTTTCACAATTGGGTAGTCTGACTAGACACAAGAGAATCCACACTGGGGCTCGCCCGCATCAATGTGATTTATGCAAGAAATCATTTTCTCAATTGGGTAGTCTGACTAAACACAAGATGATACACACTGGGGATCGGCCATATCGATGTGATGTGTGCGAGGAATCATTTACTCAGTCGAGTTAGCTGACTACGCATAACAAGATCCACACGGGGGGTGTCGCTCGTATCAATGTGATATGTGCGATAAATGGTTATAACATCAGAGTGGCCTGATGTTACATACCCGTAAGATAACTCATACAGGCGTTTGACTGTATTTTGAGGGTTCACTCTGTGCCGAGCAATCTTTTGGCAAATTTTTTGGCCAATTCTGTTTTTTTTGGCACGTTGGCCAAAAGTTAGGCCTAATGCAAATCTGTTTTTTATTTTTTTTTAAAATGGACAAAGTGAACCCTGGTGACAACTAACGAAAATCCACACACGATTAACCAACATGGAATATCACACATGTACATGTATGCACGCACTACGGTGTGTGGTCTGCTGCAGTCTATATGCGACTCTCTGTGGGTTAATACGAGCATCCACAACGGACATCGCCCGTATCCATGCGATATGTGCGGGAAATCATTTATTAGTATGAGTCAATTGACGAGAAGAAGATAATTCATATATCCTGTATATGCTATACCGGTTTGATTTTATAGTATGTATTGAAATTGCGCTACATCCAACATATGTGTATTATATAAGAAAGGTCTATATGTGTATTATATTTTAAGAAAGGACTATGCGCGGCGTGATATTTCACCTCACGACGTTGTTGACGTATCAACTAAAGCTCTCGTCTAGACATTGGGTTATTTACTTTAGCGTTTCGGATGGTTTAACAGTGGAATAAAATAGTAATGTTGCTACATTTACGACGAACCATGATTAAATGTTCCTAATATGACTCCTACTATAATCATCGCCACTCAAAATTACGGTGTTGAATGTGTCTCCGTGAATCACCGTTTGAGATAAATGAAAACAGATTTAAGTGTAATGCACGATTGAATGATCATAAACCAACTAACTGCATCTATATTCTAAAAAATATTTATTTCAAGTGAGCTTCTTAATCACGAGTAATACTAATTTCGACCAATGTAACTCGAGCCTCTCATTTTAAGAATTAAAAGAACAAACTATGACGGTTATGGCTTAATTGTATGTAAAACATTTTAATTGACATATTTGTTTTGGTATGATATTGTACAGGCACATGCGTGGAATTGTCCAGTTACTTTCGTGTGCACTCCGCGTCTTAGTGCATATGAGAGTCCAGTGGTTGCACATCACCTGCGTCTATATGTATCACAAGGAACAACTTTCAGGGACAATATTTAAAGATGTATTATCTCTTTAAATAATAAATTTGAAATAGTTGCGCGAGTATAAAATAATAAATATGAACTGAAGACCCCTGTCTGGAAAGACATTACGAAATGAGACGATTACTTGGGACACTCTATTTGTCTATTTTTAGAACAGAACATTCGGGTGATACCATAATATCTAAAGCATTATAGAGAGCATTATGGTGTTTCTATGGCTACCTACCGAATGCCAAATGTTCCAGATTGATTGGTTGTATTGTTTTATTCCATAGTTGTTAGCGATAATGGGTATAATTAAAGGTGGATTATCTCTTTGTAAACATGTATTATATAGTTACCGGGGTATAAAACATTAGGTTTGAATCGAAGACTCCTGTCCGGAAATGCTTCTATCGATTAATATTAATTTTAATTCGAATATTTTATGGTCTAAATAGGTGTGTTTGTTCAGCTAACGAACAATAGTGGTTACTGTTAACAGAGACCAGAAATTTTATTGTATAATTTTGTCACAAATAAACGTTAATTATACTCATTATCGCTTATATATGTGGAACAATACAATACACACAATCAATCTGGGACATTTGACTTTCGGTGTGTAGCCGTAGGAACAGCCCAGTGCTCTATATCGCAATACGGTCTCATCCGAATGGTCGGTTCTAAAAATAGTAACATAAATGGGCCCGATTTAATGTTCTAAATAAAATCAATATTAATTGATAGAAGCTTTTCCGGACATAGGTCTTCAGTTCATATCTATTATTTTATACCCACGCAACTATTTAAAATTTGTTTTTTAAAGAGATAATCCATCTTTAAAGAGATAATCCATCTTTAAAATCAGTAGCATTTGCGTTTTGCGACATGTCATAATTGAACCGTTTATCGCTAGCAGGGAGGAATGGACATGTGCTCAAGAAATGGAAGAAGTCTGTTCGGTTTGCTTGCTTATACAAGGGACACGACTTTATTCTCTCGTCTTTCTGATGAATTGTTGCACGTGATCTTTCTGTTGAATATATTCTCTGTTTAGTCATATATCGAATTATCTTAGAATCAGTAGCATTAAGATAACTCGATCTATGAGTAAACAGAGAATGTATTCAACAGAAAGGTCACGATCAATTATGACATGTGAGGACGACGAATTAGGAGAGATAGACACCGAGTGTCCCGATGAAAACGTACGCACATCAGTCGACCATTCGAATGTGCGACGAGTACAAGTGAAGAAATCACCAGTCCTAAACACATTCTACGCTCATCAACCTGTGTGTGTGACTATTAATTCTGGTGCTGAAACGAATATGATATGGGCGTCAGTCGCCACATAGCTTGGACTAAAAATCACGGAGTCTTGCCAACAAGCTCTGCCGGCCGATGGTACATCCCCACTAACGATTCTGGGCGAAACGAGGCAGTACACTTGATATTGATGCTCTAGTGGCGGAGACCATGGACGTAGACGTACTAGCGGGAGTACCTTTCATGACACCTATTGATATTAGTGTACGACCCGCGAAAGGAGTTGTTAATATCGGCAATAAATCCTTCTCATACAGTCACCAGACCAAGTCACGAGGTCCACATGCTGTCAGGCGAACTAACGTTCACGTACTTCGTGATCCTAAGACAACTCTGTGGCCACGAAAATATCTCGAACTCGGATAGTCACACGATCTTGATCTCGATTCAGTACAGGCCATCGAACCCCGGTTAGACGAAACTAACCATTCAAAACGACAATGGCCAATCCCCGGCATCACACAAGCCGTAGGGAGGAAGATAAGAATAAGCAACGATACCGGTAAAATGGTAAATTTGCAAAAGAATGAACATTTCGGTCAAATCGTACCTGTCGCAAGCGAAAGGTTTGTCATAGACTACTATGCTTCACACACAGAGACGTCGAATAACAATCGACCGATGAATGTATTTGTCACTACATGTCGTGAGTCTCAACCAAATGGACTATACCAAGATATTCTGCATTCACATGATGTCACTGTCGATCCGGACTGCATTCTTCCGCCTAAAGTGAAAGAAGAACTGTTTGCTGTGTTGGCTGACTACGATACCGTCTTCGATTCCAAGTTCCCGGTGTACAATGGCGCCTTTGGAAAATTTGAGGACGTTGTTAATATGGGGGCCCGTACAACCGCCACGGCGAAAGGGTCATGTGACACAGTATGCTCGGGATAAGCTGGTAGAGTTACAAGACAAATTCGACGAGTTAGAGAAGCTGGGTGTATTCTGAAAAACCAGAGGAGATTGGTGTGGTGGCGGAGTACATCAACCCGTCATTCCTGATTAAGAAACCAAATGGAGCGTTTGCTGATGTTGGGAAATACAGCAAACCCCAACCGGCAGTCATGCCTGATGTCGATTCCACACTACGGAAAATAGCACAATGGAGATATATCCCAGTATCGGATCTTACAAAATTCCTCTTTCTAAAGAATCGGCAAAATACTGCGGTGTTGCCACACCATTTAAAGGCGTTCGCGTCTATGCCGTACCGCGATGGGGATGCCGGGATCAGAAACTGCCCAGGAGAAGTTGATGTCACGAGTTCTTGGAAATCTACTGAAAGAGGGCATCGTTGCAAAACTAGCAGATGATATGTTTTGCGGTGGCAGTACACCCTAAGAGCCGCTACATAACTTTAGACGTGTATTAGCAGCATTTGAAAATGTCGTTTAATGTTGTCCGCTTCAAAAACATTTATCGCACAAAAGAGAACCACCATATTAGGTTGGAACTGGTCGGAGAGTCGGCTGCAAGCAAACAGACATACCATATCTGCTTTGTCGACATGCAATCGACCGACAACAGTACGTGGCTTATGTTCTTACATTGGAGCTTGCAAGATCTTAGCCAGGGTGCTGCCACAATGTGCAAGTTTGATAGCTCCACTGGACAATATGGTCGCAGGGTGTACATCTCACGACGCATTCGTGTGGTCGGAAGAAATAATTGACGCTTTGGTCGCATCCCAGAAACACGTAATTAACAATAAAAGCATCACTATGCCATGCAAGAGCGACCAACTCTGGACAGTCACCGGTGTCTCAGTAAAGCAACGCGGGATGGGAGCCACACTATAGGGTGCAATCAGGAAAGCCCAGACTTGCAGGCTTCTTCAGCGCCAAGATAAAAAAAAGCCACACATTAAATGGCTTCCATGTGAAATAGAGGCACTCAGCATTGCTACAGCAGTTAAACTCTACAGCCACTTCATTGTACAGAGCGACCAACCGGCGTACGTACTCACGGACAGCAAATCGTGCGTTCAAGCATTCGACAAATTGTGCAGGGGAGAGTTCTCAGCAAGCCCACGAGTGGCTACTTTCTTGACTGTGGTTAGTCGGTATCAAGTATCCGTTCGTCACACACATGGAAATAACAAACTTCTGTCCGATTTTGCAAGTCGCAATTCCATGGAGTACAATTACCCACAGTGCCGCATCTGCATGTTCGTTTCACAAGCTGAAGACTCTGTTGTTCGCAACATGTCAATTCAAGACGTCAGGAATACAAATGTTCGATTGCAAACACAGTCCGAATGCCCGTAGATACTGTTTTACAAAGCTGCTACATGTGCTCGTCGCTTTGCAAAGTTCCACATGTGGTGAAACACCAATCTACGTGTGACCCTCCTGACAAAGTGGGCATCTCGTTAGCAGCCGATGTGCTCAGAAGAAACAGGCAGATGGTACTAGTTCTAAGGGAAACCGTCACATCGTATACAGATGCGCACCTTGTTGGCGACGAGAGATCTCAGATACTCCGGGATTCACTCCTAAATATGTGTGTTAAGCTGGCTCCGCTTAATGGCCCACCAGTCGTCATTCGCACAGATCCCGCACCCGGGTTTCAGGCTTTTACCAGCGACGAAACTCCCGCAGGTACAACATTGCCATTGAGCTAGGACGAGCAAAGAACATAAATAAAAATCCTGTAGCGGAAAAAACCATACAGGAGCTAGAGGCTGAGATCACACGTCAAGGCAGGTTAGACATTTTAACTGCTCTGAACCTAAACTTAGCCGTCGCACAACTCAACTCCCGAATTCGCTCAAGTGGTTTGTCCGCGAGAGAAATGTTTTATTAAACGGAATCGGTTCACAAACGATCAACTTCCTACTCGTGACCGAGGATAGTCAGACCGCTACGGCGTTTTAGCATGGAGGAGTAGCTAAATTTTTTTAATACACTTAATTTTAAGAATCAACTAAAACAGTCATTAATGTTAATAATACTGCAATCTATATTAACTCTGACAAGTACCAGAAAGTGTGTATAATTCCGTAATATTTTAATCCAAAAATCCAATCTGGAAAACACATGTTGCAAATGGCCGAAGCAAGGAAAGTAGGAGACAACAAGTGCACGTCACATGTGACCGCAGCCATGGGAGTATCCTCCTAGTAAGGTAAGTAGAGCAAAGGTCACGCATGCGCAGGGTGTAGTTAAACTCGACCTAATTGTGGATAGTTCGAATATTCCACGGGGATTCACGAACGCGTGCAATGACATGTTGCGGTCACATGTTATGTAGACATGTCAGTGTTTACGTTCTGTTATTTGTCGGATTTTAAGGATAAATTACACATAGGTGAGTGAGTGGTTTCACACTTGTATTAGTATTTAGTTGATACATACATGTGCGTTGGTCATAATTGTTACTTTTATTGAAAATCTACTCGTCCATAGTGTTTAGGACTCACGATGGAACGTAGATGGCGTGAGCCATGCTGCTACGTTCCAATGGATCTAGACCGAGAACTGATCATTGATCAGAACACGAGGCGCAAAGATAACCATCCACATAGTGTGGCGTCGAAAGCCCCGTTAAGGAAAAACGCACACGTTGACCTTCTAGGTGTTGGAGATATTGTGTACGTGTATTCTGACAAAGATAAACATCGTGCATGCGATCGCTATCTCGTAGCTGGGTGTGAAAGTGAATGGCTCACCATTCGTAAGTTCGTCGAATCTCAATTAAGATCTTCATCATATCGTGTCAGACGATCTGATTGTTACCGAGTACCCGTAGATTCTACCCTAAACGCTATGGATTCCACCCTTTGGGAAGATAGCGAGTCTGACAACGACGATTTCGGATCACCCTCACACAAAGAACCGATTCTTGTCAATGCAGACATTCCAGCCGAAATAGGACCCATTGAGATAGACAGCCTCGAATATTCATCGGCTCACACCGAAACGGACACGTCTACTGATATGTCCCGACCTAATGACGGAACCACACAGAACAAAAGAAGACGGCGCCTTCCCCGCATTTACAAGACTGCGTTACCTATTGACATGAAAACTCAGACACAATGGGGGGAAGAAAGTTGCCGCGCCATTCTGTTATATAGCTTAATAGTAGGCACTATTATGCGTAACCATAAATTGTACCTTTTCGTTCTTTTTCGTTAAACTTGAAGTCTTGCTAGACAGCATAATATTATTCTTTCTGCAAATCACATTGTTATCGATTCAATCTCCCCTTGGGTAGTTCCAAACGTTTCCTAGTTATTTACCTTATTGGCGCTTCATTAAAAACAATGGAGAATGGAGATGATAAATACACACCGGGGAATATATCGCACACAGGTGTGGATTCGTTAAGCAGTTTGCACAATAAGACAAAGCAAACGGGTGTTCATTCATATAAGTGCGATATATGCTGGAAATCATGCAGCACATCTGCAAATTTGCTGTCACATAAAATAATACACTCCGATGATCGCCCGTATCAATGTGATGTGTGCGAGAAACCATTTATTAAATCAAGTCACCTGACGGAACATAAGAGGATCCACACCGGAGATCGCCCCTATCAATGTGGTATATGCGATAAATCATTTACTCGGTCGAGTCACCTGACAAAACACAAGAGGGTCCACACGGGAGATCGCCCGTATCAATGTGATATGTGCGAGAAATCATTTACTCAGTCGAGTCACCTGACAAAACATAAGAGGGTCCACAGCGGGGATCGTCCGTTTCAATGTGATATGTGCGAGAAATCATTTATTCAGTCTAGTACACTGACGAACCATAAGAGAATTCACACCGGGGATCGCCCGTATCAATGTGATGTGTGCGAGAAATCATTTATTCAATCGAGTGACCTGACGAAACATAAGAGGATCCACACCGGAGATCGCCCGTTTCAATGTGATGTGTGCGAGAAATCATTTACTCGGTCGAGTCACCTGACAAAACATAAGATGGTCCACATCGGGGATCGCCCGTTTAAATGTGATATGTGAGAGAAATCATTTACTCGGTCGAGTCACCTGACAAAACACAAGAGGGTCCACACTGGGGATCGCCTGTACCAATATGATGTGTGGAAGAAATCATTTACTCAGTCGAGTAGCCTGACAAAACATAAAATGGTCCACATGGGCGATTGCCGGTATCAATGTGATATGTGCGAGAAATCATTTACTCGCGCGAATAGCGTGACTATACACAAGCGAATACACACGGGAGATCGGCCGTATCAATGTGATGTGTGCCAGAAATCATTTACTGAGTTGAGTGGCCTGACGAAACATAAGAGAATCCACACCGAGGATCATCCGTTTCAATGTGATATTTGCGATAAATCATTTATGGAGTCGAATACCCTGAAGAGACATAAGAGAATCCACACGGGTAATCGCCCATATCGATGTGATGTGTGCGAGAAATCATTTACCCATTCGCATAGCCTGACTAATCACAAGCGGATAGACACGGGAGATCGTCCGTATCAATGTGATTTGTGCCAGAAAACATTTTCACAATTGGGTAGTCTGACTGTACACAAGAGAATCCACACTGGTGATCGGCCATATCGATGTGATGTGTGCGAGAAATCATTTACTCAGTCGTGTAGCCCGACAATGCATAAGAGGATACACACTGGGGATAGGCCATATCGATGTGATGTGTGCGAGAAAGTATTTACTCGGTCGAGTAACCTGACTATGCATAAGAAGATCCACACGGGGGGATCGCCCGTTTCAATGTGATATGTGCGAGAAAAGGTTCTAACATCAGAGTGGCCTGATGTTACATACCGATCAGATAACTCATACAGGTGACTGCCAGTATTTTGAGTGTTCACGCTGTACCGAGCAATATTTTGGCAAATGTTTCGGCCAATTCTGTTGCTTTTTGTTTGGCAAAAAAAAAAAACGTTGGCCAAAAGTTTGGCCTAATGAAATTTTGTTTTCTATTTAAAAAACAAAAATGGACAAAGTGAACCCTGGTTACAACTACGAAAATCCACACACGATTAACCAACAGGGAACATCACGCATGTATGCATGCACTACGGTGTGTGGTATGCTGCAGTCTATATGCGGTTCTCTTTGGGTTAATACAAGCATCCACAACGGACATCGCCCGTATCCATGCGATATGTGCTGGAAATTATTTGTCAGTATAAGTCAATTGACGAGAATAAGATAATTCATATGTCCTGTATATCCTGTACCGGTTTGATTTTATAGTATGTATTTAAAATTTCGCTACATCCAACATATGTGTATTATATAAGAAACGTCTATATGTGTATTACATTTTAAGAAAGGTCTATATGTGTATTATATTTAAAGAAAGGTCTATATTTGTATTATATTTAAAGAAAAGTCTATATGTGTATTATAAATAAAGAAAGGTCTATATATGTATTATATTTTAAGAAAGGACTATGCGCGGTGTGACATTTCACCCCACGACGTTATTGACCTATCAACAAAAGCTCTCGTCTAGACATTGGGTTATTTACTTTAGCGTTTCGGATGGTTTAAAGATGGATTATCTCTTTAAATAACAAATTTTAAAGATGGATTATCTCTTTAAATAACAAATTTTAAATAGTTGCGTGGGTATAAAATAATAGATATGAACTGAAGACCTATGTCCGGAAAAGCTTCTATTAATTAATATTGATTTTATTTCGAAT
The DNA here is from genome assembly GCA_032622095.1 of Siphonodentalium dalli. Taxonomy (NCBI): domain Eukaryota; kingdom Metazoa; phylum Mollusca; class Scaphopoda; order Gadilida; family Siphonodentaliidae; genus Siphonodentalium; species Siphonodentalium dalli. The sequence continues at coordinate 256,414,429 of CP136061.1, forward strand.
ATTAAATCGGGCCCATTTATGTCACTATTTTTAGAACCGACCATTCGGATGAGACCGTATTGCGATTTATTATATGCTTCCCTATCAAATTCTATTGATTTCATATTCGAGTAAAAAGCTATATTTCGCTAGTCGAGCGCCCAACTGTGCGCCAACGTTATATTCCACAGTAGATTCCTTATATTACATGGTAGCTTCCTTATATTACACGCTAGCTTCCTTATATTAAACGCTAGCTCCAATCGGGGCGAATCACTTGTAATGCCGTTAAATTTTGAATTGATATTCATGCGCCTGAAGCGATACGGACTATTTGCACTTTTGCGCGTGAGATTTAGAGTATTTCCCCCTTAACTGCATTACAGACGCCTGTTTACATTAGCAACGTCATTCGTAAAGTAAAATATGGAAGACGGATTTGAAATAGACGTAGAAGGCGATGTGTTTTGGGACTCTTTACTGGAAAAATTAGCTAAATATAATGATAAAGATCCACAAGATTGTGTTCAGAATAGTGACTCTATATTTGACCAGCAGGTTCCTGCAGCTTCCACTTCAAGTTCAAGCTCACTACTGTATTCAGCCTCAGCTCCATTGCCAATATTGCCATTGCCTTCAACTTCCACTGTAAGTTCAAGCTCACTACTGAATTCAGCCTCAGCTGCCTTGCCAATATTGCCATTGCCTTCAACTTCCACTGTAAGTTCAAGCTCACTACTGAATTCAGCCTCAGCTCCATTGCCAATATTGCCTTCAACTTCCACTGTAAGTTCCAGATTTACAAATGTAACTGATGAGGAAGTTTCTCAATTCAATGACCAACAAAGAAATAAAAATACTGTTAAAAAAACTGAATATGATATTAAACTCTTTAGAACATTTCTTCTAAGTAAAGATGAACAGAGGCAGCCCGAGTTCATTCCCCCAGATGTTCTGTGTGGGCTTATATCAAGTTTCCTCCTATCTGTGAGAAAGAAAGACGGAACTGAATACGAGCCAGTGTCACTTCGAGCGTTTATGTCCTCACTTGATCGATACCTCAGGATGCGATCATATCCAGTTTCTGTCATAAGTGATCATCAGTTTGCATCATGCCGTGAAACTCTGAAAAGCAAACAGAAACAACTGAAATCTATAGGAAAGGGCAATAAGCCATTTGAAGCAGATCCGATTACACAGGATGATGTTGAGCGATTTTATAGGGCACAAGTTATTGGACCATATAACCCAAAGTCGTTACAAAATTATATGTGGTGGACTTGTGTTTTGTACTTCGGAATGAGAACAGGGGAGGAAACTCATTCTTTGAAATGGGGCGATATCAGTCTGCAAGAAGATGATAATGGACATGAATATATTATCTACACACAGGAGCGACAAACAAAGACAAGAACCGGTGAAAATCCACGAGATATCAGAAGAATTAAACCAAGGGCATATTCGGTCGACAACCCAGAGAGAGACCCGGTTAAATTATATCGTTTGTTCAGCGAGAAGCGACCAGAAGAGGAAAAAGCTCCAGACAGCCCATTCTTCCTCGCCGTCAATTACCAGGGCTGGAATAAAGGCAAGCCTTGGTATAAGCGCAATGCATTCGGCATTAATTCTTTAAATAGAATTGTGCAGGGCATGTGTGTAGACTCAGGCCTCACAACGGATAAGCGACTTATAGTGTTCGAAAACTGCTGGTCCAGTCACTTAACGATGAAAATGTACCACCGCATCAGATAATCCAGGTGTCAGGACACAAGAATGTGAACAGTTTGTTGAACTACTCCAAAATGAATGCTGTCCAAACAAAACATATTTCTTCAATTTTATCAAATACTGCTGGAAATAACAGAGTCAGAGTCACCGAGTCAGTACTCCCAGCTGCACAGCCTGTAGTCGAGCTTTCACCAGTATTGGAAACTGCACCTGCGCCTGTACCAAGTCCTGACACTATTTCAACATCATCACCGACAAATGTAACTGTTTCCAAATCGACAGTTAGTGTATCGAACAGTGACCTTATTGGTACACCTGGAGTTGAGAGTTCATCAAGTGCGATGCGAAGTTTGAAATCAATTTTCTCAAACGCAACTTTCAGTGGATCGGTGTACATGCACTTTCACAGCTGCTCACCGAAGTCTCACCACACAGAAGACACCGAGACTAGTCCTATCGTGAAATACCGGCGAATCAGGAGAATAGTTGACAGTGACAGCGAGTGAAATTGAAGAGAAATTGTGTTGATTTTAATATTCCAAACTGCGAAGCGGAATTATTGAATCAGGAATTAGGATTTTGGTATTTCTAAATGGACCGAACCTTTTGTGTTGTTATTTGTTCATTTAATATGCTTGATAAAAATCAAATCATTTATTGAAGATAGGCAATTCTATTGCTTTGTTCGAGGTAATTTTTCATAAATTGATGAATATTTCGAATGGTTTCACTTCATTCTGGTGGGGTTATCGGGGACTATTTTTTGTGTGTGCACGCTTATTTAAAAAAAAAAACGTAGTGAACTGGTCACAGAACAGCTGATTGATCAAAACAAGTCATTCGATTTCTAATTTGTTGTGATTAAGCGCAGCTAATTTGTTTAGCATATAATAAACAGAATACCTGCAGTTCTCGAGTGAATACTCTAATTTGTTGTGGTGATTAAGCGCAGCTAATTTGTTTAGCATATAATAAACAGAATACCTGCAGTTCTCGAGTGAATACCAGAATTACCTCATTCGTGGCTACATTGGAATATAACTATTCCCACTCGCGGCCAAGGCCGCTCGTGGGAATAGTTATATTCCACTGTAGCCACTCATGAGGTAATTCTGGTATTCACTCGAGAACCGCAGGTATCCACTATATAGAGCACTGGGCTGTTCCTACGGCTACGCAACGAATGTCAAATGTCACAGATTGGTTGTTTGTACTGTTTTGTTCCACAGATATAAGCGATAATGAGTATAATTAACGTTTATTTGTGACAAAATTGCACAATATAATTTCTGGTCTCTGTTAACAGTAACCAATATTGTTCGTTAGCTGAACAAACACACCTTTTTAGACCAGAAAATATATTCGAAATAAAATTAATATTAATCGATAGAAGCATTTCCGGACAGGAGTCTTCGATTCAGATCTAATATTTTATACCCCGGTAACTATATAATACATGTTTACAAAGAGATAATCCACCTTTAAATAGTTGCGTGGGTATAGAATAATAGATATGAACTGAAGACCCCTGTCCGGAAAAGCTTCTATCAATTAATATTGATCTTATTTCGAATATTAAATCGGGACCGTTTATGTTACTATTTTTAGAACCGACCATTCGGATGATACCGTATTGCGATATAGAGCACTGGGCTGCTCATGTGGCTACGCACCGAAAGTCAAATGTCCCAGATTGATTGTTTGTATTGTTTTGTTCCATAGTTAGAAGCGATAATGAGTATAATTAACGTTTATTTGTGACAAAATTGTACAATACTGAAAATTTCTGGTCTCTGTTAACAGAAAACACTATTGTTCGTTATCTAAACATGTACACCTTTTTAGAGTAGAAAATATTCGAAATAAAATTAATATTAATCGATAGAAGCATTTCTGGACAGGAGTCTTCGATTCAGATATAATATTTTATACACCGGTAACTATATAAAACATGTTTACAAAGAGATAATCCACCTTTAACGGTGGAATAAAATAGTAATGTTTCTACATTTACGATGAACCATGATTAAATGTCTCGAATATGACTCCTACTAGAATCATCGCCACTCAAAATTTCGGTGTTGAATGTGTCTCAGTGAATCACTCTTTGAGATAAATGAAAACAGATGTAATTTTGATGCACGATTGAATGATCATAAACCAACTAACTGCATCTATATTCTAAAAAATTATTATTGCAAGCGAGCTTCTTAAAGGTGGATTATCTCTTTGTAAACATGTATTATATAGTTACCAGGGTATAAAATATTAGATCTGAATCGAAGACTCCTGTCCGGAAATGCTTCTATCGATTAATACTAATTTTATTTCGAATATTTTCTGGTCTAAAAAGGTGTGTTTGTTCACCAAAGAACAATATTGGTTACTGTTAACAGAGACCAGAAATTATATTGTGCAATTTTGTCACAAATAAACGTTAATTATACTCATTATCGCTTATATCTGTGGAACAAAACAGTACAAACAACCAATCTGTGACATTTGACATTCGTTGCGTAGCCGTAGGAACAGCCCAGTGCTCTATATCGCAATCCGGTCTCATCCGAATGGTCGGTTCTAAAAATAGTAACATAAATGATCCCGATTTAATATTCGAAATAAAATCAATATTAATTGATAGAAGCTTTTCCGGACATAGGTCTTCAGTTCATATCTATTATTTTATACACACGCAACTATTTAAAATTTGTTATTTAAAGAGATAATCCACCTTTAATTATGCAAGCGAACTAACGAGACATAAAACAATCCACGTATCAGTGTGACTCTTTCAAAAATCATTCATGAATTCAGTTGGTCGCAAAAACGAGGATTCATACAGATGATCGCCTGTAGTTTTATCAGTGCAACATATGCGAGAAAGCATTCATTACATTTAACGATCTGACAATACATTAGATAATGCACACCGGTGAGCGCCCATATCGATGCGATATGTGTCGGAAATAATTCAGCATGTTGTGAAATGGGGCTTCCTACAAGAGGATGCACCTTGGTGATCTATCTTATCAGTGCGATATATAGAGTTATCTCCCCATACACCGTATGTTGTGAAATTTGGCTTCATACAAGAGGATACACCTTGGCGATCTGAATTGTCAGTGCGTTATATGCGAGAATACATTCTTTACAGCAATCAAACTTACGAGACATAAAATAATCCACAGTGCAGTGGTGATCGCCCATCTATGCGATATTTGTGGGAAATCATACTCCTTCTCTGGATATTTGACTTCATACAAGAGGATACACACCGGAGGTCGACCGGTGATGACATTTTCTTCGAGTTTCGCTGAAATCGACGTCATGACATTTTATGAATGAAAGAACATGATGAAATCGACACGTATAGTACACATCTCAATCGGATTGACCGCCCAGCGTCTATGTCTCTCGACAACAACCAAAAGTCTTGACTTTTGAATACTTTCAGTTTGATGTTGGTAGTTTATATTCTATAATAATGTGTACAAAAGGAACGGCTTTTAAATGTGGATTATCTCTTTGTAAACATGTATTATATAGTTACCGGGGTAAAAAATAATAGATCTGAATAGAAGACTCCTGTCGGGAAATTCTTCTATCGATTAATATTCATTTTATTTCGAATATGTTCTGGTCTAAAAAGGTGTGGTTGTTTAGCTAACGAACAACGGTGGTTACTGTTAACATTTGACTTTCGGTACGTAACCATAGGAACAGCATAATGCTCTCTATCGCTATATGGTATCACCCGAATGGCCTTCTAAAAATAGACAAATAAAGGGTCCCAATAACATATTCGAAATAAACTCAATATTAGTTGATAGAAATCTTTCCTGACAGGGGTCTTCAGTTCATATGTATTATTTTATACCCACGCAACTATGTCAAATTTGTTATTTAAAGAGATAATCCATCATTTTGTTTTAGGTTTTAAAGGTGATTATCTCTTTGTAAACATGTATTATATAGTTACCGGGGTATAAAATATTAGATCTGAATCGAAGACTCATGTCCGAAAATGCTTCTATCGATTAATATTAATTTTATTTCGAATATGTTCTGGTCTAAAAAGGTACGTATGGTTATTTACGTAACGAACAATTGTTGTTACTGTTAACAGAGACCAGAAAAATTATTGGGTAATTTTGTCACAAATAAACGTTAATTATACTCATTATCGTTTGTAACTATGGAATAAAACAATACAACCAATCAATCTGAAACATTTGACGTTCGGTACGTAACCATAGGAACAGCCCAGTGCTCTCTATCGCTATATGTTATCACCCGAATGGTCTGTTCTAAAAATAGACAAATAAACGGTCCCAATAAAATATTCGAAATAAAATCAATATTAATTGATATAAGCCTTTCTAGACAGGGGTCTTCAGTTCATATTTATTATTTTATACCAACGGAACTATTTCAAATTTGTTATTTAAAGAGATAATCTATCTTTAAGTCTGAGCTTGTAGTCTGTTAGCATTGTGAATCTCTGATTTCTCACATGCCCCGATGTATGATTGACATAATTTATTCACGAAATTGCTGGACCCACTCTTTCGATGAACCCTTGTGTATACATTTGTATCTGAAGGAAATTAATCATAATCACACCAGGATATAAGGCCTAAGTGAATCTTATTTGATGGGAAAACGCATCTACATGTATGAAGTTATTTTTATAAGATTAAAAAAAGGTCACATATATATATCCTAGCTTATGCGCGTGGTTCATTAATTACGCTAGCATATGGTCATATTATTGGCGGTTAAGACTGGTTATCGTGGAGATAGCCATATTGTTTGTGAGAGCTCACATAATCTGAAAGCAGTTTGAACATTTTCAATTTGGCCTTTGATGCACATTAACAAACGTTATAGCATTGAAGTGTAGGCCTGTGGACAATATTTACACCACTGTACATAACACATACATAGCAAATGGCTGCCAAAATGGCCGCCAAAATAAGGAAAATTGTAAATATTGCACCAGGGTGTCATGCAATTGCTTACAAGTTGTGGTTGATGTTCAAAATTGGCTAATCTGTATTCTATACATTGAATACTAACATGTCTGATACACCATGTGTCATTGTTACTATTGTCACCACTGACATCTCCAGATATATTGGATTTTTCTCTCACAAACTTGACATAAATATCGGCAAAAAATAACTTTCAGTGTTCGACCATTTTTTCAAATAAAATGCAACTACCTTTGGTATCAAATGTGTTTATTGTTTTGACCTATCTTAAATGTGTCACACTATGGTGTTTATAGACTAAATTGCTCAAGATGGCTTCCAAAATGGCAACCAAATTTGTAAAAAATAAATGTTTTACACATATCCAGAAAATTATTCTCTGCGTTATCCGAAAAGGTAGCAAATTGTGACTCACTTGGTTATTATACCTGTTAGTTAATTAACTGACAACTATGTTCTATTATGTTTATCCTAGATTGGTATGGGGCATGACAAATTCATTTTAAAGTTGCAGTATGGAATTTTGCGGATAACCTCTTTTGTGATTATGGCCATATTATTGAAAGGAAATGGGCAGAACTTTGAGACGGAACTGAGATGAACCATGGGATGTGGGTAGTCTGGCCCATTAAGATAAAAATTTATCAACTGGATACAGGGTGGAAACCAAGATGACAGCCAGGGAGTTACTCTATGATCGTAGATGAGGATAATAGGTATACCGCGAGTTATTGTATGGTCATGGATGATGTGTGGGTATATGGGGAGTGCCCTGTTGGCAACGTTGGGTTGTATATTTATATATGTTGTGGATGTGTTATCATTGATGGTGTATGGGGAGTAGATGCATGATCATGAGTATGGCAAGTGTGGAACTTATGAGAGGTCGTATGTGCGGGTATTGGTATATCTGGAAGGGTTCACCATTGGTGAAGTGCATATGTATACCTGGATTGACTCTATGGTAATGGCTATGGCGAATAGGTATACATTTAGTGGCTGTATAGTCCACGGTGAGGTGAATAGGAATACAACGCGTGACCGTATGAATCGTGAATGTAGTGAATATGTATATATAGAGTGACTATATGGCCATGTGTCGGGTGTATGTGTATACCTGGTGTTCATACATGGTGACTCGTGACTGTATCGTCATTTGTGGTATGTACGGGTATAACCAAGTATGGTTGTATGATCAGGTGTACGTGTATAAAGTGGGTGACTATGTTGTCATTTGTGTTGTGTTTATGTACATATGGAGTGACTGAGGTAATGGGTGGGTTGTACATGTGTACATTGGGTGGCACAATAACTCAAGGATATGTTAATCAATGGAGAGGACATGTCAGAGAGTTCTCTATCTTGATGGTGTTTATATACATGGGGGGCGTAAAACACAGAAAACGATGGCCACCTATTACCACACAGTCATTACATATATACATAAACACCACAGACATAACAATATAGTGACCCACTGTATACATGTACACCTGACCCATGACCACGGGTGACCTTACAGCCACGCGTCACGATACAGGCACACCGGGGATACTCATAAACATGACCGATAACCATATAGTCATTCCTTGTATACCCATTCAGCTCAACATTGGCCATAAGGTCATCCCCTGTATACGTATTCTCCAAACACGTGGTCAAATAGACAATCAATATATACATCAACAATGACCATAAAGTCACTCCGGGTATACATATGCACCTCACCAGTACCGTGTGTACCTATTCAAAACATTCATACACGACCATGGTCAATTCTTGCATGCATATTCACCTCAACATTGGCCATGTCACTCCCTGTATCACTATTTGTCACACCATAGCCGCATAGTCACTCAAGATATACTAATACACCCTAGCCATGTCAGTATAGTCACTCCATGTATGCATATGCACTTTATCCATGGCCATATAGCCACTTGCTATATATACACATCCCTTGCCCATGACAATAAAGCAACACATATGTATACTGGTATAACCTACACATGACCATACCGCCACGAGTCACCAAACAGGAACACCAGGTATACTCATACGCCTGACACATGACCATTTTAATAGTCACCTCCTGTATAGATGTCCATTATATTTATGACCATACAGTCACTACTTGTATACCTACATGTTCTCATCTCACCATTGACCATACATTCACTACCTGTATACCTATATCGACAGACATAGTCATATCACCACTCGATATACATATACAGCCCACCCTAGACCATAGATTCACTCCAAGCATACAAGTAAACCTCAATAATGGCCATTCAGCCCTTCCAGATATACACACAACCACTCAAACAATCCATACTTGCATATACACCTCACACATGACAATTCAGCAATTCACTGTATAATCATACATGCCAGCCATGATACTACAGCTAATCCCTATACACCCACCAATGATAATACATCCTTGAGATATATAAATATGCATCCCACCGTCACCACAAGGACACTCCCTATATACCCACACACTCGATAATGTCCACCCAGCTTACTCCAGGTAATCATATTCAATCATGACCGTACAGTCATTCGCTGTATACCTATACCCATTACCCGTAACCATGAAATCACACCCTATTTACCAACACACCCATCCATGATCATACAGACAACACATGTACATCCCACCCATGCCCTTACAGTCACTCCGTATATACATACTCAACACATAGATGACCATGTAGCTATATCCATACACCACACCAATGCCCATACAGGCACACCTGGTGCACCCGTACTGGATATACACAATCATACACTATACAGTCACTCCATGCATACCGATTCACCTCACACCTGACCATGACATCTCCTTGTACACATAGATGCATCTTACAATGGACAACCCACTCATAACCATATAGTCACTCATTGTATACCTATTCAGATAAGTCATGACATACAATAACTCACTGTATACCTATTCACCTCATGTATGATCATAGAGTAACTCCCTGGCTACGATCTTGGCATCCACACTGTATACAGTTGACATTTTCTTAGCATAATGGACCAGAATAGCCAAATATTATGGTCCATCTCAATTCTGTCCCAAAGTTCTGCCCATTTCCTTTCAATAACTATGGCCAAAATCACAAAAGAGGTGCTCGGCAAAATTACATACTTTAAAATGAATTTAGTTTGCCCCATACGGAAGTGGGACAACCAGAATAGAACATTTAGTTGTCAGTTAATTAACTAACACGTATAATAACCAAGTGAGTCACATTTTGCTACATTTTCGGATAACGCAGAGAATGTTCGGGATATATGTAAAAAATTAACATTTTACAAATTTGGTTGCCATTTTGGAAGCCATCTTGAGCAGTTTGGTCTATAAGCACCGCAGTGAGACACATTTAAGATAGACCAAAACAATAAACACCTTTCAATCCAAAGATAGTTACATTTTACCTGAAAAAATGGTCCAAACCTGAAAAGTTAATTTTTGCCAATATTTATGTCAAGTTTTTGAGAGAAAAGTCCAATATTTGTGATGATGTCAGTAGTGACAATAGTAACAATTAACCATGGTGCATCAGACATGTTAGTATTCAATGTATAGAATGCAGAATTGCCAATTTTATGCATCAACCACAACTCGCAAACGATTGGCAGCCAATTTGAGCCAAAGTAAAAATTTTGGTTCCAGTGATTTGGAATATTTATAGATAATGATATGCCTCACTTATATTACAAAGTTATGTTCATTTCTTGTTGAAATATGACTAGAATCCCAATTGTGATTTTTTGTGAAATTTTATACCGCATCCTGTAAAATCGAAGTTTTGAGGGATCGGAAGGGGATAGGACCACAATAATGGCATATTTAATTGCTCCAATGATCGGTTAATAAACAAAACACAAAATAAAGTTGCATTACTCAACCAGTTCCAAACAGCATGAATTGAACTAGAAGATATTTGTGAGAAAATGTCATATTTTCAACTTCCGGCGGCCATATTGGCGGCCATCTTATGAAAATTTAGATATGTTTTGGCCCAAATGAACCATGGTCACCTCCCAACTATAATTGTTTTGAGAAAACTGTGAGAAGATGCGATTTTCACAAGAAAAGGATGGCATAAACCACCCAACCCAAAAACTGAGATTTTCAAAAAGGTCAAGGTCAAATTGAAGGTCAAGGTGACCTCAAAAATCTGGAACCAGCCAGTTTAGTGATACTCACCAACTACTTAACAAACTCTGAAAGATTGGCGCTTCTATCGCAAAGTGAACGAAGCATAACATAATTCACACTGGCGATCGACCGTATCAGTGCGATATTTGTCCAAAAGCATTTACTGAATCAAGCAGTTTGACGAAGCATAAGAGAATCCACACAGGTGATCGCCCGTATACATGTGTTATTTGTGAATATTCTTTTTCACAGTTATGTCATTTGACTGCACACAAGAGGATTCACATCGGAGATCGACCGTATGTATGCGATATTTGCGAGAAATCATTCACTAACTCAAGCAGCTTGACTAGGCATAAACTTATCCATTCAGGTGATCGCCCATATAAATGTGATATATCCGAGAAATCATTCACAGAATCAAGCAGCTTGACCAATCATAAACTAATCCACTTTGGTGATCACCCGTATAAATGTGATATATCCGAGAAATCATTCACTAAATCAAGCAGCTTGACTAGGCATAAACTTATCCATTCAGGTGATCGCCCATATAAATGTGATATATCCGAGAAATCATTCACAGAATCAAGCAGCTTGGTGAATCATAAGATAATTCACACTGGCGATCGACCATATGATGGTCCATATCAGTGCGATATATGCGAGAAATCATTCACTAAATCAAGCGGCTTGACTAGGCATAAACTAATCCATTCAGGTGATCGCCCGTATATGTGACTTATGTCCAAAATTATTCACCAATTCGTGTGCGTTGATCACACACAAGAGGATCCCCCCCAATGATCGGCCATATCAATGCGAGAAATCATTCACGAAATCAAGCGTCCTGACGACGCATAAGATAATACTTAAAATTCTGCGACAGCCATATTTCCACGTGCCTTACCATAATCTTCAATGCTATAATCAAACATGGACACCTTCCCCCAAATTTGTTGAAAGTGACCCTTGTGCCCATCTTGATAAATAAAGCTGGGAATATTGCCGACAAAGACAACTATCGTCCAGTGGCGTTATCCTGTGTTATTTCAAAAGTATTGGAAATGGTGTTGTTCAATAAATGCTCTGAACAATTATATACCACAGACAACCAGTTTGGTTTAAAAAAAAAGATCATTCAACGGATGGCTGCATATTTGCATTAAAAGAAGCGATACGATATTATAATTCTAAGGATACTCCTGTTTTCGTGTGCTTCTTGGACGCAAGTAAAGCGTTCGATCGAGTCAACCATGAAATGCTACTACGACATCTAAAGCAACGATCAGGGCCATCAGCTATTATTCGGATCCTTAAGGACTGGTTTCTAAATCAGATGTATCATGTTCGCTGGGGACAAACATACTCGACATGCTTCCGGCCCACGACTGGTGTTAGACAGGGCGGTTATTAAGCCCTTATTTATTTAATGTGTATATCAACGAGATTAGCGAAAGACTGAATACATGTGACGTTGGGTGCATTGTTGGCAGTGCAAAAATCAATCATTTATGTTAGGCTGATGATATGTGTATTATTGCACCATCTTTAGAGGGACTACGTCGTTTGTTGAGAATATGTGAACACGAGGCTAAGAAGATTTATTTAACTTATAATATTATAAAAACCGTGGGGATGACTTTTATCCCTAAATCTCTTCATATTCGGTCATTTACAAAACTATACTTAATGGGCAATGAACTCAAGTTCGTGTCCTCCTATAAGTATCTCGGACATATACTCAACAACGAATTTTCCGATGATAATGATATTATGCGCCAATATCGGTCTATTTGCTCACGCTCAAATATGCTTATTAGAAAGTTTTACAAATGTTCGCCTAATGTGAAAATGTATTTATTTAAAATGTTCGTATCTCCATTATATTGTGCCCATCTTTGGATTAACTATACCAAACGTTGTTATAGAAAACTTACAGTTTGTTATTAGCCCTATGTCTATTATACTCCCAGCTAGCAGTCTACATATAGACTATAAGACTTAAGGCCATATATTTCACTTTACTCTTGTAAGTTGCAGGTGGGCTGGTTGGGGTGCAGATTGCACTGCAGAATAAGAAACGTTGTATACATTACAATGTTCTCTTCTCTCTCTAAATAACATACAGCACGACACAATACATCGATGATGATGAATCACATTGCGACATGTAATAGAGGATAACGTCTATGGATCCGAAGAATATCATGTTGAATAACCTACATGTAAAGTCTGGAAACTAGACCCTGGAAAGATAGATGATACCTAATCTAGAATGTGTATATACTATATAATATAGAACTAGGGTATGAATATATAAAAGAGTAGAAATACCATTAACGCTCCAACATGGAGACTTCAAACAATTATAACTATTTACAGCACCGTGATAACAAAGGGATTTATCCAGGGAAATGGACCATCCATTCCAAACTACTCTAAAATTATCTTTAAAGATGTGGATGGTCACAACTGACTTATAAAAATAAATGGATGATAAAACAATACATGTAACAAGACAATACAAACATGACAAGTAAAATGATCAGAGATAATAAATAATATCAGCTTACCAATTCGGAATGATTTGAGTCCGGATGAATATTTATATCCTTTATGAAATGACTTTAAGAAGCTTTTACATTGTTTATATATATATTAAGTATTTATTGATTTAAGTTTAAGTTGGAGATAACAAAACCGCTCCATTGTGTTTATAAGAGAAAAACTAACTATAGCAATGGCGGCAAACGTGACTCACGGTGGGATTGGGCTAAAGTTAAAAGAGGTAAGGCAGCAGATAGAAATTCAGTGGGAGTGGGTCGCAAAGATTTGCGTGCAGTGTAGATTAATAAATAATGGTTTAGTAATTATTGTTAAAAAGGTTGTTAATAATAAATATTCCTAATAATTCTGATCTGATAAAATATTGATAATATTACATATTTTACCACTGCCACATTCTCCCCCCTCTTGAGGAACAATTTACATCCTTGTAAATTCATCAAGATTAGCACTGGGTGCACCATTATCTGAAATGACTGTTGTAAAATTAAAACCGTACCTGTATTTACTGTACATATTTTACCACCGCCACATAATAATAATGCATATAGAAAATTTATGGGTTATGAGAGATCATGTAGTGCGAGTGTGATGATTGTAGGTGACAGAATGTGTTCTCTGACAGTGCTGATTCGAAAGGGTGTGTATGGATTTCGTGTGAGAATTTATAAATCTTTAAACAGTATTTTGAATGCTATTTGTAACTCAGATATGATCTATCGGTCAAATCTATTCAATCATTGAAATCAACTTCTTTATATTTAATTTGTAATTATATGTTGTATGTATGACTATATATGGGCATATCTTGCCTGAAATAAATACAATACAATACACACTGGCGATCGATCGTATCAGTGCGATATATGCGATAAATCATTCGCTCAATCAAGCAGCTTGATGAATCATAAGAGAGTTCACACTGGCGATCGACCGTATGAGTGCGATATATGCGAGAAATCATTCACAGAATCAAGCAGCTTGATGAAGCATATGATAGTACACACCGGAGATCGACCGTATCAGTGTGATATTTGGCAAAACGCATTCACTCAATCAAGCAACCTGACGAAACATAAGAGAATCCACTCCGGTGATCGCTCGTATAAAATAGTATTTAAAAAAAAACATTCACCATGTCAGGACAGTTGACTTCACAAAAGAGCATTCACACTGGCGATCGACCGTATCAGTGTGATATATGCATGGAAGCATTTGGTCATTCGGGCAACCTCATGAAGCATAAGAGATTCCACTTCGACGATCGCCCGTATAAAAGTGATATTCGCCGACAGCATTTGTTACGCCAGCTTTTGAAGTAACTGACCACTTTTGAAGTAGGTCTCCACTTTTGAAGTATAAATCGTCAGCTTTTGAAGTACCTCACAACTTTTGTAATAAAATCGCCAGCTCTTGTATTAAAGTGAGGTCTCGCTTTTGTAGTAAAAACGCCAGCTTTTGTAGTAAAAAAAACCATGTCTCCACTTTTGTAATAACAAAATTACAGCTTTTGAAGTAAACACTCAATACATTTTTACGGGCGCTGGACGATTTTCATGACAAAGTCAACCCGATAATCCATAGCGGCTATCGCCCATACGAGTGTGACTTATGGCCAAAAGAATTTGGAGAGTCCGGTTCCGTGACAAAATAATCCACACCTGTAGTCGACCATACGATTGTGACGAGTGTCCAATCGCTTTCAGTCATACCAGCACAGAAGATAATCTACAGTCGATCGCCCATACAAGTGTGATGTGTACCAGAATGCATTTAGTGAGTCCGGTTCCCTGCATGATTGATCACCTATGTGTGTCTCATATGCTTAGGCAGGGAACCGGACTCACTAAATGCCTTGTGGTACACGTCACACGTGTATGGGCGATTGACTGTGTGAATTCTCTTGTGTTGGTATGACTGAAAGCTATTCGAACCACGTCACACTCGTATGGTCGATTACCGATGTGGATGCTTTTGTCACGGAACCGGTCACAAGTTACACTCGTATGGGCGATAGTCCCTATGGATTATCGGGTTGACTTTGTCATGCAAATCGTCCAGCGCCCTTAAAAATTTATTGAGTCAGTTTACTTCAAAAGCTGTAATTTTGTTATTACAAAAGTGGAGACATGGGTTTTTTACTACAAAAGCTGGCGTGTTTTACTACAAAAGCGGAGACCTCACTTTACTACAAAAGCTGGCGATTTTATTACAAAAGGGTGAGGTACTTCAACGCTGGCGATTTTTACTTCAAAAGTTGAGACCTACTTCAAAAGTGGTCATTACTTCAAAAGCTGGAGTGACAGCATTCAATACATCAGGCGACATGGCGAAGCATAAGAGAATTCACACTCGCCCATATAAATGTGACTTATGTCCAAAATCATTCGCCAATTTATGTGTGTTGATCACAAGAGGATTCACACAGGCGATCGAGCGTATCAGTGCGTTATTTGCGAGAAATAATTCACTCAATCAAGCTGCATAAGGTAATTCACACTGGCGATCGACCGTATCAATGCGATATTTGCACAAAACCACCTGACGAGGCATAAGATAATACACTTTGATGATCGCCCGTATAAATGTGATATTTGTCAAAAATCATTCACCTTCTCAGGACAGTTGACCACACACAAGAGAATACACGCTGATGTTCCACCGATAAAACATTCACGGAATCAAACCACGTTATGAGGCATAAGAAAATCCATCTCGATGATCGCCCGTATAAATGTGATATTTGTCAAAAATCATTCAGCGTTCAGGGAAGTTTGACTGGACACAAGAGGATTCACACCGGTGATCGACCGTACCCGTGCGATATTTGTGGGAAATCATTTATGTAGTCGGGAAGTTTGACTTCTCACAAAAGGATTCACATCGGAGATAAAACGTACCAGTGCGATATTTGTGGGAAATCATTTATGTAGTTGGGAAGTTTGACTAAACACAAGAGGATTCACATCGGAGATTGACCGCACCAGTGCGATATTTGTGGGAAATCATTTATGTAGTCGGGAAGTTTGACTTCTCACAAGAGGATTCACATCGGAGATAAAACGTATCAGTGCGATATTTGTGGGAAATCGGTTATGCAGGCGGGAAGTTTGTTGTGACTATACACACTTTTCTCTCCTTTCGTTACAATAAACCTCATGTTCTGTTCAATCGCACATTCTATCCCCAATATTTGGTTCCACGAATCGTTTAGAGATGGACAAGCAGTTACGTATACGGCGAGCCAATCGAGGGCAAACTTCGAAAATGCTAAAACAGATCCACGAAGCCTTATCCCAAGCCAATTCGGTCGAAACGACGTTGATATTGGCCAATCTGAAAAAGAAAATGGCCGCCCTTCAGAACTTAGAAGCGGGCATAGGTTACACTGGTGTAAATGTTTTCCATAGGCCTCAGTGCTAACGGTTTAGCGTGTACTGTTGGCAATATAAATGTTAGGTCCAGAATGTTCTTTATGTTATAGGTGCCGTTTTTATCTGTTTTAGTACACCGCGGTTGTATATATCCTTTTATGTATCATGATACTTGCGCGCATCCTGCTTTGTTATTTCAGCCTTTTGTGGGTTAATTGAAATGTGTGTCAGTGTGTGTGCGCGTGAGAGCGAGCATGAATGATTCTATCACCTGCACACTGATTATCACTCACCTGTTACTGGCGGGAAAAATTAGCGCGGTCTGGGGGTCACTCAGTAATTAATATTTGAAATGGTCAGACGTAGTGTTTTGGATTACCAATTCTAGATATATATAATGAAATGCCGATTTCATTTTATGGAGTATCTTTAATGGTTGTTAATACTGACTGCTGTGATATGATTATGTTGATGCCTTTATTTTAAATACACTTTATTAACCCTTTAAAGGTGGATTATTTTTTTGTAAACATGTATTATATAGTTACCGGGGTATAAAATATTAGATTTGAATCGAAGACTCCTGTCCGGAAATGCTTCTATCGATTAATATTAATTTAATTTCGAATATTTTCTGGTCTAAAAAGGTGTGTTTGTTCAGCTAACGAACAATAGTGGATACTGTTAACAGAGACCATAAATTATATTGTTCAATTTTGTCCCAAATAAACGTTAATTATACTCATTATCGCTTATATCTGTGGAACAAAACAGTACAAACAACCAATCTGTGACATTTGACATTCGTTGCGTAGCCGTAGGAACAACCCAGTGCTCTATATCCCAATACGGTCTCATCCGAATGGTCGGTTCTAAAAATAGTAACATAAATGGGCCCGATTTAATATTCGAAATAAAATCAATATTAATTGATAGAAGCTTTTCCGGATATAGGTCTTCAGTTCATATCTATTATTTTATACCCACGCAACTATTTAAAATTTGTTATTTAAAGAGATAATCCATCTTTAATTTGTGTGTTGGAGTTACTATATCTACGTTAAATCCAGCCTTACAACATTTAAATCTGAAAAATTGACATTTTGGGAAACTTTTTACGCAAAAAAATCATGTCTGTCTAGCAGGGAATTCGCCTTTAAATCTTGTGTTTTCGTAACTAGTGTCAGAACTGCATAAAAAAATGCTGTCATATTTTAGACCACAACAAAAAATTCAAACTTCACTACAAAAGGTTAATTCCTGTGCCAATGGCCATTTTTACCTATGGGAAATCATAGGGAAGAGGTGTGATGATGTTTTTGATGCAAAAAGCACACAATGCTATTGACCAATCAGGGCCCAGTGTCTATTTTATTCTCTCCTATATATTTCTCCCACATCCGCTAAATGTCACTCCATACCCTATTTACACCAGTGTAATCCATAGTAGATCTCCTTGACGAAGGTGACGACAACGTCGAGAGTACTATCATCGAGGGTGATGAATAATTATGTGGGCTCAACAAAAGAATAAATGAAGCCGAAATTGCCCTGAACGCATTGACACTCAAAATTGAAACTACCGAAATCGACAGGGAGGACAAATCGCCAAAAAGGGAAATAAAAGTACATCTGCCAAAAACAGAAATTTTTGACTTATCCGTGAATTCTTGTCCTCAACTTGCCGATATCGACAAATTCACATACTTAAAAAGCTCACTAACTGCAGATGCAAGTTCGTACATCGATGGACTTCCCCTGACGGGCATAAATTACCCCATCGCAATCGAATTGCTTAAAGGACGTTTCGGACAACCTCACAAAATTATTGATGCGTATATGAAGCAGCTCATTGAACTTCCACATCCTACAGACGAGACATCTTCAATCAGACGATTTTCTGATCAACTCGAATCGGCCGTTCGCACGTTACAGGCACTCTCAAGCCCCGAAAACACGTACGAGACTATGCTTCTCCCAATTATGTGGGACAAACTTCCTATGGATTTGAAAAAAAACATGGCAAGGGCACATGGAAATAAAGCATGGAAACTTAAAGATTTCAGAGAAAATCTACAGATAGAAGTGTCCGTCTTATAGAGTATTGCCAACCAAAACCACAACCCTACCGATCACCTTCATACAGTGAGACTTCAGTTACGGATGATAGTATCACGTCTCTCGTCACTTCTACGTCTAAACCTACGACACTTGGTCCCATTCGATCGTGCACTTACTGCAAAGGTCCACACTTTCCGTCCGATTGCACATCTGTCAAAGATATAAAAGCACGCATTGGTTTCATAACGAACTGTTTGGGAAAACACAAAGTAAACGCATGTCGATCTGTGAGACGGTGCATTGTTTGCCAATCGAAACATCATACTAGCATTAATTGCCATAGTGCATCACCAGTCGTTCCACGAACAGAAACCAATAAGACACCAGCGACGGACGCAGTAGTTGCTACAACAGGTACTGTCTCGAGAAAACAAGTATATCTCAAAACCGCAGTAGCCAACGTTTATGATGCGAACTGTGTTACCCATTCAACTGATCATTTATTATTTGACGATGGCTCACAACGCACGTTTCATCAATTCAAAACTGGTAAGCGAACTTGGCTTACGAGGTCACAATAAGGAGAACCTCAACATTTCCACTTTTGGATCAGACAACACAATATGTCGCCAAATCGATGTTGTGATAATTCATGCATACCTGTGCAATCACTAGTGGTTCCAACTATAACGCAACCCGTTCTAGTTGAAAAGAGATCCAGATGTAACATGCCTGAACTGATGAATCTTCCATTGGCTCACCCGTATGATTCATTCGAAGTATTCATACTAATCGGAAGCGATTTCTACAATTTCGTTGAAGATCATTTCCTCAAAACCGAAGATAGCCCAATAGCTGTAAGTTGGATACTTAATATGTGGACCATCAAAAATGCAAAATTCGACCAGTGAAGAGAATGCGACAATGATGCTTGTACTAGCCAAACCACACGGATGCGATTTAAAGCGAGTTTGGGATTTAGATACACTGGGCGTCGGCCCTGGTGACACCGACACAAATTTCGCGGAGTAGTAGCCTACCCCGAGCACTCACTCAGATACAAAGATTGTCGCTACTTCGCTAAACCGCCCTGGTTAACCCACCATGACGAGTTACCATCGGACATTAAAAGCGCTTACAACAGAACGCGATCTATGGTCCGACGACTATCGAAGAAACCTGAATCATTCAACACATATAACGCGCTTGTCACTACAATGCCCGATCTGAAACTTCAGTTCTGGACTAACAGTACTGCCCCGCTAGGATGGACCGGAACCAACAAGAAACTGACCAATCGTGTTCAAGAAATGCAGTCCCCTGCCAATGTTGACAATTGGAAATACTGTTCATCTGTGATAAACCCAGCAGATATACTGACAAGAGGTATCTCGACACAGCAGCTCAAAGCATGCACCATGTGGATAACTGGACCTGAATGGTTGATGTCCAAGTCGTTAGTTGAAACGATAACCTTAACAACAACAACAACAACAACAACCCAAGACGTTAAAACAACGCCCGTAACCCTAACATTAAAGATGGATTATCTCTTTAAATAACAAATTTTAAATAGTTGCGTGTGTATAAAATAATAGATATGAACTGAAGACCTATGTCCGGAAAAGCTTCTATCAATTAATATTGATTTTATTTCGAATATTAAATCGGGCCCATTTATGTTACTATTTTTAGCGGGAGTAGGTCGTGGAAGGGGGCGCGGAAATGATCAGAGGCCTAACCGGTTTAGGAAGCAAAATGGAGGGAGGTTTACCTGTTTTTCTTGCGGGGGTAGGGGCCATTACGCTCGAAATTGTCCCAGTGGCAAGCCCTTTAATCGTTCAGCGCCTCCGGAAAATGCGGAAACCGGAAACAAAATGGACATGTCAAACCTCAGAGAGTCGGGTCAAGAGACCTGATTCCGGCTCCATTTGTAGATGGTCTCAAGGAAGTTGGTAAGAATGAGCTAATAAATGTAAATATTGATTACACAGATGTACATGTAAATGAATTGTCCGTTAAAGGGGAGCCATTTCCTCTCAATAATATCAGCCGGGTATGCAATAAAGTTAACCCAATACCCGACAACTTAATGGATCCAATAGTTAAATCAATACCTGACGATTTGATCAATTTCTCAAGTGATACAATACCCGAGGTTATTTCAATACCGGAGGGAATTTTGATTGATTTAACATCAGAGATTACGGCGCAAGAGGGTTTGGTACTCAATGGTTTGAAGGACTCGATGGCAGTCTCAAACTTTATCACAGCCCAAACACTTTTAAGGGACCAGGCCTGTCAAGGGTTGCTGGGAGATTTAGAGGGAAAAACTCTACCTAACATTCTCAGCAACTCTTTACCAGCCGATCCGGAAGTTAGGATTCATATGGTTCAAAGACCGTTGGCGATGGTGAATGTATTTCTAAATGGTATGGAAGTGGAATCGGTAATAGATTCAGCCGCAGAAGTCTCCATAATTTCCGATAAGATTTTTGAAGGTTTTACTATAACACCACCAATTATAAATCATGTGAACTTAAAGTTAGCGGCCAGGAATTCTGGTATGGGAGGGTTATATGTAGGGCCAGTAGAGATTAAATTGGGAACCCAAATCTATGTAGCACCCATTTATGATCAAATGCTCTTAGGGTATGATTTCATGAAAAAACATTGTATGACCTTAGATCTCTTAAATGATGAACTCCGCCTCAATAACGAACTCATTCCTATATCTTGTGGTAGTCTCTTGTGTACATTTGGGCTGGTGGGAATTGGTACAGTCAATAGGAAGTGTCCTCATCTTTTTGGTAAAAGTATGACTGAAAGTTTTGATCTTCCGGCTTTGCCGCCGGAGGACCAACTTGGTGAGAGTGTGACTGCAAGTTTTGATCTCCGGCCTTGCCGCCGGAGGACCAACTTGGTGAGAATATGACAGCAAGTTTTGATCTCCCGGCCTTGCCGCCGGAGGACCAACTTGGTGAGAATATGACTGCAAGTTTTGATCTCCCGGTCTTACCGCCTGAGGACCAACTTGGCGAGAGTATGATAGTCGGTACAGGCCCCGGGAGGGAGAGTGACGTACACGTAGGTTCCTATTTGTTTTCTAACCGAAGGATGAGTGATAAAAAACCGGAAGAAAGGATTCAACCGGTAATGATTTCCAATAAATGTGTGATTCCCCCTCGTACAGGTAGGCTGGTCGGTTGTAGAGTAAATTCCATGGCCCACGATTTTATAGTAGAACCGGTTATAGGGATAAGATAATTGTGGGGTGTTCGTTACACAGTAAAGGGACCACTGAAATACTTTGTTGCATTTTGAATCCTACCGGGTCTTGGGTAACGCTGAGGAAGAACCGTCAAATCTCTCATGTTTCTGAGATTAGTTCACTGACATCGGAAAGGTTTTGCGATAATCACCCACGAGTCAATGAAACTGTGGTGGAAAATGGAAATATCTCAACATTGCCCCCACATTTATCCCAATTTTTTGAAAGGTCAATAGTACACTTGAATTATTCAGAACAATTGAAATTAAAAGACTTATTAATAGAATTCCAAGACATTTTTGCTACCCACGAATATGATCTTGGGCACTTTACGGCTATAGAGCACACCATTCCTACTGGTGATGCAACACCCGTTAAATTAAGAATGTGCAGGACCCCGGAAGCCTTTGCGGGGGAGGAGGAGTCGCACTTGAAGAAACTTTTGGGCACCGGAATAATTAAACCTTCTATGTCTGAGTGGTGTTCAGTCCCGGTTCTTATCCGTAAACCTGATCATACGGTACGGTGGTGCTTAGATTATCGAAAATTGAACGCGGTAACCAAAAAAGATCAATTTCCCCTACCGCTAGTCGATGATTGTCTAGCGGCACTAGCTGACAACGAATGGGCTTCAAAATTGGACTGCAACCAGGCGTATTACCAACTCCGTATCCGAGAGGAAGACCAACCTAAGACTGCGTTTATTACTAAATACGGGATTTTTGAGTTTGAACGCTTAAGTTTTGGACTTACGGGCGCAGTGGCTAGTTACTGTCGGGCAATGAATCTCGTGTTGCGCGGGCTCCTCTGGAAGACCACTTTGGCATTCGTAGACGATTGTTTGGTTATGGGGCAGGGAGTAGATTCGCACATAAACAATTTAAAAGAAGTCCTATTGAGGTTTCTGGAATATGGCTTAAAACTAAAACCCCGGAAATGTCTTCTGTTCCAAAAAGAAGTGCAATTCCTTGGAAGAGTCATAAGTGCAAACGGGCTAGAAATGGGGGATAGTGCAACTCAAGTAGTCAAAGATTGGCCACGTCCACGTTCGGCGAAGGAAGTAGAGAGGTTTATGGGGTTAGTTAACTATCACCGTAACTTTGTTAAAGATTTTGCAGAACTTGCCAAACCTTTATATGATTCTATAAGGAAAAAACCTTTTTCATGGGGAGATTCTGAAGAATCTGCCTGGCAAAACCTTCGGAAACTTCTAACGAGCCCACCAGTATTGGCCCTTCCGAATAAAACCGACCCATATCTGCTAGATACCGATTGTTCACAAACGTGTATGGGGGCTGAATTAATTCAGATACAAAATGGGCAAGAAAAAGTTATTTGCTATGGGAGTCTAGCTTTATCAAAGGAACAGCGGAATTATTGCACCACACGTAAGGAACTTTTAGCTGTCGTATGTTTTACTCGCCAATACAAGCATTATTTATTGGGCAAACCTTTTACGCTCCGTACAGACCACAGCAGTCTTACGTGGTTGATGAATTTCAAGGAGCCCCAATGCCAATTGGCGAGATGGCTCCTCGAATTAAGTCAATTTAACATGCAAATAGTATTTCGGAAGGGTGAAAAACATTCGAATGCAGATGCGCTGAGTAGGATCCCATGGGACGAATATTGTAAAGCAGAGACCGGGATTGAATCGCTGCCTTGTGGGGGATGTGCCTACTGCAAAAGGGTTGAGTTGAAGAGAAAGAAATTTGAGGAAGAAGTGAATGACATAATACCTCTGTCTGCCATTTCACGAATTGGAAAAAGGGAGCAAGGCGCTAATTTTGATTTAAATTTATTTTGGGCCTCAGCTGGAGTAACACCAACCATGGATTCTCCTCAAACTAACCTGACTAACCCTCACAAAGAGGTCCCCAATAAGTTGCTTACACAGCCTTTGATCCCAAATACTCCATTAGGCCTACACGAGACCTGGGATCCGGGTGGAGAGACTATAGCTAGAGAAACCAAGGATCCTATGGCCCTTTCCCTCACCGGAAAGGGGTCAGGTCCTGAACATAAACCATCGGTCCTGTTAGTGGAATTTCAAAAGCACTCATCGGACGATATTAAGCTAGCTCAAGAAGCTGACCCAGATCTCAAACTTATTTTGAATTGCCTAATCAACACTGTGGAACCTTCGGAAGGGGATTTACTGATATCTAGCCCTGCTGCCAAAAATTATTGGTTAAATAAGGAACTTTGCGTTCTTGATAATGATAATGTTTTGTATAGAACCCGCAAGACTGGGCGAAAAGTTATAGTGGTTCCATTTAATATGAGAAAAGAAATATTTGAGTTATGCCACAATGTTCCACTTTCTGGACACCAAGGAATGAGTAGAACGAAAGAGCGGGTCAAGGAAATTGGTTATTGGGTTGGGCTAAATAACGATGTTGAGATCTGGGTGGCAGCCTGCAAGACTTGCAATGTTTGTAAAAAGCAAAGCCGGCACCCTCGCGCTCCACTTCAACAAATTCAAATGGGGGCACCTATGGAACGCGTGCACATGGACTTTTTGGGGCCATTACCAAGGATGGAACAGGGAAATGAATATGTCCTCATGATCGTTGACTCTTTCACCAAATGGGTGGAATGTATTCCATTACCTTCTCAAACAGCTATTGATACAGCGCGGGCCGCGATAAATGAATTCTTTACTCGATTTGGTCTTCCATTTGGGATTTTGACAGACCAGGGGCGTAACTTTGAGAGCGATCTTTTTGCGGAAATGTGTAAGGCATTGAATATTGATAAGCTCCGATGCTCGCCATATAGACCATCCGCTAATGGCCAATGCGAAAGATATAATAGAACCTTAATGGACGCGGTGCGCTGCTTTGTGGGCAAAAAACAGAAAAGTTGGGACATTTTCCTACCTCAAATAGCTGGAGCTTTGCGATCATCGGTTTGTCGGCAAACCGGTTTCACTCCGAATCGTTTGATGTTGGGCAGAGAGGTAACCAAACCCGTCGACCTCATGTACCCCGCAAATTTCCCTCATAAAAGCATGGAAAATATACCTGACTTTGTTTTGGAACTGGAAAATACAATGAGGGTCGCCCATGAGATTGCTAGAGATAAACTAAAACATCCTTCCTGGTGTCCCGAAATGTGGAGCATCTGACTCCAAGAGCAACCTGTCAGTTCGCACTGCTCTGACACCCTCTTTCTGTATTTCACTGAAAGTTGCGCATGCCCCAGTGAAACCAAAGAAGGTATTTGGTCGAGAATGCGTCCAGGCATGTACCGTGCGCTTGGACCCCTGGAAGCAGTGATAATGTAAACTCTGGTCCTCAAACGTTTGGCTTCTCACTGTCTCAAGCGCAGTGAAACTGACATCATGACTCAAAGGGTCATCTACGGGTCCCCTAATATGGAGGATAAATGGCTTAGCTGTCGTCCTTGCCGCCCTCAGCAATTCGCGGAAAATGTCATCTTGTTCCACCATTTCTGTTGTGGTCATCTTCCGAGACCTATCCAATCCAATCGCGCCCACTGCAATAACTGCAGGGTGATGGATGAGCGTCTTAAATGCTGTCATCTTCTCGATAGATTTAAGTTGGTTGTATTTTTTGGGATGGCATCCCACAGCGACTTTCCAATGGGGATTGACGGTCAAATCTCCAATTGCTGGGTAGGTGTCCGGGTCGCAATACACTTCTACCCCTCCTCTCACCTGGACGTGATAGTTCACCGAAACGGTAACCGTTTTCAATAGCTCCTCAGTGGTGGTGTGTGGATTGTTTTTGAAGTTTTTACACATTCTATCCCGGTGTAAATGGGAATCCACCCCAGTAACAAGTGGTGGCCCCTGCGGTTCTCTGGTCATCTTAGGCTTCACCCTTGAGCTACCAGTAGCTATAGTGGCACTTGATGCTGAACTATTTGCCTTGCCACTATGTTCGTAAATCATCGTATTGATTTTTACTTTCTTATTTGCCTCTCTCTTTGATGAAATATCACGGTGACGCTTACCACCCTTATATACTTCGCGACGAGACTTTATTTCTTTCGATGAGTCGTAATGTCGCCTTGAGTCCCTATCCGAATCATGATGCCTGTCTCTGGATAACCCAGATTGATGTCTAGCATCTTTAGATGAATCCCTAGGATGCATACCCCTAGACTTCTCACCCGTGTATGCATCCTCAATGATGAGAGCAGCTGCGAGTTCATCTGGAGCCTCCTCTGGAAACATCCCTCCCTTGATGCATTTTCTCGCTTCATTTATGTCGGCGCGGGGCAGATAGTTTCTTGACAGTCTCCCTCTCATTAGATCTATTTTCCAAAGTGGGCTGGTTGACTTAGCAAATGATAACTTCTGTTCTCTGGTCAGTTTGTTTAAGACTGCTACCAGCACCCTCCAATGAACCAGACAGGCGTTCCCATTAATGTATGACTCTAAAAACTTTGGTGGTGGTCCATAGTTTTGTTCCAAGGGCCACCAACAAGGCCTCAAATGGTTGGAGTACACGTGTTCCTTCTGCTTCCCTTTAACTTCTTGATCACACCCTTTCACTGGGCACTTTCTGGGATCATAGATCAGGGACTGCTCGGAAACACGATTGGATGGTAACGGTAAGGCGATCGAGTTTGACTCGATACCTGTATTTGTACTGCAGGACACATTTTTACCCTGACTAGCCTCAGCTCTTTCTGGTTGAGATTCCAATGGATTGATAACCACCATTGGAGTATCGGATGGAAAAATTTCTGGCAATGTCCCAAATACATCCGAAAATACTGAATCAATCCCGAAAGGATTGAAACTTCCACTGGTGTACTTATCATCTGCAGGCAAGTCGGTGATATCCACCGACATACTGTCTTCCCCTATCTTCTCTAACCTCTGGTTGGATGAGGTCGATAACCGGCCATCATTTATTGGTACTTCTGGAGCTGGAGAACCTGGTTATGAACGTAGCAGTATACTGTCGTTGGAATCACTCATGGTATCTGGAAAACAAAGCTAGACTAAATTTGATGCCACTAACATTTTGGGCATCTATAAATGTCAATGCTATCTGCTTCCTCCTGGGTGATGCTAACACATTCACCATGATACCATTCATCACAAATATCACATTGAAGCATATAAATTTGCCACCATACTTTTGTTGACATAGACAAAATTTTCCTGTTTTCTTTTCAATGGCCACCTCTCCAGTTTCCCGGAATTTAACAATGCATTTATCCAACCATGGAGGAAGTGTTCGATCATGACATTTCTTTAATCGGTCATGGTTTACCACCATAATCGCATTTTTGAACAAAACTTTGAATAAGTATGGAGTATACACCTCACTAATGATGCCTGGACCTTTCCAAAAAGGTGACAATTTTCTGGTTTTACCCTTTTTAGTTGCCGTATCAAGCAAATACACTAAATCACCTAATTTATATGTCTATTTGTTCACACTGACCAACCGTTTCCCCGTTGTGGTGTGCGTTTGGCCGTTGTGGTGTGGCGAAACGCCGTTGTGCGGTGTTTTTGGCGTAATTCGCAAGCGGGTAGAAGAGGGCTGACCACCAAAATCGGGATGGAGAGTTAATGTGCATATTTATAATAATGAGACCCCCACAGCCCTGAAGAAGGATATTATACACAACGAATGAGCGCTTCCCTGGCTCTCTGTTTGATTGTACGGCTGATAAATAGCCTACACAAAATGCCAGGGTGGGCATTCTGACAATGGTTCCTCGACATGAAAGCCTTATTTGCTCACCCCTGAACACAATTTGACACCCCGCTGGTATTCTCCACGTAAGAAAAATTATACCCGATCATGCTGGTAACGGCCCCAATTCTCCAATGGCCTAAATATTCAATAAAATCCCAATCGAAGTGGGTCAACAGCAGCGAAAAAATGACAACGCCGTTGTGGTTTTCATGGCAACAACGTTGTGGCGGTGCTGGTTTTTCGATTTTTGGTGATCATGCAGTATTTTGATGTTTTTGAGACCAGAATAAGGTGTTTCACGCCTATTTCGTATTGTGTATCCAAAATATTACTTGTATTATCCGTATAAGCAATGTTTATCCGTGTATACATGCCACGTAACCTGTCTCCATAAACACGTTTGTTGTGCACCAAGCAAGGTATATTATTGTCCACATAGGCCTATATATACCACGGCGTGGAACGCGCGTACATCACATTTTGAATCTCTAACCAAAACGGATTTGATTTAAAATTGATTGTGGATTAAAGTGGATATAAGGGCTGTGTCCGACGGAATAAACTAGTGGATAAGGCATATAATTTCTCATTACATCTTTTATAACCAGTGGATGATAAAAACTCGGAATTTATAAAAGAAATTAGATGAAAAATAGGAACGAAATATGCACCGAATTTGAGCATCAAACACTGCTTAACCGTTTAATTGATATTTGTAAAATTCACACATATTAATTTGTTCTCTCACATAGCCCACAACTCATGCACCAAATATATAACATAAAATGTACGAAGTGAGCGGCTTATAGATTACAAAGTGATGTAAGTTCCCCGTCCTGTATACTCATTATACTGCTGTTTGACCAACTCAAGTTTATTTAGCGCGAATAGGCGATTTGATTACGAAAATTATAAACGTACTCAAAACCTACCCTCACCCTATTTCATAAAAGTTTTACCACAATGGTATTTCCAAGAAAGCCACACATATAAATATATTAATTTCCATATATGTCATATGATGATTACGTTCGTGAGTATCATGTTCTCTTAATACATTTTATAATCGCCGTCGAAATTCTAATTTATGAATCTGATGTATGCTATATAATAACACGTGTCTGGTCTGCTTCTTGAGTATTGTTATAGAATATAAATAGCTTCATTGGTCCACTGCTGGAGCTTATATACGGTAAGGGTCGTTATTGGGGAGGTTAGGAACACGAAATATCTTGCGATAACGCAAGGATAATTCTACCCAAAAGAAGTTATTTTTTTGTAGTATTACACACTAAACTCTCACACCACATTTAGTTAAATATTATTTATCATGACCCAAATTCGCTTTTCTTTGTGGGTGGGTCTGGGGTAGGGCGGTGTCATTACATTGTAAATGATGCACGTTATTTTGTTAGTGTCTTTATACGAAATAACGCGAATTGTTCCTACATGTAAGTACAGTATCCTATAGGAGCACTGGTGGATCAAATATATATCCTTTTTCGTGGTTCATCACTAAACAAAGTTCTAAATATGTAGGTTTTGTTTGTTATTTCTATACATGTCGTTTACGTTGTAATTGTGTGTCTTTGAGTATGTCCATCTAAGTTCAGTGTTAGTGGCTATAACCAGTTTCCCTATCAGTGTTATAATTATCGCGTAAAGTTTGTACGCCTTGTAATGCAAAACAAAGTCGGGATATGTAACGTTTTGACTTTTATTTACACAACATAAACGGACAAACTTGACAATACCATATTAGTCACGGTAATATCTGCTATATATTTATGATTGACATAAGTCTATTATAACACAAACTCTGTATTTTAGTATTCTGTCTGACTATTCTTAACAACAATCATTATCTCGAAGGCCATATCATGGTTACATATCATGGCACGGGTGAACACAATGAGAAATATCTGTCCACCTGACCTGATATATATAGTCCAAGTCTTCTCGTACTAAAACCAGCTAAGATATTGGGTTGGATAGATGCTGGATTTTAGTCCAAGCCTTCCTGCATAGGCTTCTTATAACACAACTTACGCCCAGGATATGTGGCGGGAATTTGTGGTGTATTTTACTCGATTTACCTAAAAAAATTCAATACATGATGCTACATACATCGAAAAAAGTGACATCTTATGGTCATAATGGTGTATAATAATCTAACTTTCATGTTAAATTACGCATAGAATATATTCCGGTTGATTGCCACAAACATCGCTTTTTTCTCTGTTTGTTTACGTTTTAACTGAAAGCCGAAGTTGTCGGAATAACTTCGTCATAATCCGGAGTTTGTTTTGGGTATACTAGTTTCCGTTTCTATATATAGCGCGGGGTTTTCCGAACAAAATGGCGAAAACTGATCGCCCCAAAGTCCAGTTTCCTATGTGCTTTGAGAACAATGCCCGCACTAAAAACTTAGTGACATAATGGCGGATCAGAACGGCAGTTTTGTTGACAATTTTCACAAGAAACTTGGAGCAAATTGGAACTCTTGTGTCTGACTTGCCATGTGTGTGATTTTCGTCCATGTGCATTTTGACTTTTGTGTTGATAAAATAATCGGAGAACCGAATCACACAGTTTCGAAATATAGTTCTTCCGTTTTAGTGGGACTTTTCAAACGTTAGGTTCAAAATTTATACAAATTTTGTTTGATTTTCTTGTGTGCTTAACAATAACAGTATATTGCTCTGTTCGCTTAGTATATATCTTAATTTCGCGGATGTCCACCAAATGTTGGTGAAATGTAGCGCCATATTTATTCTAATGCTCGTTGTGTTTACACTGTTTTAAACTTTGAGAGGGTTGTAATTCCCGTAATTTATTTAATGTATTACATTTATATCTTCAATGTTTACTTAATCTATTTATTTTTTAATTATTGACACACATAATTACGATAACAATGGAGAATTCATCGTAATTTCCGTGGTTAGTCGAAAATCTACGGAATATTTTCAACGGAAAATGCCGAACACAGTTCGCGAGGTCAACTGAGTTCGCATACTTTTAAAAATTTGTAAACAGTGCGGTAAATGTCTCTTTTCACATTAAATTACCGCTTTCAATTCACAACTGATGTGGTTTCAGATCAAATAGCATGTCTTCTGCGGAAAATATCCGTTTATTGTCGCAATTGTGATATTTTATTTCATATAATTGTGGTTTTATTTGAGCGGGTCATCAACGCTTAACTCGTGTCATAAGAAGGCATAGGGCGCGATCTCGGACTAAACACCAGCAAATCTCAATCACGCCCATGATTCGAAATCGTTTTGGAAAATCACAAATGAAATTATCTGTGAGAAACATAAATCAAATACCATACCACCACTACAACTTGAAGATAAATTTGTCTACAATGACGCAGACAAAGCAAATGTATTAAATGGGATTTTTATAGATAATAGTAAAATTAACGACCACGGTCAGCCTATTCCATATTTTCCCATGCGAACAGACAAGGAAATAAAGTCGATCTCGATCACACAAGATGATGTGGAGAAAATTCTCAGGGAATTGAATACTAACAAAGCTACTGGCCCAGATGGTATAAGCAATACAATTTTAAAATGTTGTCACAAAACACTCTCGTTGCCGCTGTATATTCTCTTCAAGCACTCCCTGGACACATGCACTTTCCCATCTCAAAGGAAAGTTGCTACCGTAATTCCAATCTTTAAAAAAGGTGAGAAAACCGACCCATGCAATTACCGACCAATATCACTTCTATCGTGTGTGAGTAAAATACTAGAAATGATTGTTTTTCGGAAAACGTACGACTACTTTATGGAGAACAGCCTACTGTATAGATATCAATCTGGTTTCCGCCCAGGACACAGCACTACTCACCAATTATTGGAAATATTTCATTACCTGAGCAAAAATAGGAGTGAATCGAGGATATCTATAAGTATATTCTGTGACATATCTAAAGCATTTGAACGAGTTTGGCATAAAGGACTAATTCACAAATTACGCAATTATGGTATAAACGGTAAATTACTTTCCTGGTTCAATGACTACATCAGTAATCGATTTCAACGCGTTCTAGTCGGATCGGAGTATTCTACCCCATCACAGCCATCCTCTGGTGTTCAACACGGGTCATTCTTGTGCCCTTTTCTATTTTCAATATTCATCAACGACATAGGTGATAACATGAAATCAAATGTTCGTTTATTTGCTGACGACACTTGTATATTTTATTCACTACCATCATTTGAAGACCTCGTGATTCACATGAACAACGACCTAAGAGCACTCGATAGATGGACTAACAACTGGTTGGTTTCCCTTAACTCATCGAAAACGAAAGCGATAATATTCCAAGGTCAGCAATCAACATGCCAGCGCACAGCAGATCTTATATTTTGTTCTAACAAACTTGACATAGTTGAGGACCACCGACACCTCGGAGTAATTTTCCAGTCCGATCTCAAATGGAACCTTGCTATCGACAACATTTACAAGAATGAATGCGCTTCGCTCTCACAAATACGCAAATTAAAATATTTGTTATCAAGAAAAACCCTCGATACCATGTTTAAAGCTCATGTATTACCTATACTAGAATATGGCAACTGTGTATGGGATTCTGCCCCTGACAGTATTAAATCAACATTGGACAAACTTTACTATGATGCAGCGCGAGTGGTTTCAGGCCTAACAAGATCTTCGTCAAACGCGACACTGTTAAAGGAACTTGGTGGCAACCGCTACAGCAACGTAGGGATGCACAAAACCTATGTCTAATGCATAAAATTGTTAACAACAAAGCCCCTCTATTCCTAACCGAACTGCTTCTACCTCGTGTCGGAGATATCAGCCGGTATTTTTTACGCAATTCAGATGATCTAGAAAACTACTTTTGTTATCTCGAAGCTTTCAAGAAAACATTCTTCCCGAGCACGATTAATGTCTGGAATGTCTTGTCAGACGAAATAAAAGGTAAAACATATGACACTTTTAAATCTACAATTGTCCCAAAGACCAAGATTCCGTTACACGTTCATCTCGGCGACCGTAAGATTAATATCATACATTGTCGAATCAGGAACAATTGTAGCGACCTGAATTATGATAAACTTACTAACCACATCGCTGATAACGCCATGTGCGCCTGTGGAAACCCTGTTGAAGATGCCGAACACTTTTTTATGCATTGCCCCTTTTATATTCATCATCGCACGGATTTGGTACAAACGTTAAGATCATTTGGTGTATTATCATATGAAGTTCTTATCAAAGGAGATATTACCCTAACACATAATGAGAACAATTTAATTATAGAAGCAGCTCTGACATTTATCAAATTGTCTGGCAGGTTTGCAACTTGTTGCGAATGACCTCACGTTAATCCACTAATACGATTGACCGGCCCCTTGCCATGTCCCACACACCGCCTATTACCGTAACACAATCGACCCCCTATATAGTTGTTCTCGAAGCGTGAGAACATCCAATTGCTATTTAATAACCCTCCTATAGTCAAGCCCCATTCAAATATTCCCTAATATGTATAAAAAAAACCCGCCATCGTTTTTCGATTCTCTTACGAAATCATACTTAACCTGGTTCGATCTAGTATATACATTTGACACATCATGCCCGTCATACCAAACCTATTTATAAATATTACTCTGTTTACATATGTTTGAATTTATATTTGCTGTAGGGAGCGGAGGTCCAGCTAAGTTTCCAGAATTTGTCCTCCAATCCCTAATAATAATGTATTAATATATCCATTATACATGACAATAAATATGTTTAAATCAAAAAAAAAAACACCAGCAAATCACCATACAAATATCTTAGCTGGTACGAGAAGACTTGGACTACCTGATATACAGAATTTCAACCAACTTTTCGGTCGTATATTCACACTAAATATACCAAAACCATACAGCATATGAAGATTAATGTCCCGCATATATGGAACCTTAACGGGCAGTTAATAACACATCATAACTGGCTGTGAAAATGCATGACTTGTTCGATTTGGAGCACAAAAACGTGTTTATGGGGACAGGTTACGTGGCATGAGTGTATGCACGAGTAAACATTGCTTATACGGATAATACATGTAATATTTTGGATACACCTTACGAAATAGGCGTGAAACACCTTATTCTGGTCTCAAAAACATCAAAATACTGCATGATCACCAAAAATCGAAAAACCAGCACCGCCACAACGTTGTTGCCATGAAAACCACAACGGCGTTGTCATTTTTTCGCTGCTGTTGACCCACTTCGATTGGGATTTTATTGAATA
The DNA here is from genome assembly GCA_032622095.1 of Siphonodentalium dalli. Classification (NCBI taxonomy): domain Eukaryota; kingdom Metazoa; phylum Mollusca; class Scaphopoda; order Gadilida; family Siphonodentaliidae; genus Siphonodentalium; species Siphonodentalium dalli. Next base: position 256,448,559 of record CP136061.1, read on the forward strand.
TTTAGGCCATTGGAGAATTGGGACCGTTACCAGCATGATCGGGGATAATTTTTCTTACGTGGAGAATACCAGCGGGGTGTCAAATTGTGTTCATGGGTGAGCAAATAAGGCTTTCATGTCGAGGAACCATTGTCAGAATGCCCACCCTGGCATTTTGTGTAGGCTATTTCTCAGCCGTACAAACAAACAGAGAGCCAGGGAAGCGCTCATTCGTTGGGTATAATATCCTTCTTCAGGGCTGTGGGGGTCTCATTATTATAAATATGCACATTAACTCTCCATCCCGATTTTGGTGGTCAGCCCTCTTCTACCCGCTTGCGAATTACGCCAAAAACACCGCACAACGGCGTTTCGCCACACCACAACGGCCAAACGCACACCACAACGGGGAAACGGTTGGTCAGTGTGTTGTTGATCCTGACATCATAATCGCGTTTCATTTTTTCAGTCTGCAGTTTTAAATTCGATCGTGCAATTTCGTGACATTGTTTTGACACTCTTACCAAATCTTGCACGTACTCAGCAACATTCTCAAATTCTGCAACTTTAGGCTGAAAATTGAATACGAGATCAGAAGGGTGATTCACCTCGCAACCCAGCATCATTCTATTAGGCGTAAAACCAGTAAGTCGATGCACGGAAGATCTGATCGCACCAGCTAATTGTGGTAAATGCCTGTCCCAGTTTTTTCTGGTTTTTATCTACATAGCATCTTACCGCACTCATTAACGTACGATTCTGGCGTTCCGCGGCACCGTTAGACGAGGGTCGATACGCGGATGTACGCGCTTTATGTATTTTGAGTGCCTCACACATAGCGGTGAATAGTTTTGAAACAAAACACGCTCCTTGGTCGGAAAAAATCTGTAACGGACAGCCGAATCGCGAGAAAAACTCATTCACTGCAGTAACTGCAGCTGTTTCTGCGGTCTGATCTTCTAAAGGAATAAACTCAACCCATTTCGTGAATTGGCATTACACAGATATATTTTTTCCCTTTTTCACTCAATGCTAAAGGACCCAGAAAATCAATGTGAACCCTTTCCATGGGGGCTCCTGCATGGTATGTCACCTGTTCCCATTTAGCATGTCTGGTAGCCTTTTTACCTTGATTGCACTGGGGACAGGATGCCACAAAAGTTTTAATATCATCAGAAACCCCATACCAATAGTAACTTTGGCGCACACGCTCCCTTGTTCGAGCAATTCCCTGATGCCCCGAAGCGGGAATGTCATGTGCTAAGGTCAAAACTTCTTTAGCATATTTTGCAGGTATAACCACGACTTGGCTTAGCCCCCTTCTTACTTTGTGTAGAAGATTGTCTTTCAAGAGAAACCTGGCCCGGTTTATCCACATATATTTGGTGGCCTCACTACACAGAAAGAGTTCACCCTCACCAGGTTCCCTTCCTGTTTCTAACCAGCCAATAATTGGAGCAATGTCAGCATCTTTCCTCTGAACCTCGGCCAGTTCCTCACGACTACATATGTCAGCCAGAAACGACTGATCAGTCTGGTTCACTGTTCTCACCCTCAGATCAGGTAATCTATCTGGGGTATATTTGAGATCCAATTGGGAATGTGTCCATCCAGTAACCGGGCAAATGGATCCGGAGAATTCTGGTGGGTTTTCCCACGTTTCTCCCAGTTTCCAGGGTAACCATACTTCTTCAGAGATACCGGGGTTTATCACCTGCCTCACCTCTGCTGGTTCATCATCCGAATCAAATGTGATGAAACCTTTCGTCAACGGAATGACATCATCAACATCATTTTCAAATTTGGCTCAGCTTTGGTGAACTCTAGTGCAATATCTGCACCCGCCACAAGGAAGACCTGTTAGGTCACATCCGGGAAAATATTCTTCACACACATTACTCACAGGTATTCGTGAGAGTGCATCGGCATTTACGTGAAGTGAGCCTTTACGATGCTGTATGACCATATCGTATGAACTCAGCTCTCCAACCACCGTGCTATTTGACCTTGTGGCTCTTTAAAGTTCATAATCCATCGGAGGCTGCTATGGTCAGTTCTCAATATAAACTTTCGACCAAGCAAATAATGACGAAATTGTCTGGTAAATCGCACCACTGCGAGTAACTCGCGTCTAGTGGCACAATAACGTTTCTGTTGCGGTGACAACACAAAACTACCATATGCAATCACTCTCTCTTCGCCATTTTGAACTTGCAACATCTCGCCACCAATTGCGAATCCACTAGCGTCAGTGTCGACAATCAGTGGATCCGTTAGATTCGGTAATGCCAAGACAGGTGGAGTTGTTTTAACTGGTCAAAAGCCAACTGTTGCTCTTCGGCCCATCGGAAAGCTTTTTTTCCAGTAACATCATATAATGGTCTCGCCAACTCGGCATACCCCTTGATAAAACTCCGGTGGTAATTCACCAGTCCACAGAAACTCTCGACTTCTCGAGTACAAGTTGGTTCTGGCCAATTTTTCACAGTTTCTATGGAAGAGTCTAACATGGTAATGCCAGTTCCACTTACGTTCCTGCCCAGAAATTCAATTTCTTTCTGGTAAAATGCACACTTACTAGGCTTCAATTTGAGATGGTACTTTTGAAGTCTAGCGAGAACCTTGGCTAAGTTTTGACGGTGAGTACACAACGAATCGCCCATCAGAACCAGGTCGTCTATGTACCCTAAATAGATGTCCCAATTTAGGCCTTGGAGTACTAAATTTATGACTCAACACCAGGTAAACGGCGACCCAAATAAACCAAATGGCATTTTACGGTATTCAAAAGTCCCGTATCTACTGACGAACGCTGTCTTCGGGCGGTCTTCTTCCCTAACCGAGACCTGATGGTACGCAGAAATACAGTCGACCTTACCAAACCATAAATTGCCTGCTAAGGTGTCTAGACAATCAGCGATTCTTGGTAAGGGATAGACTTCTTTCCTGGTAACAGCATTGACCCGGCGATAATCTATACACCACCTCATTGTAGAGTCACGTTTTTTGACTAACACCGGAGCGGACGCCCATTCAGAAATAGATGGCTGAATGACCTTGGCTTCCAGTAATTTTTTCAAATGTGCCTCTTCTTGGTCAATGAAACAAGCTGGAGTGTGCCTCATTGGTTGTTTAATGGGGCGCGCTCCCTCAACAAGAGGAATGCTATGCTCTATATCTTTAAAATTACCCAAATCAAACTCGTCTTTAGCAAACACGTCCTGATACTTAAGTAACAAGTGTGCAAAAAACAAAGCTTCTTCTTCGGGTATATTTTTAGACGAGCGTTCATATAACTCTTGGACATGTGCAGGAAGTTCTGGTACTTCACTCGTGTTCATATCGAAACAATCAGAGATATCCTCTGTTATTTCATTGCTGCATTCCAGCTTGTTCACATGAACATGATCAATTTCATCTGCCTTGTCTTCTTGACCACTCTTATCTGTGACCGGTGTAATATCAGTTAGTGTCAACTCATCGGATAACCTGTGTTGACCCTCAAATGATTTGTCATCTCGCTGGCATATCTGCATAATTTCTTGAGCTTCCCCAATACAATCGTTTTTATTAATATGCACTTCACTTTCACTAGCATTAACAAAACATATTGTTGGGTTATCTAAACCACAATGCACCGTGGTTATCACTAAATCAAGATATTCATGATTTGGCTCAATCATAAAATCTGTAATTAGTGGATCAATGCCACACTCCAAACGTACAACCGATAAAGGAGGTAACACTGTATACTGAGCCACACAAACTCTGGCGACGCTAGCTCTTTGCTCTTCAGATTGAATGGTAGGTAACCGACATTCACCTAATGAGATCGCACCAGTATTTGCTGTAATTTGTGCATCATATTTTCTAAGAAAATCCATGCCCATCAACATGTGATCCTCAATTGGAGCCACGTAAACATTTTCCATACAAATTAAATCACCCACTTTAATTTCTACAGGACCCACAAGACTTCCAAACATGTGTTTGTCCCGGGCAGCAGTATTAAACTTCATTGATTTTATAAACAGTGGTTTAACTTCCAATAACTGGAATAACCTATCGGAAATGATAGTTGAAACTGCCGCAGTATCAACAACAGCGTTTGTATGGGTACCGGCAATTTGTAAGGGTATTTCGATAGCCGAAAATGATTTAACCCTTTGTATAGTTATTTCGTCACCATTGCCAATATCCATTTTACTGTTGAGGTCATGTGTACTCCCTGGGGGCACATTCAGACCTCTTGATCTGCCCCTGTCCCATTTAAACTTTCTGAAAACCTCACATGCGCTTCTTTATTTGCACGGTTCGCTGGGTTCCTGGATGGGCAGTCTCTTTGGTAATGTCCATAACCTCGGCAGGAATAGCACTGAGGTTTCGATTGAGGTGAAGGTGACCTTGACCTTGAAGGTGCCCCATATTCTTTATTTGGGGCCTGAGGTGATTTATCCCTCCATTTGTCAGTACCAGGTACCCACTTAGCTAATGTGTTAACTATACTTTCCATTGTCTGGTGCAAACTCTCCACACTGGTCTCCAGAGCCAGAGTACGAGATTTCCACAAAGAAAACTCACCTGTATTCCGATATCTGGAATAACCTCCCTTCGACCCCGGGTTTGAATTATCCTCAGAACCTGACGTGTCTGGTGGTTTCCCTTGAAACCGGTTAGGCCTGCCACGAGGTTGTGGTCTCACAACTCGTACATTTTCCTCGTCTGAACTATCTGCCGATAGCTGGCGAACATCGCGACGAGGGGTTTTTGAACCATGGATGGCAGCATAATTATGCTGATGCCATCTTATCCGGTTTATGGCCTGCTCCATTGTTTGCGGAGTTTCCATGGACACCAACTCGGCTGCTCTGGTATCCGAGCACTCTTGACAAAACCGTAAAACAGCCTGTCGAAAAGTAAATTCGGGAGGACAATCCCGAAATGCCCTAGTAGCCAAGGACAGCACATTCTCAGCCCATTCTTCCAAGGATTGACCTGGAATTTGCTTCGTCTGTTGAAACCTCATCTGTGTGGTTTCAGGCAGGTCATGAAACCCAAAACGATTTTCAAGTCCGATCAATAACTGCTCAGACGCCATTTCCGGATTCCTTTCTGTAAGCAAAGTGAAATACTCACTTGCTTTTCCTCTGAGACACCAACATAATGCATGCCTGGTCTCCTCTGGTCCCCACCGCTGGGATTCAACATAATTGACAAACTTCAATTTAAATGGTTGCCAAGCTTCCACCCCATCATAAAAAACAAACCTTTCGGCATTTGTGCTAAACGCCTATCTCGACCATATTGCCCGTGATGTTGACCATGATCTTGCATATTTGGTCCGGGGTTTTCCTGGTAACCAGGTTGACCCTGAGGTTGATTTTGATAAGCCGGTTGCTGATATGCTGCCTGTTGCTGATATACCTGTTGCTGATTTGCTTGTTGATTTACCTGTTGCTGATATTGCTGTTGCTGATTTGCCGGTTGTCTATTTACCTGTTGCTGATATGGCTGTTGCTGCTTAGCCGGTTGTCTATTTACCTGTTGCTGATATAGCTGTTGCTGATTAGCAGGCTGTTGATATGCCGGCTGTGGATTTACCAGTTGTTGCATGACTGGCTGCTGACTTACCGGTTGTTGTCCCACCGGAAGTTGTACGACCGGTTGTGGATGGGGACCTCCAAGTTGATGACCAACTTGATGATTATGCTGTATTGTTGCCGCATTGCCACACATTTGCTTCTGATCAGGCCAACCATAATTTGGAGGCGGCTGACTCAAATCCCATGTCGACCTTTGCACACCCCTAGCCTGATCACTCAAATTCAATGTCGACCTTTGCACACCCCTAGCCTGATCACTCATGTGTGACTGTACCATACCCGGGTTAGATCCCCCAGCATAGGATAGATTTGATGTCACCTGTGAGTACCCAGGATTAGTCATTATTGGAATTGTTGTCGCCATATGTGTACTTGCTGTGGACGACTGTACAGCACTAAACTGTTGGTTTCCCAGAGATAACCCTGTATTTTCCAACATTTGAGACTGTACATTTTGCAGGGTTGACCGAGCTGATGGGATTTTTATTCCCATGCTCAATATAGCCGACGTCACAATTTGATGTAAATTCTCAGTGGCTTGCCACGTACTGTGGGCAGTCGCTGTTGAATTTTGGACCTGGTCGCCAAAACTGCAAGTATCGGTTGCACGAGTTATTTCTGTGACCGCCCCAGATATTACATTTGAACCAAATGACAGTGGATTCCCGGTCGCCACTGACACTACACTGTGAGACATAATACTTTGTGTTGATGGTGTCCAGCTCAACTTGCGTCGAGTGTCGACACCGACATCCTGTGTGTCCCACACCTCTTTTACTCCCTGAATAAATGACCGTTCGGCATTATATCTTTCCGCACGCTCTTTTTCAATGGCGTGTTTGCTAGAAGTAGGAGGGGGGGGGGGGTAACCGGATATGATTCTGCGCAGCCCGGTCATGATCATACCCTTCTGAATAATCATCAACTTTTGATGTTTTATTTGGATCCATTTTGAAAGGTAGCCAATTATCAGGAGGAATGTTTGTTACTTGTGTGAAATCAAAAATTGACCACTGCTGTTTTGAACCTTTAAATCTTGGGATATCGATCAAATCAGATTTTACCAAATTAGGTATTTCCCGACGTTTCAAAATGATCTCGGCTGCTATGCGATCATCCACATTGGGTATTTTGAGCAAATCCCCAAAACATGCTGTATTGATATTTATTTTGCTCATACTGCAATAACTGGTATTGGCAAAAAATAATTTGTGAAAAATAGATCTGCTCTTTTCTCAATTGAAAACTGTGAACTATTGCTGCCCACTAAATCTACCTAAAACTCACATAAAGTATCCAAAACATTAGAACATCTTTTATTAGAACAAAGATACAATAATATACGAAGATATCCGATATTAAACGACGCGAGACGAAAAATACCGAAATTTTTACGAACACGAGGAAATCACGATGCCGCCGCGAAAATAGGATACATAAATTGGGGTTTATTATAAATGCACGATTTTTTAACGAAACGACGCCAATGATGTAAAAATACGATTATTACATGCAAGAATAATATATAATAAAGCAAAGGATATTATACTTACTAGATATGGTTGACGAAATAAGACGATAAATGAAGATTTCAATATATCAAGAATAATTCACAGGTTGTTTGTTTTGGTCGAAGATTTAGTCTGACCTCTCAACTCCCGGAAACTGGTTCCTCCATTTCCCGGGCTCCGTTAGGCGTCGCTGTTGACCAATAACAAATACACCAGACTGGTGCTTCCAGCCAGATGAATACTGACGATAGGTGGCGCCGGATTCTAATGTCTATTGTAATTTCACAACAGTTACTGTTAACAGAGACCAGACGTTTATTGTGTAATTTTGTCACAAATAAACGTTAATTAAACTAATTATCGCTTATAACTATGGAATAAAACAATTCACACAATAAATCTGGGACATTTGACGTTTGGCACGTAGCCATATGAACAGCCTAATGATCTCTATCGCTATATGGTATCACCCGAATGGTCTGTTCTAAAAACAGAAGAATACAGTGTCCCATTTAATCATCTCATTTTATAAAAATAATATTCTAAATAAAATCAATATTATTTGATAGAAGCGTTTCCGGACAGGGGTCTTCAAGTCATATTTATTATTTTATATCCCGGTAACTATTTTTGTATGCACATGAAACTCTTGCAAAATTGTTATACATGTATGAAGATATAATCCATCTTTAATGTAAAGGTTCTTCGATAATTGTAATGCATTTGGCGTTAACAATTCGTTAGACTTAGCGATTTTGATCCAGTATTTGACCATGTTATATAATGCATCAACTTCAAGAAATAAAGGAATAATGGGAAAAAGAAACTATGTATTGTGACATTGTTCTATTCCACACACCGTTGCTTAAGACCACTTTTTTTAAAACGCCTGTTTCGGGATAGAATCATTTATATTTTCTTTGGTGCGTGTGATCCGAAAGTTTCTTAACTGTGTCAATCCTCTTTTCGAAAACTTAACTCTTGCATGAGAGTTTCTGCTAGATTTAGACCAGTTCAGACCAGCATTGGCTTCTGCATGGTGCCACTGCATATACTATAGGCTACATTAAAAACAATGCAGACTGGAGATGACAAATACACACAGGCGAAAATTCTTTTGGGGAAACAAAATGTTCTCCTATGCCTATTACCTCAATCGATTTGAAACTACTTCTCTCTGACATTGGTCATATGGACAAAACAGCAGAAAAACAAATACAATAAGCAGTGTGCACCGACATGAATGTTTCGTCCGCAGGTCGTCACTTCTAATTTCCTGCTGCAACCTCACTAACTTTCGTCATACATGTAGTTCATCCAATGTTTCAGATATGATAAACTCCAGTGGTGAACTTTCATATCACACAGAGACTGCCATCTTACAGCGTCAACAACCCACACGCGTTATTCACAGGCGAATATTCTCACAAGAAGTAAACTACATGTGGTCTTCAGTCAACTTCAAGTGACTACTGGAAAAAACAACAACGGCGAATATATCACACACATGTGTGTATTCGTTAAGCAGTTTGCACAATAAGACAAAGCAAGCGGGTGTTCATTCATATCAGTGCGATATATGCTGGAAATAATGCAGCACATCTGCAAATTTTCTGTCACATAAAAAAGAATCCACACGGGAGATCGCTCCTTTCAATGTGATGTGTGCGATAAATCATTTACTGAGTCTAGTACCATGACGAACACTGGGGATCGCCTGTATCAATGTGATGTGTGCGATAAATCATTTACTCATTCTAGTACCATGACGAACCATAAGAGGATCCACACTGGGGATCGCCTGTATCAATGTGATGTGTGCGATAAATCATTTACTCATTCTAGTACCATGACGAACCATAAGAGGATCCACACTGGGGATCGCTCCTTTCAATGTGATGTGTGCGATAAATCATTTACCCATTCTAGTACCATGACGAACCATAAGAGGATCCATACTGGGGATCGCCTGTATCAATGTGATGTGTGCCAGAAATCATTTACTCGGTCGAGTAACCTGATGAGGCATAATATGGTCCACACCGGGGATCGTCCGTTTCAATGTGATGTGTGCGAGAAATCATTTACTCAGTCGAGCAGCCTGACTAAACATAAGATGGTCCACACTGGGAATCGCCCGTATCAATGTGATGTTTGCGAGAAATCATTTACTGAGTCGAGTAGCCTGACGAAACATAAGACGGTCCACACCGGGGATCGTCCGTATCAATGTGATTTATGCGAGAAATCATTTTCACAATTGGGTAGTCTGACTAAACACAAGATAATCCACACTGGGGCTCGCCCGCATCAATGTGATTTATGCAAGAAATCATTTTCTCAATTGGGTAGTCTGACTATACACAACCGGATACACACGGGAGATCGCCCGTATCAATGTGATGTTTGCGATAAATCATTTGCTTGGTCGAGTCGCCTGACTATACACAAGCGGATACACACGGGAGATTGGTCGTATCAATGTGATGTGTGCGAGAAATCATTTACTCAGTTGAGTGACCTGACGAAACATAAGAAAATCCACACGGGAGATCGCCCGTATCGATGTGATGTGTGCCAGAAATCATTTATTCAGTCGAGTGACCTGACTATACACATGCGGATACACACTGGGGATCGTCCGTATCAATGTGATTTATGCGATAAATCATTTTCACAATTGGGTAGTCTGACTGTACACAAGAGGATACACACAGGGGATCGGCCGTACCAATGTGATGTGTGCGAGAAATCATTTACTCAGTCGAGTAACCTGACTATGCATAAGAAGACCCACACGGGGGGATAGCCCGTACCAATGTGATATGTGCGAGAAAATGTTCTAACATCAGAGTGGCCTGATGTTACATACCCTTAAGATAACTCATACAGGCGTTTGCCCGTATTTTGAGTGTTCACTCTGTGCCGAGCAATCTTTTGGCAAATGTTTTGGCCAGTTCTGTTTTTTTTTTGGCACGTTGGATATGTGATATGTGCAGGAAATAATGTATTTGTATGAGTCAATTGACGAGACATACGATAATTCATTTGTCCTATATTTCCTATACCGGTTTGATTTTATACTTTGTATTAAAATTTCGCTACATCCAACATATGTGTATTATATTTAAAGAAAGGTCTATATGTGTATTAGCTTTTAAGAAAGGACTATGCGTCGCGTGACATTTCACCTCACGACATTATTGGCGTATCAATAAAAGCTCTCGTCCAGGCATTTACTTTAGCGTTTCGGATGGTTTAACAGGGGAATAAAATAGTAATGTTGCTACATTTACGATGAACCATGATTAAATGTTCCTAATATGTCTCCTACTAGAATCATCGCCACGCAAAATTTCGGTGTTGAATGTGTCTCCGTGAATCACTCTTTGAGATAAATGAAAACAGATGTAATTTTGATGCACTAGTGAATGATCATAAACCAACTAAATGCATTCTCAACATTCTTATTATTACGTGTACATTATATATGTTATTCATCTTTAAACATTTGTGTAAATATTGTCGGGAGAGGGGCCACCTTAAGTTGTTATAACTTGTCCCCGAATCCCTTGTAAATTGTGTTACAATAAGTATGTTTAAACCAATTAAATGCATCTATATTCTAAAAAAATATTGTTTTAAGAATTAAAGATGGATTATCTCTTTAAACAACAAATTTGAAATAGTTGCGTGGATATAATATAATAAATATGAACTGAAGATCCCTGTCGGGAAAGGCCTCTATCAATTAATACTGATTTTATTTCGAATATTTTATTGGGCCCGTTTATTTGTCTATTTTTAGAACATACCATTCTTGTGATACCATATAGCGATATAGAGCATTAGGCTTTTCCTATGGCTACGTACTGAACGTCAAATGTCCCAGATTGATTGGTTGTATTGTTTTATTCCATAGTTATAAGCGATAATAAGTATAACCAGAATACACTCACTGGAGCTGCCTATACTTGCGCCCATCACACATTTGGCATGTTTTGTGGTGTCTTGCCAACAACAGTTTTAACCACGGGTGCTGGCCCCTCGTTTGAGAGATCGATACAAAATCTGAATATCAAATTTCAGTTCATCCATCGCTGATATATAGATACTTACTACATGTATAGCCAAAGCTACTGCATTACATAAAGAGTGGTTTATCTATGATTAATTTTTATACGGGATTTATGGGTACCGGTAATCAAACAACGGGACCTCCCTTGATCAAGGAAACGAAATAACCTTCCACGATAGTGTGAGGATAGTTCGATAATTGAAATTTTTCAGTGTTGGTATCTTTTAATAGGTATATGAAGTGAAAACATTCATACCCAAGTATGAATGATTATGGTTTGCATATGCGTACATGTTAAACGCACTTATTTTACAAAGTCGGGAACTCCAAGCCCCAAAATATGCAAACAAGTATACACGCACGTATGCATATAATTAAATAGCTTTATTTGTTATAAATATTGCGGACTCCAACAGTCCAACTCCATGCACGCATAAAATACGCTAATATATATTTAATACAATGTAGGATAACGTTTTGTGGCCGACATTCAATGTCTGCCATTTAGTCAGTCCGACCGTCCGTCCGTTTGTGTCTGTTTTCCGCGAGAGATTTTTATGTCTCACCTGGATGTCATTAGTAAGTGTACACTGATATTTAATATGTAATTACACATATATGATAACGCATGTTATCTTGTCATGTAAAAATGCTTACTACATTTACATGTATCAGCTTTGTTTCCCAGACTGTTAAAGGTGGATTATCTCTTTGTAAACATGTATTATATAGTTACCGGGGTATAAAATATTAGATTTGAATCGAAGACTCCTGTCCGAAAATGCTTCTATCGATTGATATTAATTTTATTTCGTATATTTTCTGGTCTAAAAAGGTGTGTTTGTTCAGCTAACGAACAATAGTGGTTACTGTTAACAGACCAGAAATTATATTGTTCAATTTTGTCACAAATAAACGTTAGTTATATTCATTATCGCTTATATCTGTGGAACAAAACAATACAAACAACCAATCTGTGTCATTTGACATTCGTTGCGTAGCCGTAGGAACAGCCCAGTGCTCTATATCGCAATGCGGTCTCATCCGAATGGTCGGTTCTAAAAATAGTAACATAAATGGGCCCGATTTAATATTCGAAATAAAATCAATATTAAAGATGGATTATCTCTTTAAATAACAAATTTTAAATAGTTGCGTGGGTATAAAATAATAGATATGAACAGAAGACCTATGTCCGGAAAAGCTTCTATCAATTAATTTTGATTTTATTTCGAATATTAAATCGGGCCCATTTATGTTACTATTTTTAGAACCAACCTTTCGGATGAGACCGTATTGCGATATAGAGCACTGGGCTGTTCCTACGGCTACGCAACGAATGTCAAATGCCACATATTGGTTGTTTGTATTGTTTTGTTCCACAGATATAAGCGATAATGAGTATAATTAACGTTTATTTGTGACAAAATTGCACACTATAATTTCTGGTTTCTGTTAACAGTAACCACTATTGTTCGTTAGCTGAACAAACACACCTTTTTAGACCAGAAAATATTCGAAATAAAATTAATATTAATCGATAGAAGCATTTCCGGACAGGAGTCTTCGATTCAAATCTAATATTTTATACCCCGGCAACTATATAATACATGTTTACAAAGAGATAATCCACCTTTAATTGATAGAAGCTTTACCGGACATAGGTCTTCAGTTCATATCTATTATTTTATACCCACGCAACTATTTAAAATTTGTTATTTAAAGAGATAATCCATCTTTAAGCTACTGCATAAATATAAAGAGTGGTTCATCTATGAGTTATTTATTTTTATACGGGAATTTTAGGTAATCAAACAACGGGACCTCCCTTGGTCAAAGAAACGAAATAACCTTCCACGATAGTGTGTGGATTATTCGATAATTGATTGTCAATGTTGATATCTTTTAATGAGTATATGAAGTGAAACATTCATACCCAAATATGAATGGTTATGGTTTGTATATGCGTACATGTTAAACGCACTTGTTTTACAAAGACGGGAACTTCAGGCCCCAAAAATACAAGCAGGTAAACACGCACATATATGCATATAATTAAATAGCATTATTTGTTATAAATATTGCGGACTCCTACAGTCCAACACCTTGCACGCATAAAAGACGCTAATACATATTTAATATAATGTAGGATAACGTTTTGTGGCCGACATTCAATGTCTGCCGTTTAGGCAGTCCGTCCGTCCGTTTGCGTCTGTTTACCGCGAGAGATTTTTATGTCTCACCTGGATGCCATAATTTGTGGATACTATATTTAAAATGTAAAATATACATATGATAACGCGGAAATATGTAAAATATAGGAATTTATGCGCCCGATGCGATCTCGGTGTATTCCGATACTTCCCGCTAACAAGAAGGGTACCTCCGATGTTTATATAAACAATATAACTTGACTACAACTTTTTTTGAATTTATAGTTGTAAATTTTGGGCTTTGTAAGTGTATACTATCGTGTAAGCAATTCATGATATTCAGGATTCTCTACAATTTTATTTACACTATTTTTATTTTTGACTGGCTAAAACTGCTCCTACGGCAGACTGTCTGTTCATCATTAGCATAATATAAGCTTCCGGTGAGCAAGGCGGGGTACCTTGTTTGTGGGCCCAGGACACTGTGGCATCACTTGCTCATTCTGTATATGGGCTCTATAAACTGTACGGACAGAATATCTCTGTTATCTCCAGTTCATCTATTACACTAAGGCCAAACTTCTTTATTTTTCTGCTTTACGGATTTTTTTAACCTTGTTTTGGTAGGGTCGGTCGGAAAAAAATATAAAAATAAAAATGCTTGAATCATTTTTTTTTTTTGGACATTCGCTAAGGTGGTAACTGTGTCTTTATAATTCTCTATCAGTCATTTATAGGGAACACTTTTTGGATGTATATCACAAAATTCAAATCCAGTAATATTATTTGAAACATAGCTCAGATTATTGAATAATATTGACAAAATCCAGAAATAAAGGGTTTGTTTTTGTTCAACATTTTAATTATTGAATAAATGGACTCCCCCATTCAGTTATAATGTATACATTGGAAAAGTCCATTATTCATCTGGATGGATGTCATGGAAAAATAAGTAGCCGACAGATAATATATTTGCAGAAGGATTCCCATTAGTTGGTGGGAAATATTCAGATAATAAGTTTAGAACTTGTTGAACTTATTACCTGAACATTTCCTAAGGAATCTACATGTCTGGTCAATGAGTATTTAGTATAGAGATGGTTAATACACACATGGGAATGATGAGATTAGTGGTAGTGATAAAAAGTGAATGTGTAACTTGAGCAAACCCACATACTCATTAGTTTGTCATTCCTATCTAAGAAACCTTGTGGACTGTTATTGGTCTTCAGTCATAAAGATCACCATAAATTCCCAGGAATACAAAATGTATTCTAAAGGCCATTTAAAGTTTTAAACAGATTTATAGAATGCATACAGGTATCTTGGTGGCCAACACATAAACTCAAGCTGACTTCTCAGTTTTCATCTTGGATGTAGTTAAAAGTAATTAAAGCCAGAGATATCTATAGTTGGTGTGTCCTATGCATCTTTAATCAGTGAAATGTGGTTAGATAATTTGTTACTGATAAGCAGAAACAGCTGTCGGCTGTGAAAATAAAAATAAAAATTATATATGTTTTTTATTTCCTTGTCGGGCCACAGAAAACAGGGTCGGCGGATCCGTAAAGCATTAAAATAAAAAAGTTTGGCCTAATGGTGGTCTTAGTAATACCGTACGAGTTGTTTTGACATATTTATAGAACAATATAAACATCGCTGATATGAAGGGTGTGAAGACGATTGGTTGCCGATGATGCTATATATTATATACCAATAGGTTAAATTACTAGTTTGACTAGAATGATTTGTGTATGCCATTGCACTTTGAACAGCGGCAAAAATCATCGAAGTCAATTACAAATACCGACACAATTAAATTAAAGACACGTTAGTCTGTGATTAGAAGTGTGTACATGTGAAGATGATGCCCTAAGCGACTGATCTACAGTCTTCGGGAACATATAATCAAAATGTCTATTGCGTTGAGAATGAGAAAGCTTGTTTTCCCAGTTAATAAATAAGGCATTTTGAATAATCCATGTTTCCAAATTCACATTTTTCAGTGTAATGTTTCTCAATTGAACCATGCGCTCGACTGTTTGGCCGGACGTATGGTTTATAAATATGCACCAGGATCTTTCGGAAATGTTTTAAAGTGATGTGAAACGTAAATTGAACCTCACAATTGAGTTCCCTGCGTCATTCTGTGGGAAGAGTGAATAAAATAACTCAGATACACGAAACCCCCCATCCTGAAGTCAGTTTGTACACATTATACGGCCATTCGGCTAACTATTTCTATTTCATCAATCGTCCCGATTAATCTCGTCATAATAACACGAAAAAACAAACCGAATCGTTGTCTTGTGCAGTCACGGAAATGCCCGAGCACTTCCGACTCGATTGGGATTGAATCGGGTTTCGTTCTCACTTCTCAGAAATGGCTTCTAGGGAGGATGACCGTTCGCTGGAATAGCGTCACATCAGAATATTAAAGCGAAAATCTAATTGACATCGCAATCGGTAGTCAAATCGACAGGGAAGGAATAGAAAGGGAATTGTTGCGTGAAATCACAAACGGAAGAATATTGGCCGAGTTAGTGGAAAAGATTATAATCGAACAGTGATCGAGAGGTAATAATTCCAAAATGTTACTATTTATAGAAAATTGTAAGCGCATTGACCGAATTTTTTCATCAATCTGGCCGCAAGCACAGTACCGTGCAGAAAGAGTTGTCTTACTTTTGTAACTCAAAACTGTTTAATTACATTATACCTGTACAATAGTACAATAATTGGTATTCAATATGCCAATACTGACCATTTGTTAGCTCATTGGCCATGAAATATTTTTAAGGGCAAATTCTGTTGTCAAGCTTTAGTCAGCACTATTCATTCTGATAGATGATAACTATAATGGAAGGCCTTTTTCACATGTATTAGCTAATTGCACTTTAGCGTAACTGAATTACACGTAAGCGTAATGTATTACACTCAGCCTCAGGTGTAATGCACACATATAAAGCGTAATTCACTAACGCTTAAAGATGGATTATCTCTTTAAATAACAAATTTTAAATAGTTGCGTGGGTATAAAATAATAGATATGAACTGAAGACCTATGTCCGGAAAAGCTTCTATCAATTAATATTGATTTTATTTCGAATATTAAATCGGGCCCATTTATGTTACTATTTTTAGAACCGACCATTCGGATGAGACCGTATTGCGATATAGAGCACTGGGCTGTTCCTACGGCTACGCAACGAATGTCAAATGTCACAGATTGGTTGTTTGTACTGTTTTGTTCCACATATATAAGCGATAATGAGTATAATTGACGTTTATTTGTGACAAAATTGCACAATATAATTTCTGGTCTCTGTTAACAGTAACCAATATTGTTCGTTAGCTGAACAAACACACCTTTTTAGACCAGAAAATATTCGAAATAAAATTAATATTAATCGATAGAAGCATTTCCGGACAGGAGTCTTCGATTCAGATCTAATATTTTATACCCCGGTAACTATATAATACATGTTTACAAAGAGATTATCCACCTTTAAGCGTAAACAATTTACGCTTAAGTGTAATTAGCTACTATAAAGTGAATCTGGGATAAGGGGAGTACTCTAAATTGTTCTTTCGACCAGCTGTTTCTACCAATTAAAAAGAATTCTCATTTATTTTGAAACTAATGAAAGACAACGATATAAGATTTACTGGTAATATTCATTATGAACTTGTACAAATCTGAAAACAAACAAAATTTTAATATTTAAGAAATTTAGAGTTCCCTCTCTTACGACCACTATGCCAGGAAGACCAATCGATCTAGTTAAGCCCGATTGGGCTATTATACTAATTTATAGATCGATCGGTGGTTCACTCTCTGCATTTCAAATATTGCTAATAATTTCCATTTACAGAAGTCAATAATGCCATTGCAGATAAATTCATCTTAAATTCGACCAAATATGTTGACGTTTGATAAGAAAAGCAGGAATTCCCCGATTTGTTTATTTTCAATCGATGAGAAGCATGACCACCTGGATCAGTTCGGAGGTGTGCCAATCGTATTTTGCATTCTGTGAATACCCATTCACGCCTAAATTTGCAAACAATCCATATATAACATATACACAGTGTGTACACTTTGTTAGTTGCCAATTAATTCTCGATATTTCAATTAGAAAACATGAGATATCGATGCAAAAATCAAGACATTATCTAGTTTGTGTTTTGTTGAATCTACTTTCTGTTATCGACATGCCGGCTATTGTTTTGGCTGTTCTGTCAACCGTGCGTGCCAGCCGATCGTCGTTTTTCGGGCGGTTCCGATTTCTTCCGAATATAATTCCATGACCTCCACGCGATGATTCGCGCCGAAAATGTGGTTGTATCTGAGAAGATTTCTTACTCTGACCGCAGTTTTCAACAATTTAATACGGGGCGAATACCGCATCAATAATATGCAACCTTGGGGTTTTATTTCTAGTTTTTTATGACCTTTCTTATGGTATATCGGATACAGTTCTGTCTGACATGAAATATATACCCACCGGGAGTGAAGCTAATGACTTTAAACTTCGAAGAAAGTTTCCAGAAATATGTTCGCACCTCACTGTCTCTGTGGAAAATAAAAAGATTCCGCACGCTTTGAGACTTGATCTTAACTAATTTATAATAATAAAACACGAAGCTGTTGGCAGATGGATCGGTTTAACCTGCCCGTGTAATACGAGTCTCGGCTGTCTGGACATCGACGCAATCATGTCATGGTGTTTTGCGCGCCTTGTGACGTCCTGATGTGCGTCGTGACGTCCTGATGTGCGTCGTGACGTCATGACGTCTTTATCGGTTTCCATAAAGAAATCTTTCAATATTGTTCTTTTATGAACGATTTATTACCAAAATAAAACCATATAATAATGCAATTTAAGTATATACGTGGATTTAATTAACAATTGGTGCAACCATTTCATATTAGCGCATGTGCATTCTTTACATTATGTACTTCCGGCATGACGTAACATATTAACGGAAGGACAGATAAACAGACAAATAAACAGATATCAGGACCGAAAACATTACTTGCGTCCAGCATGGACTGGCGCAAGTAATTAATGTGTATTTGTGACAAAATTACACCATAAAATTCCTGGTCTCTGTTAACAGTAACCACTATTGTTCGTTAGCTAAACAACCACACCTTTTTAGACCAGAAAATATTCGAAATAAAATGAATATTAATCGATAGAAGCATTTCCGGACAGGAGTCTTTGATTCAGATCTAATATTTTATTCCCCGGTAACTATATAATATATGTTTACAAAGAGATAATCCACCTTTAAATGAACAAACTAGCACGGTTATGGCTTAAATGTATGTAAACATTTGAATTGGCATACTTGTTTTGGCATGGTATTGTC
This sequence comes from Siphonodentalium dalli, assembly GCA_032622095.1. Lineage (NCBI taxonomy): Eukaryota > Metazoa > Mollusca > Scaphopoda > Gadilida > Siphonodentaliidae > Siphonodentalium > Siphonodentalium dalli. Next base: position 256,467,262 of record CP136061.1, read on the forward strand.
CAGTCACATGCGTGGAATTGTCCAGTTACTTTCGTGTGCAATTCACGCATTCGTGCTTATGAGAGTCCAGTTGTTGCACATCACATGTATCACAAGAAGCAACTTTCAGGGACAATATTTAAAGATGGATTATCTCTTTAAATAATAAATTTTAAATAGTTGCGTGGGTATAAAATAATAAATATGAACTGAAGACCCCTGTCCGGAAAGGCTTCTATCAATTAATATTGATTTTATTTCGAATATTTTTTATTTTGAAATGAGACGATTAATTGGGACACTTTATTTGTCTATTTTTAGAACAGACCATTCGCTTGATACCATATAAATCATTATAGAGAGCACTATAGAGATCATTAGGTTCCTATGGCTACGTACCAAATGCCAAATGTCCCATATTGATTGGTTGTATTGTTTTATTCCGTAGTTATTAGCGATAATGGGTATAATTAACGTTTATTCGTGACAAAATTACCCAATAAAATTTCTGGTCTCTGTTAACAGTAACTACTATTGTTCATTAGCTAAACAACCACACCTTTTCAGACCAGAAAACATTCGAAATAATATCAATATTAATCGATAGAAGCATTTCCAGACAGGAGTTTTCGATTCAGATCTAATATTTTATACCCCTGTAACTATATAATACATGTTTACAAAGAGATAATCCACCTTTAAGGAAAAGTATGAACATCCCACTTCCAGTAAAATATCAGCATCAATAACATAATTTATGACATTAATGATATGAAAGTTTACTTGTATTATGATAATCTGCGACAAATAAATTATACTGGACAAAATCTACGACCAAATACTTAAGATGGCTGCCAAAATGGCCGCTCTCATTGTTCATACACAATCGGATACACACGGGAGATCGTCCGTATCAATGTGATGTATACCAGAAATAATTTATTCAGTCGAGTGACCTGACGAAACATAAGATAATCCACACGGGAGATCGCCCGTATCGATGTGATGTGTGCGAGAAATCATTTGCTCGTTTGAGTACAATGACGATGCATAAGTTAACCCACACTGGGGCTCGCCCGCACCAATGTGATTTATGCGAGAAATCATTTTCGCAATTGGGTATTTTGAGTGTTTACGCTGTGCCGAGCAATCTTATGGCAAATATTTTGGGCAATTTTCTTCTTTTTTTGGCAAAAAAAAAAAAACGTTGGCTAAAAGTTTGGCCTAATGAAATTTATTTTTCTACTTTAAAAACAAAAATGGACAAAGTGAACCCTGGTCACAACTACGAAAATCCACACACGATTAACAAACAGGGGACATCACACATGACGCATGGACTACGGTGTGTCCTCTGCTGCAGGCTATATGCGGTTCTTATATAGGGTCCGTAAAGTTGGATCGAAGTTCGAAATTCGGTGCAGATTCGCGTGAAGTTAGATTGAAGTTCGAAATTCGAAGTTCGGTGGAGATTCAACTCCCACTTTCTTTTGCCTCAAGTTCATTGGTGTGTTCCAATTCGTGTTACCTGTTCGAATTTTGGGTCAAAAGTGATTTTTTTTCAGTTTTTCTGAGATACTGCATGGCGCTGGACTTGGAAATCACTTTTGACCCAAAATTCGAACAGGGGAGCACGAATTGGAACACAACAATGAACTTGAGGCAAAAAAAAGTGGGGGATCGAATTTCAATCTGAATTTCGAACTTCGAACGAATCTCCACCGAATTTCGAAGGCTCAGATTGAAATTCATACCTATAGATCGAGTAATTTCTCGAAGATGAGCGTTAGTTTGCTGGATTCTCTTACGGAAAGTATCAAAAATGCCAAGTTTCAGCCCGATCCAGCCATAAACAGTGCCACTTCCCTTCGGCACCTTAATATTGAAGGCGAAATTTGCTAAGTCCAGCCCCGTGGCAAAATTTTCTAAGTCCAGCAGTATCTCAGAAAAGTGAAAAAAATCACTTTTGACACAAAATTCGAACAGCGGAGCGCGGCTTGGAACACAACAATGATCTTGAGGCAAAAAAGTGGGGGTTGAATCTCCACCGAATTTCGAACTTCAATCTAACTTCACGCGAATCTCCACCGAATTTCGATCCAACTTCACGGACCCGTTCTTATATGGGTTAATACGAGCACCCATAACGGACATCGCCCCTATCCATGTGATATGTGCGGGAAATCATTTATTATTATGAGTCAATTGACGAGAATAAGATAATTCATATGTCCTGTATATCCTATACCAGTTTGATTTTATAGTATGTGTTTAAAATTTCGCTACATCCAACATATGTGTATTATATTTAAAGAAAAGTCTATATCTGTATTATATTTTAAGAAAGGACTATGCGCGGCGTGACATTTCACCCCACAACGTTATTGACGTATCAACAAAAGCTCTCGTCTAGACATTGGGTTGTTTACTTTAGCGTTTCGGATGGTTTAACAGTGGAATAAAATAGTAATGTTGCTACATTTACGATGAACCATGATTAAATGTTCCTAATATGACTCCTACTAGAATAATCGCCACTCAAAATTTCGGTGTTGAATGTGTCTCCGTTAATCACTCTTTGAGATAAATGAAAACATATGTAATGTTGATGCACGATTGAATTATCATAAACCAACTAACTGTGTCTATATTCTAAAAAAATATTATTTCAAGCGAGCTTCTTAATCACTAAAAAGTATTACTAATTTCGACCAATATAAATCGAGCCTCTCATTTTAAGAATTAAAAGTACAAATTGTATGTAAAACATTTGAATTGGCAGATTTGTTTTGTTATGATATTGTCCAGTCACATGCGTGGAATTATCCAGTTACTTTCGTGTGCACTTCACGCCTTCGTGCATATGAGAGTCCAGTGGTTGCACATCACATGCGTATACATGTATCACAAGGAGCAACTTTCAGGATTCGCCATTTTATAGTTTGAGTCAAATTATGCACGAAATGGTGGCCGCCATATTGCCTGTGACGTACACGGCCACACGTTAGCGTCAAATTAGTTTGAGCAGAAATTCTTACGAACAAAAAATGGACCAAGTTTAATACTGGGGGATGCACGTTGGCCGACCTGGTTCCCGGACAAAAATTCCAATTTTCACAATTTTCTTACATAATTTCTTCATTTTTTTAAATTCCAATTTATTCCTGTCTTTTGATCCAAAAATGACGACTATCCCATTGTGGAATTCATGGAAATTTTTGATATGTTATTATATGAGTATAGTCACACTCAAAAACACCAAAAGTCATTGCACATCAAATTTTTTCACGGTTGGGCATTTCTTTCCACCAGTTTGACTTGACTAATAAGGAACTGCAAAATTTACACAAAAAGCCATTGATAGGAACCCATGTCAAAGATATGTAGACAATTTTCCCCAAAAGCGAATTTTGGATATATTGTTCCCCAGATTCTGCCCGATAAAATAACACACACAAAAAAAGCTTTTTACTAATTCAATACAGGTTCACCTTAAAATCCGACTCTCAACCAGAAAATTATAATTTTCACCATTTTTAAAAAAAATATTCCTCAATTTTGACCCAAAAATGACGACTTTCCCACACTGGGATACATGGGGATTTTGGTTACGGTATTATGTGGGTATAGTCACATTCAAACACACCAAAAGACATTGCATAGCAATTTGTTCACGGTTGTGTTTCTTTCCATCAGATTGATTGGATTAATAAGGAACAGCAAAATTGACACAAAGCCATGAATACGATCCTATTTCAAAGAACAGTAGAATATTTCCCCCAAAGCGGATTTCAGTTATATTGTTCCCCAGATTCTGCCAGACAAAATAACACCAAAAGCAGCTTGTCGACAATTTGTACTATGTTCACCTCAAAATCGAGTCTCAACGACCAGACTAGTGGTCTCAATCTACATGTCAATCCAAATACTAGTACATGTACCATTAGAGTGCCACTCCTGTGGTGCACAGTGTGCTCAATCTTCGTGAATGTACATCACCCGGTAGTCATTCCATTGACCACATTTAACAGGTAATATAGTGGTGCATACCATAATGTGTCCAGCTGCGAAGAAAGGGGGAATCATCTCCTCAACGGAGTCTATAGAGGGAACGACGAATCAGATACCCGCTCTGCTCTAATAAAATTCAGTATTATGAACATGGGTTTGACATTCAATGATATTTATAGAATGTACATGCGTGACATCGGTATTTTCAGTGCACTTTTCATCGCTTTTGCAAGCTTCATTGTAACGGAATTTGAATAAGTATTTCGACATGCTTGACCGATTTGCAACAAAATATATCGGTTTATTATATTGGGATCAAAGTTGAGTCACGTTACAGATGTATTTGGTTGATGTGCATTTGTAATGGAATCCGACAAATTATCCAGAAAACAGTTGCAAATGAACTATTAACCGAGAATTTTTTTTTTAAACAAAGAATATTGCGTTAGAGCAAAGTTCCGTAATTGGCTGCTAGACTAAATTCCGCTTTTCCTGTCGACACTTTTAGCTCAGCTTTACTGTGTAAAGTTTGCGCAATTGGCATGTGTTGATCGTCCGTCGTCCCTGTGTGGATGCGTCTGTCAACAATTTCCTTTGACACACCCTACAAGCCACATCCCTCATCTGATCGTCACCAAACTTCATAGGAATCTTCGGGGTGAACCATCATTTTTTTTTATTATGAATTTCTTTAGAAAACACGGCGATCTTGGATTTCAGTTTTGAATAAATTGGCATATCCCTTATCCCTTAGCACACCATACAGGTTACATCTGACATCCGATCGTCACCAAACTTCATAAGGATCTTCGGGGTTAACTCTAGATGAGAGCCTACCATTTGTTTTCGAATTATGTTAAAAAACATGGCCACCAGCGACCATATTGCATTTCAAATTTGTACCCATTGTTACACATTGCAGTCTATAATTATTGGTGAAATGTTTTGAAAAATTACAGGGATGTTTGGTATCACCTCTAGATGGGAGCTATTAAACCATGGCCGCTGGCAGCCATATTGTATTTTACTCTTTGCATCACTATATCCTTTGGCACACCCTACAGGCCACACCCCTCGTCACCTTACTACATATGGATCCTCGTTGTGACCTCTAGATGGGAAGATGGGAGCTATTAAATGTGAACGATTTCCGATATAAATTTTTTTTCTTCCGAATTCTCTTTAAAAAAAGCATGGTTGCCAGCGGCCATCTTGGATTTTACTCTTTGTACATATGTACATGTATGACTAAATCCCGGCTTTAGTGCACCATACAGGTTACATTTCATCCGAACGTCACCACTCTTCATGTGGATCTTCGTAGTCAACATACGCTCATTATACGATTCGTAGTCAAGACAAAACATGCACATAGCGCAGTAGATAATTCGTATTCCAGACAAAACATGCACCTAGCACAGTAGATAATACGTAGTCCAGACAAAACGTGCACATAGCGCAGTAGATAATACTTAGTCCAGACAAAACATGCACATAGCGCAGTAGATAATTCGTATTCCAGACAAAACGTGCACATAGCGCAGTAGATAATACGTAGTCCAGACAAAACATGCACATAGCGCAGTAGATAATACGTATTCCAGACAAAACATGCACATAGCGCAGTATGCTATTCGTAGTCCAAACAAAACATGCACGCATCGCAGTATACGATTTTTAGTGGACGTTAATTATACCCCCAGCAACGAAGTTGTGTGGGGGTGGGGAGTATACTGGAATCAGCTTGTCCGTCTGTCCGTGGGACACAAATTTGTCTGGATTTTTTTCAGTCGTTTTTCGATCATTTTCCGTGAAACTTGGCACGGACATCAACCACCATGGGACCCTGTGCACCTGCGATCATGACGTCTGTCGGACTTTTCTTTATGGAGTTATCCCCATTTTTATTCTTAGAAAATGTTCGCAACATTTATAATTTTGTCCGAGCTTTTATTCCTACATTTTTAGGTTTGGTAGTTCGCCGTGCCATTTTCTGTGACCACCGACCCGCGTTTCGATTTATTTTCGTGTATTTCCAACTGATACACGCCGCCAGTGATTTCGATGTGCACGTATTGCCGATAGATTCCGCTGTCGAATTTTTATAAAACATTCCGCAAGTTATGCTCAGGAATTAAACAAAACGCACTAGAATACCGATTAGGGGAAAAATTTTACCCCCTACAAGTTTGTACACCCTATTTTCTGCTTTAAACAAAGGCCAGATCACCCGGAGTCGAACTGAACATCACCAGGTGACCCCCCCCCCCCCCACTGGGTAAATGCAAAATTGATCGTATATACCTTTCCATTGTCTTTTGTGTCGTTATTTAGCCGTCCAGTTCTAATTATGATACCATTATATTGCTTTAAAACACTAATATTCTCCTGTGGAGCACTGGTATTCTGACGTTCACACTGGTATTCCTCGAGCCGATTGGACAGTGTGAGGCTGGAACTACCATGTCAGGATATTTCACGAAGCGCGGCGAACGTTCAAAGCTTGGACCGGACAGAGAAGGCATCGTTTTGATTACATAGGCGACGTTATGCGTAGAAGCCGCGTAGTATTAAAACATTCTCTCAGAAAATATAGAAATGAAGTTGAGCAAACTTGTGCTTCCAATATAGCGGATATGTGGAGTGACCATTTTGCTGTATAATGCAAGCAAGTACAGACAACCGCGTGGCTTCTGATAAATCTAATGGATCTTCTAGTGCGTGTACTGTTTCTGATTTTGATTCAATTCGGGTGGCTGAATCGGACGTTCGTAATGAAATAAGGCCAAAAAACATAAAATAATACCTGTGTTTAGGGTTGCAATGTTTAAAGGTGGATTATCTCTTTGTAAACATGTGCTATATAGTTACCGGGGTATACAAAATATCTCAGTGTCTACAGTCAAATACATTGTTTTGGATAGGCACCTTTTTCTAGGGTAGGTAGGGAAACCCTAAATACAGGTATTTCTTTTGGCCTAAGCAAACTAGCTGTACGGATATCCGGTGGCTGAGATGGAATTTCTGCTGAGCACCTCAAATTCGGTCACCCACATCTACATAAATGTCTTGAATCATTATCTAACGCCAACATCGTCCATGTACATTTACCTCAGTCCATTCTAAAGGTCACTATTGTTCCTACAATTAATACAAAGCTGGATATGTTTCAAAGTGGGATAACTATCGACCGATTGCTTTGGCCAGTGTCATATCTAATGTGTTTGAACTAATTCTTCTGAACAAAATACAAGATAAACTACCACACTACATGTACATGCAACCAGTTTGGATTCAAACCGAAACATTCTACATATCAATGCATATTCTCTCTCAATGAGTCTATCTGACAGGCAATATACCAGCAAGGATACTCCTGTATGTGTATGCTTTATTGATGCGTCTAAAGCAGTCGATCGTGTCGTCCATCGAAAACGTTTGCAAATATTAGAATGCAGAGGTCGCACATATTTTAGTGGGATACGATCAGACTTTCTGTGTCCGATGGGGCTCCTCGTATTTATCGTGTTTAGTCAGTTTGCTTACTGTGATGAATGATTTCTCGCATATATCACACTCATGCGTGCGATCTCCAGTGTGTAGACATATCCATCTGTGTTTAATCACACTTCATGACAAGGTTAATTATTTCCAGCAAATGTCACATTAATACAGGCGATCGCCGGAGTGGATGTGTTTATTGCTTGTTAGAGTACATGATTGTTTGAATGCTTTGTCACATATCACACTGATTCGGGCGAATGCCGGTGTGTTTTTCTTCGTTTATGTCTTTCCATGTCGCGTGATGTAGTGAATGTTTTCTCGCATATATCACACTGATACGGTCGATCTCCAGTGTGAATCATCTTGTGTAATGTCAAGTGTCCCGATCTGCTGAATGATTTTTCACATATATCACATCTATACGGGCGGTCACCGGAGTGGATTCTTTTATGACGTGTTAGATCATTTGATTTTTTGAATGCTTTGTCACAAATATCACATTGATATGGGCGAGTGTCGGAATGTGTTCTTTTATGACTTGTTAGTGTGCTTGATTGTTTGAAAGCCTTGTCGCATATATCGCACTGATACGGTCGATCGCCGGTGTGTATCCTCTTGTGTGCAATCAAATTTCCTGACATGGTGTATGATTTCCCACAGATATCGCATCCATACGGGCGATCGCCGGAATGGATTCTTTTATGACTTGTTAGCAAACTTGACTTTTTGAATTCTTTGTCGCATATATCGCACTGGTGTAGTCGATCATTGGTATGGTTCCTCATGTGTGCAGACAAACTGCTCGAGTAATTTAATGATTTCCCACAAATACCACATTGATAATGGCTATCGCAGGAGTGAACTCTTTTATGAACTGTCAGAGCACTTAATTGTTTGAACGTTTTGTCGCACATATCGCACTGGTGTAATCGATCATCGGTATGGTTCCTCATGTGTGTAGACAAACTGTTCGAGCCATTTAATGATTTCCCACAAATACCACATTGATACGGGGTATCGCCGGAGTGAATTATTTTATGACTTGTTAGCGAACTTGACTTTTTGAATTCCTGTTCACATACATCGCACCGATATGGGCGATCGTCCGTGTGGATTATGTTATGACAAATTAGATCACTTGATTGTTTAAATGATTTGTTGCATATATCACACTGATGCGGGCGATCATCGGTAGAGTTCATCATGCCGATTGTGTGCAGACAAATAGCTAGAAACGGCGAATGATTCACCAGAAATATTAGTTGTGACCTGACTCGCGTCCACGAAAACAGACGGTTCTGCTTGTACAAGAGGAATCTACAGAGAAGATACAGTGAAACAGTATAAATTTATCAACATCTATCCCTCTCAAATGTCAGAACGGTGTTCAGTGAATGTTTTCCTTGTACCGGTATATACGGTATACGCCTGTTGGCCTATACGGATCCACTTTTACGCAGTTAATTTTCTTGCTCGTAAATGTCGCATCACCTAATTGCGAAAATGCATCGATGTGTGTTAATTTCTCTAACTGGAAATAAAAAAAAAAAGTTATGGTACTGAATAATGGGTACTCTTATTTGTCGTTTCATTGAGTTTGCGTTCAACGCCTGCAGTGTGGCGTGCGATTCTGCCCCAGTAAATTACTCATATATGAGGGTGAAGACCCCCCCCCCTTTCGGACGCCTGAATCTGGTTCTGTTATGGCGTCTTCCGGAAGCCAGACCAGCGTATACCGGATTATACCGGGCTCATATTTCGATGACGGATGCTTCCATTGATATTCTTTATAAACGTTAATACAATATGTTGACATTAAGCCGCCTCCCCCCGCATTAACTTCAATTCCAGATGACATAACAACCGCAGACCTATGTGAGCAGGTCGATTACATCCCGCCTGTCCCACCAGACATGGGACACGATAACCAACGGGTTGACCAATCGGAACGGGCTACACGATCGAGACATCCGCCTGCATATATGGGTGATTCTCGCTTATGGGGAACAATTGATGAAGCAGACATCTAGCATAAAATGTTGCCATGAAATAATGCATATGGGAATTTCAGGTACAGTGTGTGACATCAAAAAAATAAAATATAACTGCCCGATAGTCAATCCCCCAAAGACCAGAGCAGCTTCAGTATGCAGAATCGATACCTACGTTACTGAAGCCAAGACTACATTCAGGTGTTTCAACACGATTTGCCATGACTAAATAAGTCACTGATCTATTCGCACCGCCTCAGATTACAGCGCTCGGTACAGACTTTCAGAAATCGTTTGAGTTGCAACTGTCAGAAATCTTACAATAGAATGCAGTCCAGTTTATACCTTGAAGCCATAATTTGGATACCTACGTTACCACCGAGGACAACGAGGTGTAATTTGTAACAAACACAATAAATACATGTCTACCACCATACACAAATACCCACATGTAATTGTTTTTCGGGAGCGGTGATGAAATATAACAATTGATATTCCACATTGTGTGTGTTACAATATATGTCAGGAAACCAATGGTTGTAAAAATATCGATACCTACGTTACCATGGTATTATGACACAACGAACTACATATTTTAATTTTATTTGTGTTACATATGATATGGTACCCATCAAGGATCATAATGGGTGGTGGCTTGCTTTTGACATACAATTGTAGTATATGCTGTACCCAGATGAAGTGTGAAATCGATACCTACGTTACCGATACCTACGTTACCAATTTTTAAAGTTTTTTTGTTAAGTCGCCTAAAACGTTCCATTTTTCGCGTATAATCAGATTAATTAAAGGCTGCACGTGAACAGATGTGAAATTTAGCACAACATATCAGCAAACAATATATACATGAGGTTTGAGATGAATCAATCAAGTTTGTTTTAAATAGAACTAGCATATCTGGATACCGGTTCTGTTTTGCCAGTGTAGGTGAAGAAATAATAGTCAGTCCGCTGTTATAGGTCTGTGGGAATCAAACTTACATTTATGACAAATGAGAAAACATCAGTGCATGCATATCTTCTTGGTTCAGTTTAATGGTATTGTCACTTTAGCACGATTAAAATGTGTTTATATAAACAAAAGTTGTACATTATGCAGGTCGAAGATGTACCATGATTCGAACTCACAACCCTTTGATCCGTAGCACGGTGCCAACGAAAAATGTGACATTTGACCTACTCGATAGAATGCGCCATAAACGAAATACTATTTTTCAAATGTATATATAACTTACATCGATAATTCAATACACTGATATATATATATATACTAGTAATATAGTACAAAACATGGTATCACGTTGGGTACTTGCGCATGGTTCAATAGTAATTGTCGCCCGTTTATTGGACAGCGATCTCTTAACCTGTTTTTTCTCTTTGTGTTTTAATTGTTGAATTAAACGTTTGTTCGAATTAAAGTCTGCATATATTGACTATACATATATGTTTTCTTGGTTGGACGCACTGTTCCGCGCTCAGTTGACGTTCTCAATGCAGTAGCGCGGTGATTCAGATTCCAGAATCGTTTTTAGAAACGATGACTTTGAAAATAAGAATTTCCGCACATTCAAGTTGAAAAGTGCAAGACTCGCCAAAAGTTCAGTTAATCATCAACTACAAATTACATGATACATAATTTCATTATCCACCAACTGTGTGCTACCTACGTTACCATGCACATATATGTAAGTCATTCGCCAAATTGTTGAAATTGAAAATATATATAGATTGAATTCCAAGTGATTCTCAAATTATCTCACCAGATACGACGAAAAAGTAACATATTAAAGAATATGTCTATAGTTGCACAGCGATACCTACGTTACCAAATTATTGTCCCATTACGAGGTAAAATATGTCAGCCCATACGACAGGGTCATTAGTAACACCGTGATTTTATTCGAACTTAGTATCTCAGAATAAGATTTTGTCATAACCGTGCGACAGAGGTGGTTCTCTGTCAACCAGGAGTCAATTGAACTACTTTTAGTTATAAAATTCAGAAAATGTTTGTCGTTTTTTAGACGATTTCGTACTCTATCAATATGATTCGCTGGGTATACAGGCTACTCATTTTTCACATAATCAGATGGAAATATAAATCGATATTTACCAGCTGTATCTCTTTTGAAATAAATTAACTTCCCATGTCGAATTTCTTGTTAACTTCAACATAATAACAATTAGCAGAAGATCAACCAATTGGTAACGTAGGTATCGAGACGCAAGTTTCGGTATCGGTGTCAACTTTACTGGAGTAGCCAAATGTTAGAATCCCTTTGAGTGGTGTTGCTGAAAATTATTTTGGTGAACATTTGTATCCAACAGAACAAAAAAATGTTATAGCCAATTGCCGTAGCGCAGTTTCATTTTTTTACATTTGTTGAACTGCAATTGTTCCCCATAAGCGAGAATCACCCATATATGTGAAGGACTATCTTATAAGATATTTAATGGGTTCATGAGAGGAGGAAAAAATAGAAAGTGGTCGCACCATACATAGAATGTGCGATATTGATAAACGTTCAATAGCGGTCCCGTATCAGACAGATCAGAACTCTTTGGCGTTACTTATCTGATCTTTCTTTTCGTTTGCAAATTACTTTCATGCGAAGAAGCACAAACTTGCGCTGTTATTAAATAAAATGGCACATTGTCTCTTGTAATTATGTTGTGATCACATACATCCTATATAACCTTACTGGCCAGTGTGTGTTAAACAACATCCAATCGGATAAGGAGCTGGTACTACAGACACATAACATATAGAGAGGGCCACGCATCAGAGATAACACGTTGATAATGAGTAGGCGTAGTCGAACGGGTGAGACAACCCGTGGGCAATTGGTTGTTGAATAATTCCTACCCCATGTGCAGTCGTGATCACACACATACTAGTATATAGCATACATGAATAGTTTCCTGGAGCCCGACATCACACAGGCGTTGAACGCAAACTGAATCAAACGATCAGTACGTGTACCCATTATTCAGTACCATAATTTTTCTGAAGCTGTGAACAAAGAAGCGATTAGAATGAACGATATGTAGCATTCGTCTACGGGGTTGATTTCAAGTTATATTCTAAACTGTTACATGTTTGGTGAGACGCATCGAAGTGGCTCTTCGTATATGTAAATATTCATCTCTGAAATTATCTCACTCAGAGTCTGAGTGAGAGAAATAAACACAGATCGATTCATTATCTGATTATCGCCGATAATGATCCGACATTTATGAGAAATTATCGTACGGTTGTGCTACTTTTGGTGACAAAACGTTAATTCTATAAAAGAAATTAACTGCACAGAAGTGGATCCGTGCACGTGTGTACAAGGAAAACATTAACTGAATCAGATTATTATGATTATTTATTCCGTTGTGCCATTTGAGAGAGATAATTCAACCATTTCACCAAACACTAATGCGATATTTGCGGGAAATTATTTACACAATTGGATTGTTTCTCTTCATCTTCTCTGTAACTTCCTGTACGAGAAGAACGGGCCCATATTTGAAGACGATAATTCACACCTGTGATCGTCCGTGTGAATGTGCTGTTTGCTTGAAAATATTCAATATTTCAAATACGGCACTGTGATAAGAATCCACTCCGGCAATTGCCCATATTAATGTGATATTTGTGGTAAATTATTCGCCGACTCAATAAATTTGTCTGCAAAGATGATGAATCATACCAACGATGACCGGCACCAGTCAAGTTCGCTAACGAGTCATGACATAATCCACTCCGGTGATAGCCCGTATCAATGTGGTATTTGTGGCAACTCATTTAATGACTCAAGCAATTTGTCTGCACACATGGTGAACCATCCTGATGATCGACCATATCAGTGCGATATCTGCGACAAAGCATTCAAACAATCAAGTGCTCTGACAGTTCATAAAAGAATCCATTCCGGTGATCGCCCGTATCAATGTGGGATTTGTGGTAAATCATACACCCAGTCTGGAAATTTGATTGCACACAAGAGGATACACACCGGAGATCGACCGTATCAGTGTGATATATGCGACAAAGCATTCAAACAACCATGTGCTCTGACAAATCATAAAAGATCCCACTCCGACGTTCGCCCATATCAATGTGATGTTTGTGACAAAGCATTCAACCGGTTAGGTGATCTAACACGTCATAAAAGAATCCACTCCGATGACCGCCCGTATAGATGTGATATATGTGAAAAATCATTCAGCAGATCGGGACATTTGAAATCACACGAGATGATTCACACTGGAGTTCGACCGTATCAGTGTGATATATGCGAGAAAGCATTCATTACATCACATGACATGGACAGACACAAACAAAGAACGCACTCCGGCATTCGCCCGCATCAGTGCGATATATGCGAGAAAACATTCACTAATTCACGCGACATGGAAAGACATAAACGAACACACTCCGGCATTCGCCCATACCAATGTGATATGTGACAAAGCATTCTAACAATCAAGTGCTCTAATAAGCAGTACACAAATCCACTACGGCGATCGCATGTATCAGTTGATTTAAGCATATGTTATTGCCATATTTACATGCATATGTACATACAACAAGTAAGATTGGGACACAAGTGCCGACATTTTGATTTGTCCCGTTCCCAGATAAACAAAGAAGGGTTAGAAAGGCCCCGAGCCGACAAGGTGAATATATAGTTGTGTGTATTGATATGTTTATACTCTTGGGGCGGATTAGACAACCATGGGGCGTTGTATGCAAAGCAATAACTTGCGATGGTATTTAGTCCGTCTTATAAAATATAAACGATTCAGTGAAATCTTGATTACTGAGGGGGCATGTTAAGTACTGGGTTAATGGTCTAATGTGTGGTGGGAGTTGTGACCATGTCGGGCGGTGCCTCACTAAACAAAGTATAATGCGGCAACAAAAATAAAAAATATATATCTAACATTTCAATTAGTGCAACAAAGAAAATTATATATTGGGTAACTCCCATCCATGTATGTAATTTTTTTTGTATTAGATTGTGTAGTAGAAAGTAAGAAGTTTTTGAGTAAGACTGATCCAATTCCACTGGGTTCACGAGAATCGTTCTGACAGTGCAATGTATTTAGGACCGGCAATCAACATTTCAGTATTTTTCGCGGTCACTAATTAGTTCCTGTATGTTTTTGTCCCATGTAGAAAGCATTGGGACAGAGCGGGACAAGCGTTACAAAAGCTGATATAAGACATATATACTTATTTCTAATGGTTATCTGCGTCTCATTAGACACTTAGAGAAGTGTTATTATTTCTCATCGTTATCTGCGTCCCAGTAGTAACCCTTGGGACAGAGCGGGACAGACGTTACAGAAGTTTAGAGAAGTGTTTTTATTTCTCATCGTTATCTGCGTCCCAGTAGTAAACCTTGGGACAGAGCGGGACAATCGTTACAGCAGTTTAAGGAATCGTTTTTATTTCTAGTAATTATCTGCGTCCCAGTAGTAACCCTTGGGGCAGAGCGATACAAGCGGTACAGAAGTTCAGAGAAGTGTTTTTATTTCTAGTGATTATCTGCGTACTAGTAGTAACCCTTGGGACAGAGCGATACAAGCGTTACAGAAGTTTAGAGAAGTGTTTTTATTTCTCTTCGTTATCTGCGTCCCCCCCCAAATGATTTTATTTCTCATTGTTAACTGCGTCCCAGTAGTAACCCTTGGGACAGACGTTACAGCAGTTGAATGAATCGTTTTTATTTCTAGTGATTATTTGCGTCCTAGTAGTAACCATTGGGACAGAGCGATACAAGCGTTATAGCAGTTTAAGGAATCGTTTTTATATGGCAAGAAACGTGAGCAGAAAGTCCCAAGGGTTACTACTGGGACGCAGATTAGTTCCTATAGCTCATCTTTGGACTAATTATACAAAAAAATTTGAATAAATTGTAGGTCTGCTACAACAATTCATAAAGAATGTTGATGAAGTGCGATAGATCGTGCAGTGCAAGTGGGATGTTTGTGTCTGGCCGCACCCTATCTATGTTGATGTTAAGGCATAAGCATGTGTACAATTATTTATCGAGAATTGTATTATATCATCTATTTATAAATCTTATTTGAAATTTACCTCTCAACTATTCAGAAACTGGAATAATATATTGTATATCTAATATAACAATTGCATGTGCTGACTTTGTGTGTATATATATAATTGTTTTTTTTATATATCTCTATAATTTGTAATACGCTATGGACATATGTCTGAAATAAAGTATATCATTGTATAGTGGTCCGAGGGGAGGAATAGTTCCGGATGCGGGGGGACCACTCCTCCACCGAGGACCACTATTCTGGCATATTCACCGACAAGCCGTGCAATAATTATTATATTTTATCCAACGTTGTTCATGCTGTCCCAGATCCCATAGTTCATGTATTTTCTTTTCGTCGCAGAAAGGTTTTAGAATTTTCAGTGCGAATTTTGTTGTCTCTTTATTTTGTTTTCCTGGTCAAATTCTCTTAAATATATTGGCCTCCTTCTTGAATACTCCCCGGAATAGTGGGCATGCTAAAACTAGATTTCTGGATTTCCGCAGCGATAGTGGGTCTGCTAAAATTAAGAAGCACACTATCGTGTTGTAGACGAAACTATCGGTAATAGTGAATGTCACGCAACCAATATGAAGCGCGGATTATGCTTAGATAATCATGTGAGATTAAATATTGATATATATATATATATATGCTCTGAAAAATAATTATGAAGGTCACATATTTTTTTTTCTTTTCACATATAACGCTCTTTTGTGTTCCACGACGTACAAATGTCTGCTTGTTAGGAAACCAAACATTGCGCTTAAATTTGTATTTTTTTGTATGAAGACACGAAGGCATCACGCAATAATGATGGTGTGAAGTATGAATTGTTAGTTGCATAGATTCCACCCATAATATGAGATGGACATATTCAGAGTGAGGGAGGTCCGTTACAACAAAGTCGGCCGCAGTATGGCTGCAATGTCAAAACTGAATTGTCAACCCCCAATCGACGATGCGTTAATTAATAATATTAATCCCGCCCACTTACAAGTATGTGTATGGAGACGGGCGCTTGACTACGCACTTCTCGATCGCAATATATCTTATTACGGCTGGTCCAAGAGTGGACGGGTTACACTCCGAACCTCGTTCCAACTGGGAAGCCACTGGTTCCGGAGACTATAATATACTAAAAGTCATTATATATCGTTTGGCTTTAAATGCCCCTTGCATGGCCAAACGTTGTGGGTGTAGGCACGCGGGTTTAACTTGCACGACGTTATGTGCATATGAGGGGGCAATCAGTTATGAACGAGCTGACACATCGACCTGTCGAGGAATATACTAATGACAAACACTAAAATTTCTAGGTACATTAATTCTTTAATTTACCAATCGATTTACATATGTCAATATAATTCATTTGTTTCTGTCGTAATGACCTATTGTTACACAATAGAAACAAAACGTTATATATCGGAAGCACTGTCTTGATAGTCCTGCAACAGTTATGATTGGAAGAATGAGAGCTGCCATTTCGGCTGCCATCTTGAGTATTTAGTTATAGATTTTGTCCAGTTCATTTTATTTGTGACAGAATATCATAATACACGTATCCTGTTACATCAATAATTTCATAAACGGTGTTATTGATACGGAATTACCGCTGACATTGTCGAGATATACAAATAATTTCAGCATTTTGGGTTCCCCAAATGTTACACCTCTACACCAACTGGGATATCAATAAAGATGCACCAGTGATAAATTATCGACAGAGAAAAGAAAACCTTTAACAGAGAATTTTGGCTCACATCCCAGGTCTGCAGGATTAACAGGTACCCTTTGTCTAATAAGGCTGAATGGTTTATATTTGGTAGTGGTATATTGTTAAGTAATGTGGTTGCATTAAAGAAGTCTAGACACGGAATTTAAAGGTATCGACACAATATGGAGCCCGGGAGGTGACATGGTAAATATATTTTATAATCCGTGCGCACGGATTAATAATCCGTGCGCACGAATTAATAAACCGTGCGCACGAATTAATAATCGCCGGAATGGATTTATGAGCGATCGCCGGAATGGATTATCTTACGTCTTATGTGTTTCGTCGGGTTACTTGATTTGGGGAATGCTTTCTCGCAAATATCGCACTTGTACGGCCGATCTCCAGTGTGTGTCCTCGTGTGTGAAAACAAATGCCCCGACTGGCTAAATGACTTCCCACAAATATCACAATGATATGGTCGATCTCCAGTGTGAATTCTCTTTTGATCTGTCAAACTGCCCGACGATGTGAAAGAATTTTCACATATATCACATCCATATGGGCGTTCACCAGAGTGGATTATCTTATGTCTCGTCAGTTTGGTTGATCTAGTGAATGATTTATCGCATATGTCGCAGTGATAGGGTCGATCTCCAGGGTGTGTCCCCATGTGCGAAATTAAATGTCCCGACTGGTAGAATGATTCCCCACAAATGTCACACTGATACGGTCTATCTCCAGTATGAATTCGCTTGTGTGAAATTAAATGTCCCGACTGGCAGAATGATTTACCACAGAGTTATTTTGTGTTCAGTCAAACTGTCCGACCTGGTGAAAGATTTCTCACAAATGTCACATTGGTACAGGCGGTCACGGGAGTGGATTCTCTTTATATGGGTTGACAGGTATCTTGATTGAGCGAAAGATTTCCCACAAATATTGCACTGATAGGGTCGATCTCCAGTGTGAAATATCTTGTGTATAGTCAAAGTATCCGGCATTGTGGAATTTTTTTCAGAAATGCCACAACGAGCTGGTCGCTCGCCGTAATGGATTGCATTATGTTGCGTATTAAGGCTGTTTGATTTAGTGAATGATTGTTCGCACATATCGCAATGATAAGGTCGATATCCAGTCAATCCTCTTGTGTCCAATCAAATTGCCTGATTGAGTAAATGATTTCCCTCAAATATCACATGTGTATTGACGATCGCCGGAATGAGTTTTTTTCCGAATGGTCGGTTCTAAAAATAGTAACATAAACGGGCCCGATTTAATATTCGAAATAAAATCAATATTTATTGATAGAAGCTTTTCCGGACATAGGTCTTCAGTTGATATATATTATTTTATACCCACGCAACTATTTAAAATTTGTTATTTAAAGAGATAATCCATCTTTAAAGTATAAATGTGGTGGTTTGTTCTGTAATCTGGCCAGAAATTTAAATGTTCAAGATTGCAACAACCTACCCCAAACGGCATATTGCCGTACTGGTGTGACCATGTTCTATTCAGTAGCATGAGTTAGAAAACACCATAGAACGTGTTTTTATGAATGTAAGTTTACACCAGATACTAAAAATGATAACCGTCTTACTTTCGTAATATTATACAAAATGGCGGCCATAAAATAGGTATTTAGGAATAGTCTTGCAAACTGCTAAATCGGTAATAAACCATTTTTACGATTATCGAATAAAATGCAGTTATGACGAGATTTTATGGTTCAATTATCAGCGGCATTAGAATCATGGGTTCATACATATGCTAGCCCAGTGCTTAGTAACTGGAAAAGGTTTGTAAGCTCATAGCCGACATCTTCGACTTTGCCATTGGTTCGTCATACGGCAAACTTTCTACACATTCTCTCGCAATGATAGGGATTGAACAGATCATGCAATAGCTATGGTGGGTTATCTCTTTGTAAACATATATTATATAGTTACCGGGGTATAAAATATTAGATCTGAATCGGAGACGTCTGTCCGTAAATGCGTCTATCGATTAATATTGATTTGATTTCGAACGGTTTCTGGTCTAAAAAGGTGTGGTTGTTTAGCTAACGAACAATAGTAGTTACTGTTAACAGACACCATAAATTTTATTGCGTAATTTTGTCAGAAATAAACGTTAATTATACCCATTATCACTTATAACTATGGAATAAAAAAACAATACAACACACCAATCTGGGACATTTGACATTCGGTGCGTAGCCATAGGAACAACCCAATGATCTATATTGCTATATGGTATCACCCGAATGGTCTGTTCTAAAAATATACAAATAAACGGTCCCAATAAAATATTCGAAATAATAGGACTTGCTTTCTTTGCAGCATTGATGAGAATGTCAATCACCCTGGTGTATAAAGCAACAATGTCGGATTTACTGGAGACCGTTGTGTCCAACAGACCGACATCGTGTTCTGCAGCCGAGTGGTAAACTGTAACATATATATATGAAGCTTTGACCATGGAATACATGCTATAATATTGATATTATCGTTATGGGGCAAGTATGATATATCAAGGAACATTGAGCACAAAATTGGTCTGTGGTTCAATGCGTTTGGTGAATCATCATGCAATATATGGATACGTTTAACCATTTCTGATTTACACCTATGAGTTACAATGTGATCACTCATGGATGTAGAAACGCTTGAGTTGTATGGAATATATGTATGATCTCGGTCTTCGCGTATATCCAAAGTGACTAGTGACACAAGCCCATTTGAGTCAAGGAAGTTTTCAAAGTAGTGCTTGACTGGGTGAATGTTTTTTGAAAGATGTCACACTGATACGGGCGGTATTCGAGGTGCATTCTCTTATGTCTCGTCAGGTCGTTTGGTATAGTAAATACATTGCTTTCTCGCAAGTATCGCACTAGTAGACCCTATGCAGAGTAATCTTTGTGAGTCCTCTTATGCGTGATCAAAGTTCCTGACTGGGTGAATGCCTTTTGACAGATGTCACATTGATACGGGCGATCACCTGTGTGGATTAATAAGGTCGGTCGCCAGTGTGAATTATTTTTGTGTGCAGTCAAGTTTGCCGACTGCAGAAATGATTTGTCACAAACATCACATTTATACGGTCGATCACCAGAGTGGATTATCTTATGTTTGGTCATGTCGCTTGATGTAGTGAATGCTTTCTCGCATACATCGCACTGATAAGGTCGGTCGCCAGTGTGAATCATTTTGTGTGCAGTCAAGTTTGTCGACAAAAGAAATGATTTGTCACAAACATCACATTTATACGGCGGATCACCTGTGTGAATTAACTTATGTGTAGTCAGGGCGCCCGCTGCAGTAAATGCTTTCTCGCATATATTACACTGATACGGTCGATCTCCAGTGTGAATCCTTTTATGGCTTGTCAGGTTGGTCGGTGTAGTGAATGGTTTCGGGCATATATTGATTTTGGACAGATGTCACAGTTATGCGGACGATCACCTGTGTGGATTATTTTATGCGTCGTTAGGCCGCTTGAATGACTAAACGCTTTCTCGCATATATCGCAATGATACGGACGTTCGCCAGTGTGAATTCTCTTGTGTGAAGTCAAAGTGCCTGACTGGGTGAATGATTTTTGACAGATATCACATTTATACGGGCGATCACCTGTGTGGATTTGTTTATGCGTCGTCAGGTTTCATGAACGACTAAATACCTTCTCACATATATCGCATTGATACGGTCTTTCTCCGGTGTGAATCCTCTTGTGTGCAGTCAAATTTCCTGACGTGCTAAATGATTTTTGACAAATGTCACATTCATACGGGCGATTCTCATAAATATCGGCGGAGTGAGTCCTCTTATGCGTCGACACGCTACTTGATGTAGTGAATGCTTTCATACAAATGTTGCACTCATACGGTCGATCGCCAGTGTGGATTATCTTGTGAGCAGTCAAATGTCCTGACTGAGTGAACGATATTGGACAGATATCACATTTATACGGGCGATCATCTGTGTGAATTCTTTTGTGAGTCGCCAGTTCGCTTGAATGACTAAATGCTTTCTCGCATAAATCACACTGATACGGACCGTCATCTATGTGAATCTGTTTGTGTGCAACCAAAGTGCCTGAGTTATGACACTGATACGGTAGATCTACAGTGTGAATCATTTGGTGCTTCATTAAATCGCCCGACACAGAGAATTATTTATCACAAATATCACATCGATATAGACCGTCGCATGTGTTCATCTCTTACTTACGACCGTTCAGAAAATGCTTTCTCGCAAATTTAGAATGCACTGGTGCCGTTATTGACAACAGAATGACAAGAGACACAGTACAGTTGTATTAAAAGCGAGTGCGATTGAAGCAGCTTCACAGGAAAGTATTTTAAAACTAAAATATATATATAGGTCACAGAGAAGTGACCACAAAGAATTATGGTCTGCCCGATACGGGGACATTATTGAACGTTTATAAATACCACAAATTCTATGTATGGGTTACATTTACACAGTTGTGTTAAAGGTGGATTATCTCTTTGTAAACATGTATTATATAGTTACCGGGGTATAAAATATTAGATTTGAATCGAAGACTCCTGTCCGGAAATGCTTCTATCGATTAATATTAATTTTATTTCGAATATTTTCTGGTCTAAAAAGGTGTGTTTGTTCAGCTAACGAACAATAGTGGTTACTGGTAACAGAGACCAGAAATTATATTGTGCAATTTTGTCACAAATAAACGTTAATTATACTCATTATCTCTTATATCTGTGGAACAAAACAGTACAAACAACCAATCTGTGACATTTGACATTCGTTGCGTAGCCGTAGGAACAGCCCAGTGCTCTATATCGCAATACGGTCTCATCCGAATGGTCGGTTCTAAAAATAGTAACATAAATGGGCCCGATTTAATATTCGAAATAAAATCAATATTAATTGATAGAAGCTTTTCCGGACATAGGTCTTCAGTCCATATCTATTATTTTATACCCACGCAACTATTTAAAGATGGATTATCTCTTTAAATAACAAATTTTAAATAGTTGCGTGGGTATAAAATAATAGATATGAACAGGGATGCCGCCAGCTTCGATGTGGAGATGGGCACTAAACCCGCTGCCCCCCCCCCCCCCACGGGCAACAACAGCTCTAGCTCCACCCGTACCCATGAAGAGGTAGTGGCAGAAACCAACAGACATGTGGAAGCACTCGAAAATAAATGGGAAGAAATTGACAGGCGAAATGCAGAAAAAGACAGGCAACTTTCAGCAGCGCTCCACCAATACCATCAACAACAACAACAACAACAGAAGGAAGAAATCCAAAAAAGGAAGAAAAATAATAATGTCTAGATCATCTTTTTTTCATGATTCATTGTTATGTGCATTCATAAATTCACACATCACTCCCAAGTGGGTTGTAGGAGAGGCGTTCCGCCCCTTTCGAATCCTCCCTTGGCCCAATCCCGAACTCCCAATAAACAAAAATGCTTTAAAGGTGGATTATCTCTTTGTAAACATGTTTTATATAGTTACCGGGGTATAAAATATTAGAGTTGAATCGAAGACTCCTGTCCGGAAATGCTTCTATCGATTAATATTAATTTTATTTCGAATTTTTCTGGTCTAAAAAAGTGTGTTTGTTCAGCTAACGAACAATAGTGGTTACTGTTAACAGAGACCAGAAATTTTATTGTACAATTTTGTCACAAATAAACGTTAATTATACTCATTACCGCTCATATATGTGCAACAAAACAATACAAACATTCAATCTGGGACATTTGACTTTCGATGCGTAGCCATAGGAACAGCCCAGTGCTCTATATCGCAATATAGTATCATCCGAATTGTCTGTTCTAAAAATAGACACATAAACGGTCCCGATTTAATATTCGAAATAAATTCAATATTAATTGATAGAAGCTTTTCCGGAAAGGGGTCTTCAGTTCATATATATTATGTTATACCCACGCAACTATTTAAAATTTGTTATTTAAAGAGATAATCCATCTTTAACATTGACTGTCAGCTAATTGGTTGGGTGATGCAGCTTAATATAGAAGTGGCGATATGTTGTTGTATCGGATTTGACAAAATCGTTTATAAAATTCCTCTCTCTCTCTAAAGCTTCCTAAAGTATTATGGCGTAGCAAGACCGTTCAAATGCGTTCGCGTGTATGATCGAACAGCAATGGGGATGCCTTGTTCCGAGACAGCCCTTGAAGAACTCATGTCCCGTGTACTTGAAAAATTGTGATGGAAGGCGTTGTTGCAAAGCTGGCCGACGATTTTTTTTGTGGCGGGAACAACCCAGAGGAAATAACTGGACTCGTACTCCAAGCGTTTGATGAGTGTGGACTCTTCCAGTAAAACTGTTATAGCCCCCAAGTCTACCACAAATCTTGGTGGAAATGGAGCAATGGCCATTTGGAAGCGAGTAGTCACCGTATTGCCACATTGTCGACGTGAACCCGTCCTACTACGGTTCGAGGAATGAGAGCCTGTATTGGATGATATACAATTATTGCTCGTCTGATTCCGCAGTGTGCATAGTTATTTGTTCCCCTGGACGACGTTGTCGCAGGTGTCACACCAAGCGGCACACTCGTATGGTCGGACGAATTACTGGCCGCTTTTGCCAAAGCTCAATGTCACCTTACAGCTTCCAAGTCATTAACAATGCCTCGACGAAGTGACAAGATGTGAATCGTCACCGACAGAACGATCAAACATGATGGAATCGGCGCAACCCTGTATGTAGTGCGCGATGACAAACCACATCTCGCGGGATTCTTCAGTTCGAAGTTACGGAAACAGCACGTGGCTTCCACGTGAGTTAGAAACACTGAGCATAGTTGCTGCTGTAAAACATGTCTGCCCCTTTATTGTCGAGAGTGAGCAACAGGTGTGTCTTCTCACTGACAGCAAACCATGTGTACAAGCATTTGAACAGTTGTGCAGGGGTGAGTTTTCCGCCAGCCCGCGGGTATCTACATTCCTACTGGTTGTCAGTCGATACCGGGTATCTGTTCGTCATATAAAGGGGGGTGCAAATTTAGTGTCAGATTTCTCTAGTAGAAATGCTGAAGAGTGTACTCATTCTGAATGTCGAATATGTGTGTTCGTTGCGGAAACTGAAGATTATGTTGTGCGCAACATATCCGTACATTACATCGTTTCGGGAAAAGTTCGACTCCCATTCACTAGCAGATCAGCTTGGATACAAACTCAACCAGAGTGCCCAGATCTACGTCGCACACATGGTCATCTCAATCAGGGGACTAGGCCATTAAAGAAAACTACGAACGTTCGCGATATAAAGAGGTATCTCAATGTCGTTTCTATCGCAAAATACGGTTTGCTGGTCGTTAAACGTCAAGAACCTCTATCCACCGATAAGGAGTGTATTGTTGTGCATCGCGATGTCATCGGCGGACTAGTGACAGCTCTGCATTTGAAGTTGGATCACACAACGTCACACCAACTAAAGTATGTTTGCCGTCGTTATTTATATGCATTCGATATGAACAAAAGGATACTGTATCAATAGTATGCCACACATGTGCTTCTCTTCGGCCGCTACCCAACATCATCAAAGATCAGCCAACGAGTGATCCACCAGGAATGATTGGTATATCTTTTGCAGCAGATGTTTGCAGACGAAATCGTCAGTTCATTCTTGTATTGCGTGAAACTGTTACTTCGTATACCATCGCATGCCTTGTTGACAACGAACAGGCATCTACACTTCGGGACGTACTCATTCGCTTGTGTATCCAAATTGCATCACTTGATGGACCACCGCCAGTTATTCCAACTGATTCAGCTCCGGCCTTTCAATCTCTCTACGATATTATTTTGAAGAAAAATAATATTTTTATCGAAATGGGCAGAACTAAAAATGTAAATAAAAACCCAATTGCAGAAAAAGCAGTTCAAGAAAATGAGATAATTCGACAGGGAGACCGGTTTGAAACACTAAATTTAGCATGATTGTCGCCAGACTAAATAACAGAATTCGTTCCAGCGGAATGTCAGCCCGTGAAATGTTGTACCAAAGAAACCAATTCACTAGTGAGCAGCTTCCAGTGACCGGCCGAGAATTAATTTTGTCAACACAATAAACGTTTACAGAACTATCCATATAGCGAAGTGTCCACAGTACCATCTAAGAAGTGGCAGTCCGCGGCTGATTTATCTGTTGGTGATATCGTGTACATATTCTCTGATAGAGAGAAGCATGTTCGGCGTGGTCGGTGCCTCGTTGTTGTTGTGGAAAATGACTGGTTAACACTACAGAAGTTCGTGGGTGCACAGCTCCGTGCTTTCTCATTTCGAGTTAAGATCCGAGTGCTATCAAGTTCCCACTGATCCAACATTGTTGAACGAGATGTTACTCCAGATAACTCTGATGATGGTGACTTTTTACACACTATCGATTCTACCGGCTCTACCAGACATACCATCTGACATTGTGGCTAATGGTAGTGATGACGAAATTCCTATTGTGACAGAAACCTCAGTCGTGACAGATACACAACCTCCTGATCAGCAACCACATCGATCCACAAGATCCAGAAGACCTCCATCCTTTCTGTTAGATTACGAGACTGATTTCTCGCAGTAGCCTTACAGTTAATATATTCCAGCAGAACTTGGGTGTGACCCAAATTTCTCTGTTAAAGTTTTTTTCTGTTGATAATTTATCACTGAGGTATCTTTATTGATATCCCAGTTGATGTGGATGTGTAACCTTTGGGGAACTTTTTGTATTCAAGATGGCCGCTGAGTACCCAAAATTCGTAAATTGTTTGTATATCTCGACCATGTCAGCGGTAATTCCGTATCAATAACACTATTTATGACATTAATGATGTGATAGAATACGTGCATTATGATATAAAGTGAAAAATAAAACGAACTGGACAAAATCAATGACAAATACTCAAGATGGCTGCCAAAATGGCCGCTCTCATTCTTCCCATAACTGATGCAGAACTATCAAGACAGTGCTTCCAATATATAACATTTTTCCGTTATTTTGTAACAATATGTTATTATGAACGAAACAATGAATTATAATGGCATATGCAAATCAACATTGGTAAATTAAAGAATTAATATACCTAGAAATTTTAGTGTATGTCAGCAGTATCTTCCACGCAAGGTCGATGTGCCAGCGTGTTCATAACTGTTGCAGGACTATCAAGAAAGTACTTCCGATAGATAACGTTTTCTCGTTATTTTTTAACAACATGTTATTAGGAGAGAAACAAATGAATTATATCGGCATATGCAAATCAACATTAGTAAATTAAATAATTAATGTGCCTAGAAATTTTAGTGTATGTCAGCAGTATATTCCTCGCAAGGTCGATGTGTCAGCACGTTCATAACCTACTGCCGCCTCACACGAACATAACGTTGTGCAAGTTAAACCCGCGTGCCTACACAGACAACGTTTGGCCATGCAAGGAGCATTTGAAGCACAACGACATCCCGTGAATTTTAGTATAGTCTCCGGAACCAGAGGCTACCCAGTTGGAACGACGGTTAGGACGAATAACCCGTCCTCTCTCGACCAGACGTAAGAAGATAGATTGAGCTCAGCAAGTGCGTCGTCGGTCTAGCAGCCATGTACCGGATTTTGCTCTAACCCAAAATTCTTTGTTAAAGTTTTTTTCTCGGCTGATAATTCATTAGTAGGGTCTCGGCAAATGTTTTCCGGTTGATGTGAACTTGTAACCCTTGGGGAAATTTAAATATTCAAAATTGCAACAACCTACCCAAAACGGCATATGGGTACTGCACATGTTCTCACGTGCATGTAGAACAAAAATCGATCGAAATACTTATTCAAATTTCATGAAAACGCAATGCCATGCAATTAAACGTGTCGCGCGTATAGAATGCATAATATGATTGACTGTCAATCAAACCCATGTTCATAATACTGAGATATATTAGAGCAGAGCGGGAATCTGATTGGTCGCACCCTCAAGACATCGTTTAGGAAATGATTCCTCTTTTCTTCACAGCTGGAAACACTCATTGTGCCAGGAGTGCACTATATAACGGGAGGTCAGTGGAATCACTACCGGGTTATGTATATAAGCCATTCGTGAGGGTGTGCACACTATGAACCACATCAGTGCCATTTTATTGCTATTTATACTGATTTGGAGATTGAGACAACCGGCATGCGTTATGGTCATAGACGCTCATGCATATTCGACATCACGCTAAAATCAGAGAGTGTTCGTACATTTGGGCATACAGTTTACATAAATGCAATTGTCGGATAAACGACTTGGGATGTATGCGAGAGAAGGAGGATGAACGCACTCAGAAGTGTCACAAAGAAGAAGCAAGGTCGACAAGGCTGATTGAAACTCATTAAAGCATAAACACATTAAATGAGCAATAGTATATGTATGGAATTGTGGTCGACATTAACATATGTCTGTAAGTGACTGATAAAAAGAGCTCACTATTTAGATGTATATAATCAAAAAGAGATTTAACCAATGAAGTTTTAAGATGGTTTGTCGGTGGTATTAATATTAATAAATTTTATTAAATTTTAATATTTGTTTTTGTTACTTGACAGATTAAATGCTTTTTACATACACCATATCGCACTGATATGGACCATTCCCAATGAGTGGATTCTTATGTGACTTTTTAGATTACTTGATAGATTAAATGCTATCTTATATACAGTATATCGCATTGATATGGACCATTCCCAATGAGTGGATTCTTATGTGACTTTTTAGATTACTTGATAGATTAAATGCGTTCTTACATACAGTATATCTCACTGATATGGACCATTCCCAATGAGTGGATTCTTATGTGACTTTTTAGATTACTTGATAGATTAAATGCGTTCTTACATACAGTATATCGCACGGATATGGACCATTCCCAATGAGTGGATTCTTATGTGACTTTCTATATTACTTGATAGATTAAATGCGTGCTTACATACAGTATATCGCACGGATATGGACCATTCCCAATGAGTGGATTCTTATGTGACTTTCTATATTACTTGATAGATTAAATGCGTGCTTACATACAGTATATCTCACTGATATGGACCATTCCCAATGAGTGGATTCTTATGTGACTTTTTAGATTTCTTGCTAGATTAAATGCTTTCTTATATACAGTATATCGCATTGATATGGGCTTTCTTATGTTAATTTCTCACACATGTCATACTCATACAGTCGATCTCCGGTTTGGATCCTGGTACGGTCTATATCCAGTGTGAAATCTCTTGTATGATGTCCAATGCGCTTGTACGGCATATCTCCTGTGTGAAATCTCTTGTATGATGTCCAATGCGCTTATACGGTCTATCTACTGTGTGAAATATCGTGTGAGCAGTCAAACTTCCCAACTGCGGAAATGATTTCCCACGAATATCGCACGCACTGATACGGTCAATCTCGTGTGTGAAATATCTTGTATGAAGTTAAATGCCCTGATAAGGAGAATGATTTCCCACGAATATCGCACTTATATGGTCTATCTCCGGTGGGAAATCTTTTGTATGATGTCCAATTCGCTTATATGGTCAATCTCCTGTGTGAAATCTCTTGTGAGCAGTCAAATTCCCTGACAAGATGAATGATTTTACAAGTATATCGCACTTATACAGAATGATTTTACACTTATCGCACGTATACGGTCTATATCCATTGTGAATTATCGTATGTTTCGCCAAGCCACTTGATTGAGTGAATGATTTCTCGCATATGTCGCACTGATACGGTCGACCGCCGGTGTAAATCCCCTTGTGTGCAGTCAATTGTCATGAGAAGGTGAATGATTTTCTGACAAATATCACATTTATACGGGCGGTCATCGTAGTGAATATTCTTATGTATCTCCATGTCGCTTGATTGAGTGAATGATTTTCACCCGTGTGAACGAGCTTGAGTATGATCAGATTTTGTGACAAATATCACATTAATACGGGCGATCACCTGTGGATTATATATCACATACGGGCGATCACCTTGTGGATTATATATCACATACGGGCGATCACCTGTGGATTATATATCACATACGGGCGATCACCTGTGGATTATATATCACATACGGGCGATCGCCTGCGGATTATATATGACATTAATACGGGCGATCACATGTGAATTATATATCACATACGGCGATCACCTGTGGATTATATATCACATACGGGTGATCACCTGTGGATTATATATCACATACGGGCGATCACCTGTGGATTATATATGACATTAATACGGGCGATCACATGTTAATTATATATCACATACGGGCGATCACCTGTGGATTATATATCACATACGGGCGATCACCTGTGGATCATATATCACATACGGGCGATCACCTGTGGATTATATATCACATACGGGCGATCACCTGTGGATTATATATCACATACGGGCGATCGCATGATTATATATCACATACGGGCGATCACCTGTGGATTATATATCACATACGGGCGATCACCTGTGGATTATATATGACATTTATACGGGCGATCACATGTGAATTATATATCACATACGGGCGATCACCTGTGGATTAAATATCACATACGGGTGATCTGTGGATTATATATCACATACGGGCGATCACCTGTGGATTATATATGACATTAATACGGGCGATCACATGTGAATTATATATCACATACGGGCGATCACCTGTGGATTATATATCACATTTATACGGGCGATCACCTGTGGATCATATATCACATACGGGCGATCACCTGTGGATTATATATCACATACGGGTGATCACCTGTGGATTATATATCACATACGGGCGATCACCTGTGGATTATATATCACATACGGGCGATCACCTGTGGATTATATATCACATACGGGCAATCGCCTGTGGATTATATATCACATACGGGCGATCACCTGTGGATTATATATCACATTTATACGGGCGATCACATGTGAATTATATATCACATACGGGCGATCACCTGTGGATTATATATCACATACGGGCGATCACCTGTGGATTATATATCACATACGGGCGATCACCTGTGGATTATATATCACATACGGGCGATCACCTGTGGATTATATATGACATTAATACGGGCGATCACATGTGAATTATATATCACATACGGGCGATCACCTGTGGATTATATATCACATACGGGCGATCACCTGTGGATCATATATTACATACGGGCGATCACCTGTGGATTATATATCACATACGGGCGATCACCTGTGGATTATATATCACATACGGGCGATCGCCTGTTGATTATATATCACATACGGGCGATCACCTGTGGATTATATATCACATACGGGCGATCAATGTGGATTATATATGACATTTATACGGGCGATCACATGTGAATTATATATCACATACGGGCGATCACCTGTGGATTATATATCACATACGGGTGATCACCTGTGGATTATATATAACATACGGGCGATCACCTGTGGATTATATATGACATTAATACGGGCGATCACATGTGAATTATATATCACATACGGGCGATCGCCTGTGGATTATATATCACATTTATACGGGCGATCACCTGTGGATCATATATCACATACGGGCGATCACCTGTGGATTATATATCACATACGGGCGATCACCTGTGGATTATATATCACATACGGGCGATCACCTGAGGATTATATATCACATACGGGCGATCACCTGTGGATTATATATCACATACGGGCGATCACCTGTGGATTATATATCGCATATGGGCGATCACATGTGAATTATATATCACATACGGGCGATCACCTATGGATTATATATCACATTAATACGGGCGATCACATGTGAATTATATATCACATACGGGCGATCACCTGTGGATTATATATGACATTTATACGGGCGATCACCTGTGGATTATATATCACATACGGGCGATCACCTGTGGATTATATATGACATTAATACGGGCGATCACCTGTGGATTATATATCACAATCGGGCGATCACCTGTGGATTATATATCACAATCGGGCGATCACCTGTGGATTATATATCACATACGGGCGATCACATGTGGATTATATATCACATACGGGCGATCACATGTGGATTATATATGACATACGGGCGATCACCTGTGGATTATATATCACATACGGGCGATCACCTGTGGATTATATATGACATTATTACGGGCGATCACATGTGAATTATATATCACAAACGGGCGATCACCTGTGGATTATATATCACATACGGGCGATCACCTGTGGATTATATATCACATACGGGCGATCACCTGTGGATTATATATCACATACGGGCGATCACCTGTGGATTATATATCACATACGGGCGACCACATGTGGATTATTTTATGCTTCGTGAGGTCGCTTGATTGAGCGAAAACTTTTGGGAATTTATCGCACAGATAAGGTCGGCCACCAGTGTGAATTATCTTATGCCTCGTCAGGGCGCCCGCAAAAGTCAATGTTTTCTGGCATATATGATATCACATTTATACGGTCGATCACCAGTGTGAATTATCTTTAAATATGCTTCGCCAGGTTGCTTGATTCTGTGAATGCTTTCTCGTAATATATCGCTCTGATACCGTCGATTACATGTGTGAATTATATTGTGTGTAGTCAAATGTCCTGACTGGGTGAATCATTTTGGACAGATGTCACATTTATACGGGCGATCATACATAATTTGAGAGAAACCAAACAGTCCTCGTATGATAGTCTCAACTCAGATTGCGCAGTCACATTTTTTAATGACTTATTCGGCAGGGCTGGTGCTACCACCGACGATAATTTGAGAGAAACCAAACAGTCCTCATATGATAGTCTCAACTCAGATTGCGCAGTCACATTTTTTAATGACTTATCGGCAGGGCTGGTGCTGCCACCGACGATAGACCAGTACCCGATAAAGATGGTCCGATAATTAAGCACAAACTTAAAGATGGATTATCTCTTTAAATAACAAATTTTAAATAGTTGCGTGTGTATAAAATAATAGATATGAACTGAAGACCTATGTCCGGAAAAGCTTCTATCAATTAATATTGATTTTATTTCGAATATTAAATCGGGCCCATTTATGTTACTATTTTTAGAACCGACCATTCGGATGAGACCGTATTGCGATATAGAGCACTGGGCTGTTCCTACGGCTACGCAACGAATGTCAAATGTCACAGATTGGTTGTTTGTACTGTTTTGTTCCACAGATATAAGCGATAATGAGTATAATTAACGTTTATTTGTGACAAAATTGCACAATATAATTTATGGTCTCAGTTAACAGTAACCACTATTGTTCGTTAGCTGAACAAACACACCCTTTTAGACCAGAAAATATTCGAAATAAAATTAATATTAATCGATGGAAGCATTTCCGGACAGGAGTCTTCGATTCAAATCTAATATTTAATACCCCGGTAACTATATAATACATGTTTACAAAAAGATAATCCACCTTTAATCATCTTGAGAAATGATGAACCCAAAACATGTAATATTTATCATCTGCAACATGGTCCAACTCTTTCTACATAAACGGTGTGAATCACCAAACATTGAACATTAATATATATTTATGTTACTATACTTGTAATAACATTGTATTTGTGTAACTCGTTTGACATCGGCCTCGAGTGGGCGTATCTGTGCATCGAGTGGGCGTATCTGTCAATAAATTTATCTTATTTATCTATGTCGATTTGTTTATGCGTCGTCAGGCCGCTTGATATAGTGAATGCTTTTGGGAATTTATCGCACTGATAAGGTCGGCCACCAGTGTGAATTCTCTTATGCCTCGTCAGGTTGCTTGATTCTGTGAATGCTTTCTCGCATATACCGCACTGATACGGTCGATCTCCAGTGTGAACCCTCTTGTGTGCAGTCAAATTTCCCGACGTGGTGAATGATTTTGGACATATATCACATTTATACGGGCGATCACCAGAGTGGATTATTTTATGCGTCGCCAGGCTGCTTGATTCAGTGAATGCTTTTGGGCACATATCGCACTGATACGGTCGATCGCCAGTGTGAATTTTCTTATGCTTCGTCAGATGGCTTGATTCGATGAATGATTTTTCGCAAATACCGCACTGATATGGTCGGTCACCAGTGTGAAATCTCTTATGTTTCGTCAGGTTGCTTGATTGAATGAATGATTTTTTACAAATATCACATTTATACGGTCGATCACCAGTGTGAATTCTCTTATGTTTCGTCAGGTGGCTTGATTGAGTGAATGATTTCTCGCATATATCACACTGATACGGTCGATCGCCAGTGTGAATCCTCATGTGTGAAGTCAGATTTCCTGACGTGCTGAATGATTTTTCACATATATCACATTTATGCGGGCGGTCGCCGAAGTGAATTCTCTTATGTTTCTTCAGATCACTTGGTGTAGTGAACGCTTTCGGGCAAATATCGCACTGATGCGGTCGATCGCCGGTATGTATTATCTTGTGTGTAGTCAAATTGGATGAATTGGTGAATGATTTTGGACATATGTCACATTTATACGGGCGATCACCTGTGTGGATTCTTTTATGCGTCGCCAGGCTGCTTGAATGACTAAATGCTTTCTCACATATATCACACTGATTCGGACTGACTTCGCTGTGAATCCGTGTGTGTGCGATCAAAGTTACTGACTGGGCGATTGATTTGTGGTACTGATACGGTAGATCTCCAGTGTGTATCAGTTGGTGCTTATTTAAATCGCCCAACACAGCGAATGATTTATCACAAATACCACATCGATATAGACCATCGCCTGTGTTCATCTCTTACTTACCACGCTACGCTTCGTTCAGAAATTGCTTTCTGGTAAACTTAGAATGCACTGGTGTCGTGTTGACAACAGAATGACAAGAGACAACGTACAATTGTATTTAATACGAGTGCAATTTGAAACAGCTTCGCAGGAAAGTATTTTAAAACTAAAAAAAATAATAGGTCACAGATAAAAATATTGTGGTCTGGACGATACGGGTACACTATTGAACGTCGTTTATAAATACCACGCATTCTATGCATGGGTTACATTTGGAATCAGGGAGCTAAATGTGTTCCAGAGTCGGGGAGCGAGTACACCGTGGAATGCTAAAGGTGAAGGTAACTGAAGAATGACCTTCACCTGATACATGCGACACGTTATTAAAGGATGACATCGCGTTTATTTGATTTGTACATAATATCTAAATAATTTAAACTGGTGAATGAATGGGGGAATGGATTTTTGTGAGCGGGAAATTTATTTAACTGTCTGCTGTAGTTCTGGGTTTTTCCAGATCAAATTTGGCTGTGAGATAGCCCTGTCGTAGACTTGGGGATTTATTTTAAAAAGTAAACATATGACCTATGATTTTTCTTGCATTTTCGTGATCAACTGGTGTCAACCTAGCTGGGTGAACATCACTGGTATGGCATGCAGGCTTCAATTCAGTGAATTTGGCCGAAACGTTAACACTGTCGCCTATGGGAAACCATTTAGTTCAGTGATTCCTATTTGCACAGATGTGTAAATATTTTCCATAGACTTCAAAGCTATTTGATCTACACCAAAGGCTAAATTGAAAATGCTCCGTATTTGTATTTGTTCAGCGTATGACCCTTCCGGATATAAGTACTGGATCCTGAATCAGTATATATAATGTGTTTGACTGCTGGATGATGTTGTCCCCAGCAGTGAGTCACATGCGCTTTCTTCAAGCTGATTCCATTCTAGAATTGTTCTCGGGAATTATGAGTGTTCTAGTTCCTTTGTATCGGCCTTGATCAGATTGTAGGCGTTGTAGCCCCCTTTTACAAATTAATGTATTAAGCTGCTAAAATTGTCGCGGATGACAAGACTTTTATAACGTTTTAATTGATATTCCAACTTCTGCTGTAGCACACAGAAAATGGCAAGCAGTATTTCCTGACAACACAATTCATTGGTGTAAACTGGATAGACTTCCATTTCTAACGACGCCTGGCACAAAGCTGCAATGGCTACATTTCCGGATAAATATTCACAAATATTATCAACAAACAAGGTTCTCAAAATGTCCAATTTACGACAAGATGATAAAAGTGATAGATGTACATGTGAGACAGAAGACATCTCCCACATATTTTGGAACTGTGTTCACGTTCGGGAATTCATAAAACTAGCCGTATTGATATCTGCCCCCAAGGCCCCAACAAATGACAAGATTATCGGCTCTTCGTCAACGGATCATAACATGGCCATTCTAAACATTGTCATATATATAATGTCAATCTTTCAGATATAAAGAATTGTTTTGTTTTGACCTAGGATTTATATTGTAAACAGTATACGCTAAAACTTTTGCACTGAGGCCTATAGAAAACATTTACACTAAGTGTAACCTAAAGGGCAAAAATGAGATCTTTTGCATTTTTTATTCCTGGGAGCCACTTTAAAGTGTTTTAATACATTTTCACAGCCTGTTCTTTCAGTCCACTGCATATCTCATGCATGATGTGGATATTCTTGCTGCTGATGTCTTCACTTATATCAGCCAAAAAATAGTATTATGTTTTATAAAAAATGTCATTTTTCAAGGTATTTTCAGAATTTTTCAAGGTGGTAATAGTCACATGATGATGCAAATGACCCAATACCATGATCAAGTTAATGACACACACAAACATCAATTGTTATAAGAAGCTAATTAAACAAGTATTTTGGATTTTATAGGCAGTAATATACATATATATATATCATAAAAGTGTGTCATTTCCACTGATGGGTATGGCCATTTGAAGGTTAATAGCACTCAAACTTGGACACATTTAAGAAAATGCTTCAGTACACTGAAGAGAGCATATCTTTGTTCAACTAATTCAATATACACCCACATACAATTATCTTGGGTCACCCTTGCAGACCTGAAAAAGTTATATTTTAGTTTTCCATATGTTAGTAAAGCTATGTTATTGATGCTCAGCTGATCAGATCTGGACTCAATGACTTCACATCAGCAGCAGTTCTATCATTGAAGACTCTTGTATAATATTCCATAGCTGATCCAAGTTTGCAATACCAGAACCAAAAAACTGTGTGAAAATGGGGCCTGAACATGACTTGTGGTGGAAAATTATGCTTTTTTGATATGAATAATGTTTTAAAGGGGGTGGGGCTATATTGTGTGTAATAAATAAAGAACAGCAGAAGTTATTTTGTTTTCGAACACATTTTTCCATTGAGGGGTAATTCTGAAGTAATGTAGGGAGTTACAATTATTCCGCGAAAAAGCGCGCTACCGCTTTATGTTACACTGGTGGAAATATGGTTCGGAGTGACATCTAGCGGATGCGGAAGGAATATTATAGGAGAGAATAAAACAGATACTGGACCCTGGTTGGTCAATAGCTTTGTGTTTGTTGCATAACAAAATCAGCACACATCTTCCCTATGATTAGGTAAATTAGCTATTTGCAGTGGAATTAACCATTTGTAGTGAAGTTTGAATTGTGTGGCGTGAACTAAAATATGACATTATTTATTGAGTGCGGATTGAAAGATTGAAAGAAAGTTTTGGACCTAATCTGGAACCTATATATCATGCATGTATTCATTTGGTCTATTGTATCTTTATATGCAGGTTGTCCTATACTAATGTGTGTTAAAAGACCATTAAAACGTATCTTATTCTATCAATCGGATAAGGCGCTGGTATAGACACCCACAACATATAGTGAGCGTCAACATTTGTTAAACAATATTCAATTGTCCCACAACAGAAATAGAGGGCCACGCGTCATACATGTAGATAACACGTGATAATGAGTAGGGGCGTGGCCTAACGGGTGAGATCACTCGTGGGCAGTTGGTTTGAGCGTGGTATTGGCATTCGTGTTGAGTAATACGCACCACGTGTGCAGCCGTGACCCAAAAACATACTGGTATACAACATACATGAATAGATTCCTGGACAGCATACAGGAGTTGAACGCAAACGACCAATAAGAGTACCCATTATTCAGTACCATAAATTTTCTGACACAGGGAACAAAGAACAAAGAAGCGATTAGATTGAACGATAGCAGCTTCTGTTAAACTCCTGTTTGTGGTATTCATCTACGGGTTTGATTTCAAGTTATAGCCTAAACTGTTAATATATTTGGACGTCGTACCTGTATCATTGCAGAAAGCATTTGCTCTCCAATCGGCACATGGACATGTTTTGTTTGTAAATATTCATCTCTGAAATGATGTTCCTCTGAGTGAGAGAACTACATGTAATCAAACGTCGATTAATTTTCGCCTATTGTTATCCGAGATTTACGAGAAAAATTTGTGTTACTTTGGTGACAAAACGTTAATTCCATCAAGGATATTAACTGCATAGAATTGGATCCGTGTACAGGTGAACGAGGAAAACATTCACTGAATCAGATTATTATGATAATTTATTACTTTGTGACATTTGAGAGAGATAATTCAACCATTTCACCATTATGATATACCAATGTGATATTTGCTAGAAATTAATTATCTTCTCTGCAAATTCCTCCTGAACAAGAAGAACGGATGCTTCGGGCCAGATTTCTTTGCACCCGATAATTCACACCTGTGATCGCCTGTATGAATGTGATGTTTGCAGGAAATATTAAATATTTCAGATATGGTAGTGTGATAGGATTCCACTCCGATTTACTCCCATATTGATATATTTGTGGTAAAACATTCGCCGACTCAATAATTTTGTTTGCACATATGATGAATCATCCGCCCGATGATCGACCGCATCAGTGCGATATATGCGACAAATCATTCAAGCAATCAATTGTTCTAACCCGTCATAAAAGAATCCACTTCGATGATCGCCCGTATCAGTGCGATATATGCGACAAAGCTTTCAAACAATCAGGTAATCTAAAAGTTCATAAAAGAATCCATTCCGGCGATCGCCCGTATCGTTGTGATATTTGTGGGAAATCATTCAATAACTCGAGCAATTTGTCTGGACACATGATGAATCATACCGGTGATCGCCCGTATCAGTGCGATATATGCGACAAAGCTTTCAAACAATCAGGTACACTAACAGTTCATAAAAGAATACATTCCGGCGATCGCCCGTATCGCTGTGATATTTGTGGGAAATCATTCAATAGCTCGGGCAATTTGTCTGCACACATGGTGAGTCACACCGGTGATCGACCGTATCAGTGCGATATATGCCACAAAGCATTTACACAATCAAACACTCTGAAAATTCATAAAATGATCCACTCCGGCGATCGCCCGTATCAATGTGGTATTTGTGGTAAATCATTCACCCATTCAAACACTTTGATCGTACACAAGAGGGTACACACCGGCGATCGACCATATCAGTGCGATATATGCGACAAAGCATTCAAACAATTAAGTACATTAACAAATCATACAAGAATCCACTCCGGCATTCGCCCATATCAGTGTGATATTTGTGACAAAAAATTCACAATGTCTGGTGATCTAACATGTCATAAAAGAATCCACTCGGGTGACCGCCCGTATAGATGTGATATATGTGAAAAATCATTCAGCAAATCGGGATATTTGACAAAACATAAGATGATTCACACTAGTGATCGACCGTATCAGTGCGATATATGCGAGAAAACATTCACTACATCACACGACATGGACAAACATAAAGGAAGAACACACCCTGGCATTCGTCCGTATCAGTGCCTTCAAACAATCATGTGATTTAACAAGCAATAAACGAATCCACTCCAGTGATCGCCTGCAGCAATGTGATATTTGTGGGTAATAACTCACCTTGTCAGGAATTTGACTAAACACAGAATGATATGCCTACACATTGGAGATCGCCCACATGAGTGCGATATATGCGAGAAAGCATTCATTACAGCAAGCAAACTGACGAGACATAATTTAATCCACACTGGTGACCGCCGTATCATTAAAGATGGATTATATCTTCATATAACAATTTTGAAATAGTTTAGTGGGTATAAAATAATAAATATTAAATGAAGACCCATGTCCGGAAACGCTTTTATCACATAATTAACCCACAGAACCAGTTTTATTAGTATTGGTAAGACACACGTGTAACATTAGCGCGTGCGATGACGTCACGCCATTATTTAAATGACTTGCGATTGCTGAAATGTATTATTGTTGTTTTCGATGCATACTTTGCGTTGATTCGCGTTTATTTGAGGTATCTCAAACTCGTTCTATTGTATACGTAATTTATCAACCTCGTCCATTAATTCTATTTGAGCCTCGGTAAACCTCGGCTCAAATCGAATTTAGTGAACTCGGTTGATAAAATCCGTATAAAATAGAAACTCATGTGAGATCCTCTATCTATCAATTGATATTGATTTATTTCTAATATTTTATTATAAAATGAGATGATTAAGTTGTACACTTTATTGTTCTAGACGACATTGGTGATGCAGTTGTTGTTGTTGTGTTGGACATCCCTCCTTTATTAATGAGGATCACCCCACGTGTGGGTTAAAATAAATATAAAACCTAGTCTTAGTTGTGAGACAGTAAAATGTGAGGTTAAAATGTAATGGTTATAAAAGTAATTAAAGGTGGATTATCTCTTTGTAAACATGTATTATATAGTTACCGGGGTATAAAATATTAGATTTGAATAGAAGACTCCTGTCCGGAAATGCTTCTATCGATTAATATTAATTTTATTTCGAATATTTTCTGGTCTAAAGAGGTGTGTTTGTTCAGCTAACGAACAATAGTGGTTACTGTTAACAGAGACCAGAAATTATATTGTGCAATTTTGTCACAAATAAACGTTAATTATACTCATTATCGCTTATATCTGTGGAACAAAACAATACAAACAACCAATCTGTGACATTTGACATTCGTTGCGTGGCCGTAGGAACAGCCCAGTGCTCTATAGAGCGTTCTTAATCACGTGATTGGATACGGGACGCGCCGCCATGTTGGAGGTACAGACATCCATAAGCAAGCACTGAGTTAATAGGATTAATTAAGAAAGCTACTTTTAAAACCTCTCGTTATGGGTTCGACGGAATTAGTTGCAATATTTGCCAACACTATTAATATCATG
This sequence comes from Siphonodentalium dalli, assembly GCA_032622095.1. Taxonomy (NCBI): domain Eukaryota; kingdom Metazoa; phylum Mollusca; class Scaphopoda; order Gadilida; family Siphonodentaliidae; genus Siphonodentalium; species Siphonodentalium dalli. The sequence goes on from CP136061.1 coordinate 256,507,658, forward strand.
AACAACAGTTCTAAAAGAATATACATCGAAATGTTAGATAAACTTACTATAGGGTGCGATATTTATTAAAAAGAATGGAGTGTAGACTCGGAACTGTCGCCAAACGTTACAGATCCATACATATACCATTACATTCGTGTTAATCACAGTTATGTTTTGAAATAAAATTATTACAGGCTTACCTAATTAGTTTTCAATGAATGATAATGTAGTCCATGTATTATCGAAACAAATGAGCTCCCAGGTGTTGCATTTAGGCATATGTGAGTTTTAAAACGCTGTATGCATGTAACACGACAATATAGCTTCTTTCAGATGTTTTCAAGCAAGATGGATATGTGTGTGTAGAAGCATCTTGTAAAAGTGGCAATCGTTTGATAACAAAAACAAATAGAGCAACAAAACAAGGGCGATTTTTTGCCATTTCCGACAACCAACAAAGATTGATGCTCACGTGTGAATCAAAGTGCGTAACAAATGCCATTATATAACTTCAATATAGAATAGACTATCTAATATTGGAACAGTGCTAATTTATAGCTCCCACCTTGATGAAATAACTTGAAGCCGACCGGAGGTGTACATGTCGTACATGTAATTGAATCTATAATCTATAATCTCTCATTTGTCAAACAGTACACCCTCAGGCATCAAATTTAAAGTTGGCAAAAATAAATATAACGATATACATATCCGTTCCCCGTAGCTTGGCTGAGTCACATTAAAGGTGTCAACAACTTTGCGACGTACCGGATGCAAAGGATTATCAAATAGTGTTTTTTTTAAATTCCGCATCTTAGTCGGCCATCATTAAGTACATGAAAGAAAAACGCCGATGATGGAGTCAGTTACTTGTCATGTGGCAACACAACAATAGCACAAAGTGAACTCGTTCGACGAAGATTGCATGTACACAGCGCGAATCACGTGCAATGTGTTAAATTTCTTGTCATTCTCTTGGAAAACTTATTGATTCCCATTTACATGTGAGTATTGTCGCAGCCATGTGGAGGAAGCTTTAGATTCTCAAACGGATTAACTTCGATTAAGTTAAACGTTCGCAGAAGATCATACACTATACATGTTAGCATTGCAGCTATCCTTTCTATGCGACGTGTATAGATGTAGGCCCTACTTGTAGGCCCTACTTGTACGGAACTACTTGTATAATTCTCTAAATATGCATGTTTAAAGTTTGAATAGCAGATATTTGAAGTCAATATCACCACGGTGTTATAGCAGATTCATGTAGGCCTACATATATAACGAACGAACACTTCACATAAAAAGTACTCGCGGCGCAATTAATATTCATAACACATCATCGATCGGGACTATACTATTTCGAATTTTTAGTTTGTAATTTTATATGTGCGCACAACCATTAACAAAACAACTGAGAGGCATGATACGCGAAAGAGTGACACTTGATTATAATGAACTCCGCACACACGTGTGTTTGTTTATATTTGTTGCTACCTCCAACATGGCGCCCGCAGTACATGCTGGGATTAGTGACGTCACACGGAATCGCTCTATATCGCAATACGGTCTCATGGTCGGTTCTAAAAATAGTAACATAAACGGGCCCGATTTAATATTCGAAATAAAATCAATATTAATTGATAGAAGCTCTTCCGGACATAGGTCTTCAGTTCATATATATAATTGTATACCCACGCAACTATTTAAAATTTGTTATTTAAAGAGATAATCCATCTTTAAGATTGCATTACATATGTACACTTGGGTTTTTTTTGTGTGTGTGTGCGATGTTTATGTACATGTGATTTTGAGCTTCAATTTGCTCTTAGCTCGTTCAGCTCTATTAGTTAAAATATTTGGTAGTTAGATAAAAAACATTTTAAAATCTGCAATTATTAAACTATTGCTTTATTTGTTTTTGTTTTTGACATGTTTTGTATATGTCTTACAGTGGTCTTATCTTTCCATCACCACTTAATGTCATGTTCTAGCCAATTGCTTTTTCAGTATATTGGTCCTTATTGTATGTATTGAATATATGTAGTTTCTTGCTGCTTCCTCAATACAATGTAAGGTTGTAGGGTCATCTGCTTCAATAAGTTGTGTGCAGTCAATCACTAGCTGTGGTCCCTAAAGGGTAACTGTTATGACTGTTATTGGTTTCCTCATATTACTGTGGGAAAGGTGCTGCAGGTCAGTGCAGGATGCATCATCCGATATAGTCCAGGCTCCAGGGTCGAAAACACTATTTTCGCTTACACCACTCGGGCCCCTTTTAGTTTTCGCTTACAACAGCGGCGCCTTTAGTTTCTTGTTATTGGTGTCTCATCAATACAAATCAGGACGCTGGATCCAAATTTGACCCTGCGACGGTGCTTAAATTGGCTGAAATCCAAGATGGCTGCCAATAACATGATTAATTATCATAATCAGATAAAACATACTTAAGTCAACAAACGGGACGTGAAACAAACATCGGCTAATATAGGGCATGCTATGACGTTTCACGTAACTATGCGTTGCTTGCCCGCGTAAAGAAATAGTCCCAGACAAATATAATCTTTGACATATTATTGGAGTACATTTAATGATGGATTATCTCTTTAATTAACATAGTTTCGTTGCTATGAAATAATACGTATGAGTTGGGGAAATCCCTGACCGGAAACGATTCTATCAATGAATATTGATTTTATTTCGATATTATTGTATTCAATTAATGGGGGACACACTATAAAGTGTAAGCCGAGGCCGGCTCCAAATAAAAGGTGTAAGCGGGGTCTTATGTGGCGTTTGGTCCGTTATTTCTCAATTTAATATATTACCGCAATTTTGTGTAAATGTCCGGGTTGACACATGGAATACACTAACGTTGGAATATTTTTTAAATTCACAAATTTGTTGATTTTATTCAACTTTTTTGTTCTGAAACACACTATAAAGTGTAAGCGGTCGGCTCCAAATTAAAAGGTGTAAGCGGCTTACGCGCTTAGCGGTATAGGTAATCGGATTAACTAATTAACGACTCTGGACTATTAGTCTAAAGTGTTTTGTATCATTTGAGGTTTTTGGGGAAATAATAATTTAGAAATCTAGAAAGTGAAATACATGATCAAATAAATTTAATCACAATGCATGAAATAATATAAAGAGATTAAATTCATAGAATGTAACAAATATACGGCATACAGTTTCATGTTCGGTGCTGGGTAGCACCTCTCAGAATGCGTTCGATTCTACTCTTATATCGGACGATACCGATATTCTGATTTTTGTTCTGCTGGTAGAGCTGTATAAGGTCGGAGGAGTCGAAATCGGCAGGATACCAGATGTCGGGAAAGCGGACGAATGTTTTCTTCATTTTTTTTAATGGATTCGTCTATTTATCTTCTTTCTCTGCTCTTCGAAGTCACCCATTGACATTCTGCCAGCTTTTTCAAAATTGCCTCGACGGAGAATTTCCCCAAATCATATCTCTCTTTTGCCGTTGTTGAGACGGTTGATTATTTTGATCAGCCTTTTTGCGATGTGTGCTGGTTTTGATCCTTCGCATATATCGTTGCCGCCTAACTGTATGAAGACGACGTCGGGATTCTATCTTTCGAGTTGGTTCAGTTTGGTTGTGGTGATGGAGATCGTTTTGTCACCAACCTGTATGAGGAATATCGTTGAATTTGATAAAAAAAATATTATGTAGGCTATTATGCATAGTTTTGTCATACTTGTGACATAAATATTCGGATAGTTGTCTCGGTTTCGTCTCCATATTGTCGCCATTGATTTGTCAACGTTATTGGCAGCACGTATCTTATAGACGGTAGTGATGGCGACATGGTCTGAACTTGTGGGTTTGATACCGAGACCACTATTTGAATATTAATGTGCACTTCATAAATTTCATTGAGTTTGATATATTTGTCATGTATTGTGTTTGATATCTTTTGTTAACAATTTATAAATCATGTTTGTATGTCTAATGTTTGTTATTATATGTTACTAGCAGATTAGCCGGCCACTGGCGGCATTTGTCAGAAACATGACTATATGAGCGTATATGAGCAAGGACACGGGCGCATGCAAAATTGGACCCGATTTGCAGATTAGCCCGCCACTGGCGAGATTCGACCCATGGATTTGGTCGATCCATTATTTTGTGTTTTTCAAGGTAACCCTGTACAGGCACGCCGACAGCATGCTGGTGCCCGAAATATCATTTGCTGGTACCAGTTTGAAGGTCAATGTCACGTCCTGACTTGACCATACATAACAAATTTCACGTTGCTGCTGGTGCCCGAAATATCGCCGAAGGTCATTTGCGGATACCCGTTTCAAGTATTCCCCGTCCCGTGTTGAGCGCAGCGATTAAGCCAACAAAGCAATCTCGACTCCACATCCTCACCTGGATAATTACTGACCACTCGACACGTCGCAGAATTCGGAGAACAGATAATTTCCGGAAAGCTTGCAAACAGCCGTATGCGAAAACACAATGCAATAAAGAGCGTTATTCGGTTGACAAAACCAAATATGGAAAATTAGCTCGCAAACAGCCGTAGGCGAACCCCAAGGCAACAAAGAGCGTTAATCGGTTAACAAAACCAAACATGGAAAATTAAGGAGCGTTATTGCGTTAACCACTCAATGCCAAGGACGATGACAAGGGGAAGGGAGAATGGGCGCTCGGACCTTCTGAAAAGCGATGCGATGACACTGTCCGTGGCTTTTTACCCTTAGATTGGAAGTTTGGGCTCAATCGGTCCTGCCGTTTTCGAGTCTATAAAACATATATATATATATATATATATATACGGAAGTCTCAAATATATAGTAGACAAGCAGGTTAGACCGCCACTGGCGGCAATCGTCCCATCGCTTTGTTCGAAAAAGCAATTGCAACAGCTTCCGATACACGTGTGCCTCACCTAGGTGTACAATTTCGTCGAAATCCGCCAGTTTTACCCGATTTGACCTTGAACTGATCATTTAGAATGTCAAGGTCGTGTTGGGGTCACAACTTGACACACCAGTCCATGACACTTCCCGAACAAAATTACCCCTAGGTAGCAAGTTTGAGCTCAATATGTTAGAGTCTATAAAGCACACACACATATATATCATTTGTGGGTACCGGTTTCAAGATCAAGTTCACCTCGCGCGGAAACACTGACCCGATGAAAATCTCACCCGTTCCTTGGAACGCCTAAGTGCGAAATTATGTACGAAATTTCGCCTCGAGACGGTCAATGGAGCCGTATTTATACTCGTCGTGTATATAGACGCTCTTTGACAACGACACTGCGGACACGAATGCTCTTTAACTATCAACACGATTAACCCCACAGTACCAAGGACGGTGACTGGAAGTGGAGAAAGGGTGATCGGAGCTTCTCAAAAACGGCGAGGTCAAGGTCACAATTTAACCCGTCCATAACACTTCCCGCACAAAAGTACCCCTAGGTAGCAAGTTTGATCTCAATCGGTTCGAGTCGATAAAGGACACACACATATATATCATTTGTGGGTACCCGTTTCAATGTGAAGATCACCTCGGGCGGAAAACTGACCCGATGAAATTCTCCCCCGTTCCTAGGAAGCCCTAAGTATGTAAGAATCACACAACACGCTCATGTCTGGATACAGTCACGCTCACATATGCACCCAGACGTAAGAATCACACTACACGCATACGCTCTTTATAAACGACACTGCGGATACGAACGCACTTTAACTATCAACGCGATTAACCACAGGACGGTGACTGTGTGTGGAGAAGGGGTGCTCGGAGCTTCTTAAAAACGGCGCGACGACGCATCCCGTGTGCTTTTACCCTTAGATAAGAAGTTTGGTCTCAATCGGTGCAGCCGTTTTCGATTGTATAAAGTATATACACACATATATACGGAAGTCTCAAAATATATAGTAGACTAGCAGGTTAGCCCGCCACTGGCGTGGTTCGTCTCATGGCTTTGTTCGAAAAAGCAATTGCAACAGCTTCCGAGACACTTATGCTGCACCTAGGTGTAAAATTTCGTCGAAATCCGCCAGTTTTACCCAATTTGACCTTGAATTGATCGTTTTCAATGTCAAGGTCAGGTCGGGGTCACAATTTAACCCGTCCATGACACTTCCCGCACAAAAGTACCCCTATGTAGCAAGTTTGAGCTAAATCGGTTCGAGTCTATAAAGGACACACACATATATATCATTTGTGGGTACCCGTTTCAATGTGAAGATCACCTCGGTAAAACTACCCGATGAAAATCTCCCCCGTTCCTATGAAGCCATAAGTACGTAAGAATCACACAACAAACTCATGTCTGGATGCAGTCACGCTAACGTCTGGACCCAGACGTAAGAATCACACTACACGCATACGCTCTTTATCGACGACACTGCGGATACGAACGCTCTTTAACTATCAACGCTATTAACCCCACAGTGCCAAGGACGGTCATTTTTGTGACTGGATGTGGAGAACGGGTGCTCGGAGTTTCTCCAAATCGCCGCGACGACGCGTCCCGTGGGTTTTTAGAAAGAAATTTGGTGTCAATCGGTCCAGCCGTTTTCGAATCCATAAAGGATATACACACACATATATATACGGAGTTCTCAAAATATATAGTAGATGTGTTTATTATATATATGCATTATGATTAAATAAAGTTGTCACTTAAAATAAATGTATTCACTTTCTAAATTATTATTTCACCAAAAACCTCAAATGTCCCAAAACACAATAGTCTAGAGTCGCCAATTAGTTAATCCGATTAGGCCTACCTATAACGCTAAGCACATAAGCCGCTTACACATTTTAATTGGAGCCGACCGCTTACAATTTATAGAACGAAAGAACGAAAAGTTGAATAAAATCAACATATTTGTGAATTTAAAAACAATTCAAACGTTAAAGATGGATTATCTCTTTAAATAACAAATTTTAAATAGTTGCGTGGGTATACAATAATTAGATATGAACTGAAGACCTATGTCCGGAAAAGCTTCTATCAATTAATATTGATTTTATTTCGAATATTAAATCGGGCCCATTTATGTTACTATTTTTGGAACCGACCATTCGGATGAGACCGTATTGCGATATAGAGCACTGCGCTGTTCCTACGGCTACGCAACGAATGTCAAATATCACAGATTGGTTGTTACTTGCGCCAGTCCATGCTGGACGCAAGTAATGTTTTCGGTTCGAATCTTTGTCTGTTTATTTGTCTGTTTATTTGTCTTTCCGGGAATATAACCGAGATAACGGAAGCTGAAAATGAGGCCAACGCGCATGCGTTATTGTTCCAGTAATTTTTACGAAGCATTGAAGTTGGAAATTTCAATCATATCCGCGGCTGAATGAGTGTGAATTTACTGAATTACTGATTACATGTATGTCTGATAATCGTATGAAATTCAGACTTCATGAAATCAGTTTAACTATGGCTCAACCGAATCAGAGGTGCTGCGATACTTAACACAGGAATTTACGAAGATAAGACAAGGTCATGGACAGCTGACGGAGATGTTGTTTGTTTAGTCGCAGCGCTCTGTGAAATAGGTCATGTTTGTTGACTGTTTTCTGTTCCAAATTCTGAAATTACACATCGTTTAAATTAATTAAGGGATGTTACTGTTACAATTCCTATTTACGGCTATTGGAACTCTTCGTGTTATTAATTCTGAGTTAGGTAAGTCGGATTTCTTGTATTTATCACACAATTTGAGAGAAAATTCACCACAAATCAAATGCTGTGAAAATCTAAATCATTCGGAAATGGGGAAAACTATCTGACTATTTCGGTTTTAATAGAACTTTTATAGCCTATAGCCTAAATGCACATTTTAAATGATTTCGAGAAAATTCTCACATGTAATTTGATGAATATTTATGAGATACTAGCCAACTACTACTAGTAGGTACCCTGCTGGACAAAACAAGTGTCCACTTAACCCCAGTGCAGTTAGCATTGCCACAGCGGCAAAAATGCAACTTCACTGCGGCTCCAATTGCTAACTACGGTTGGGCCGCAGTGTACTTGCCATTCGGCCATGGTGTAGTTGCCACGGTGTACCGGTACTTTCATTAAACTGAAAAAAGATGATACAAACCAGAAATCTAACCACGGTGAATTCGACCGCGTTGTACGGTAGTTGCCTTTCGACCATGGTGTACTTGCCATTCGGCCGCAGTGTACTTGCAGTTCGGCCGCGGTGCTCAACTGCAGTTACAAACTCTGGCACCACGGCCGAACGGCAAATACACCGCGGTGCCAATGGACACTTGTTTTGTCGAGCGGGGTACATGTACGATATTTCCTCATAGAAGAAGAGTGGCTGTGGCTAATTTTCCGCTACTGGTGGGATAAAGAGACAATCTTATTATGCCACTCAGGGTATATCGCATATATCTCATCTGGATTTGCGAGAATCCATACTAGTATATACTTTTTCACTAGAATCCACGGTAATTTGCGAGAATCTATCGTAGAAATATAAGCCCTGCCGCTAGCAGCGTAATAGTCTTTGGACTGATAATGGTTATTTTGCGGCCAGCAGCAGAATAATGATATATTTATTTATAACGTAGCCTGTTTGGCTATTCTGTCGCGAATCATAAATGTGCTTTTATTATTTTAAGGCCCACTTTATGATGTTGACATTGACTACGGTTACCCGATTCAATACCCGATTCCCATGGCCCTACTCTAGCTATAGTCACGTTCCTGCATATGTACATACGTGTACCGGTACATGTGTATGCAACAGCCAACACAAGTACATGTAATTCATGTGCTGGGCGCGTTACGGTATTGTTTTAAGTAGCGCCCCGCCAACAAAGGCAATATGGAGGCATAATGATCCAGATACGGTATACATGTACATACCGGTATAGGTTTTGAGAAAGATCTAAATGGTGGATTCAACGTTGTCATGGGTTTTGACAGCGATAAAAATCCAGCAAATTTTTTGTTGCGGTCAAATTCCCATGACCACATTAAAACTGCTGTTCATTTCTTATTCCGGTATATTAATTTAAGGGGAATCACTGCACTTGATGTTCATACTTCCATGTGTAATGCCAATCAATGCGGCCAGATACCAGGCGATGGGTGGAGTTTATAATTTGACAGCTGAAACAATGTGGGCAACTTCAAAGTCGTGTAAAGTTCACAGTGTGCTATCAGCTGGAATATTACATTGAAAACATGTTCATGTCAAATTCACAAAAAGTGTACATGATTTTTAGTAACATGTTTACTGTTGTGACATTTCTCTTTGATCCATCATGGTTTGAAGTGGTAACCTTTATGCAGCAGTGTTGTTGGTTACCACAGTACATAAATTACCGAGGTGACACCACGTTATCGGTGGCCAATTACATTAAGGATAGCTATAGTTGTTGGCTAAATTGTCATACATGTACCGATACATGTAGTTACATGTACTAGTACCGGTGTAACACGTCATCTCCCCCCTGGGTATCTTCCCCCGGTGGGGGGGGGGGGAGATGTCCTAGGATATCTCCCCCCACCCTGGATATTTCCCCCCCATGTACGACTAAAAAATAATTTCACTCATATGATATCGTTTGGTTCTGAAATGGCCAGAAAAATGTTTTTTGAGATTAAAAAAATAAAAATTATTAATTTTTTTTTTATTTAATAAAACAAAAGTGACAAAATTAGTGTTTTCACGAATTTGATTATTTGTTCATGAAATGACCAGAAAAATGTTTTTTTTTAATTCAATTTTTTTCTTTTCTTTCAAACGTCCAGGCTTGGCTATTCCACCCACACCCGCACCAGCACCTACATGACAAAACAATCATCTTATGGTTTTATCGCTTATTTTGCTTTATATATAGTAATGAAACCGCGAGAAATTAGCTTCTCCAAGAGAAAGTTGTTTGAGTCAGGGTTTGGGGTGGGGGGGGGGAGATGTCCAGGTCAGGATATCTCCCCCCCACACCCAGCACCTACATGACAAATAAATCATTGTATGGATTTATTGCTTGTTTTGCTTCATATAGTCATGAAACAGCGAGAAATTAACTTCTTATGAGAAAAAGTTTTTTGAGTCAGAGTTTGGGGGGGGGAAATGTCCAGGTCAGGATATATCTCCCCCCCCCCCACCCAGCACCTACATGACAAAAAAATAATCTTATGGTTTTATCGCTCGTTTTGCTTTATATAGTCATGAAACAGCGAGAAATTAACTTCTTCTGAGAACAAGTTTTTTGAGTCAGGGTTTGGGATGGGGCGGGGGAAGATGTCCGGGTCAGGATATCTCCCCCCCCCCCACGCAGCACCTACATGACAAAAAAATAATCTTATGGTTTTATCGCTTGTTTTGCTTTATATAGTCATGAAACAGCGAGAAATTAACTAGTAATTGACTTGAAAAACGGGGTGATACCCAGGTAATGACAACGGTATTACCAGTAGTATACAGTATCCACAGCAGTACGGTATCGAAATGGTCACTGCGGTGGAGTTACAGTACCGTTTGTTTATCAACTTTATGATACCGCAGTCTATTAGTGGGTCATCATACCGGTACAAAAAGTTGAAGACAATAATATGTCCATGAGTATCTTGTTTAAGGGAAAAGTAAGCATTGGCAGAGGGAAATGCTGTTAAAATAGTTAAAACCGCCATAAACAGAAATAATATTATATTATAAACAAAGTTAACAAACCTTGTTCTTACATGTATACATGCACAGACCATTCATAAATGTATAGTGTAAATTGCAGCATGTTATTGTCATGTTAGTACTCTGTGAGTCTAGTGTTATTTAAACAAATGCCATGTTATGTAAACAAACAGTACCGGTACATACAGAGTATGCAATAAGCAAAACACTCAACACGATGGAGACCGCCACTACATGTATGTAATTGAACTTTTGTTAGAAATGCCACCAAGTTGTTTACAACATACCGGTATAGCTATCGCTAATCGTCACCTCAAGATATCTGTGTTGAATGGGTCACCACCAATCACTATCCTAAGAATCGTAACGGTGTGTAGTGTTTTGCTTACCGCTCACTGTTTACGTGCTGTACATGTATATACCTGTAAACAAACGCTTGGCTCACACAAAGTCAAAGTGTGTTTCAACTTTTGTGGATAAGAATGCATTCATATTATCATTATTATCTTCTACCCGATACCTGTATAGTCTTAGTATATTCTTGGGGAAATTTTCATAATTTGGTAAAAAAAATTCTAAGTTATAACCTGTACATGTATAACAAAGGCCATCCATGCATTTAAGAACCGCAGATATAAGGAGAATCACTGCATTTGATCTTCATGTCTGAGAACTGGGACCACATGCATCGTGGTGCAACCCCGGTACACACAGTATACACCTTACCGCCGTGTTGGAAGTTACCACAGTATACAGGGACATTTCTATGGTTGTTTTGATACCTGTTACAGGTATGGGCGCCCAAACTCGAGAAGCCAACTGACTCCCAAATTCCTAGTGGACAGTATTGAGTCAACCTGAATTTTCAAGGCAATTTAACAATATGCGATGTAAATAAAAAGTCTGCCATTGCAATACAGCCTTCATTTGCATGTTGAATTTTTAAATCAGAAATATAAATGTCATATTTATAATATACAATTGGTTCGGTGTATAAGCCATATTTAAAAGTTATATTGGGATACCGTTACTTCATATACAAATGTAGATCTTCGGCCCAAGTTCGGGGTGTCCTCTAGATGGGAGCTTACCATTCTTTCAGAATTATTTTAAAAACATGGCCACCGGTGGTCATATTGGATTTCAAACTCATCTTATGGTTTTATTGGGGGATGTCCAGGTCAGGATATCTTCCCACAACACAGCACCTACATGTACATGACAAAAACTCATCTTATGGTTTTATTGCTTATTTTGCTTTATATAGTCATGAAACAGCAAGAAATTAACTTCTTTGGAGAAAAAGTTGTTTGAGTCAGGGTTTGGGTTGGGGCGGTCAGATGTCCAGGTCAGGATACCAGTATCCCCCCCCCCCCGCCACCCAGCACCTACATGTACATGACAAAAAAATCACCTTATCATTTTATTGCTTTATATAGTCATCAAACAGCGAGAAATTTACTTCTGCGAAAAATTGTTCGCATCAGGGTTTGGGGTGGGAGAAGATGTCCAGGTCAGGATATCTCCCCCACCCAGCACCATCATGACAAAAAAAATCATCTTATGGTTTTATCGCTTATTTTGCTTTATATAGTCATATATATCAAGCCTGGACATTTGAAAAAAAAAAATTTGAAATATAAAAAACAATATTAAATCATAAAAAAAAAAAAAAATTCTGGCCAATTCAGGGTCAAACAATATCAAATGAGTGAAATGATTTGTTAGTCATATATGGGGGGGGGGGCGATATCCAGGGTGGGGGGAGATATCCAGGGGGAGATATCCTGTTACACCGATACATGTATGTATTTCGGCACTTTGTGTAACATGGTCTGCATCTGGTTTCTTTCCATTTTCACATTTTGACGTCATATCTGCATGGACAGACTGGTTTCTCGGGAACTAATGGCCAGATCGCACTACAGTGCATTCTCTTACGGTGTATATGCGAGTGTCACGTAAGGAGCCTCGTATATATAAGAGAATGCACTGGCTTACAAGGTTGATGTAAATATTGTTAGGCGAATGTATTCTCTTCTGCATGTAAATAGATGTGAGCGTTTTCGCAAATTTTCAGAAAGCCACTAGTATACATGTACCGGTACATGTATGCATACCAACCTTATTAGCTCAACTTTACTTTGTAAAGCCATGGCTTAGTATCCGTCGTCCGTGTGCGTGTGTGATGCATCAACAATACAGGCTACAGGTCGTACCTTTGGTCGGATCATTATGAAATTTGTCATAGCTGTTGACATTGACATGCAGATGGGTACAAGTCATTTTAGGGTCATGCGGCAAAACAACATGGCCGTGGCCATCTTGGATTTCAAAATTCAATCGCACGGGCTACAGGCCATACTGTTTGTCTGATCATCATGAAATGTGTCATGGATCATAATATTGACATGTAGATGGGAACGAGTCATTTTGGGGTCATTCGGAAAAAACATGGCCGCCAGCAGCCATCTTAGATTTTAATCTTTGCATGACTAAATCTTTTGAACACTGTTAGATGTTGGGAGTTTATATTCTATAATAATTTTTACAAAAGGTATATACGGCTTTTAAATTTTTTTTTTAGGTTTTAAGTTTGACGTGGTGAACTCGTAGTCTGTTTGCATTGTGAATCTCCGATTTCCCACATGCCCTGATTAGGGTTGCCACGACTATGAGTTTTCACAATCGACTAATCGACCGCTATAGTCGACGGTTAGTCGATTAATCGATTAATCGTTTATATATGTGGTCTATATTGCACCCAGGTAAAGACGTGATCAAATCGAAATTACAATGACTACATTACATCCAGTCTGAACACAGTTATAATCTGTCAGTCAGCAGGCTGGTCATTCTGAGGCCCCCGCCCGTCATCGGCCACCTAAACTCAAATTTACGCAGCAGGTAAACGCCCTCCTCATCGCTATTCCCGCGGACGAGACATTAAACAAATATCTGTCCAGTCAATCAATGTTCCCCGTGAACATGCATCGCGGTCACGGTGCCAAATGAAAGCATGCGGAATTATCGCATACTTATTGAAAACGGACTATATAAAATCCCATTGTGTACCGATTGCGTCAACTGACATATTATAGCATTTAATTTTATTTCGCGGGTTTCGGTGTGTGTGCGCGCTGCCTGTTACTGTACTTTTAGTTTTGTTATTCAAAGTGTGTACAACGCATCGTGCAGCGCGGTAGCGGGTGGGGGGTATATACGTTACCAAGTTGGAGAATGTGATGTATGTCTAACTAATAAGTGATGACACCAACTTGTTATGGATTAACTGTCTAGTAACACTGAACATTCCATGTCCCGCGAACTTTGTGACTTTGTCAATTATTATCACGTTTTACAGTATGAAATTTGAAAAAAAGAAATTTAGATGCAGTCCCATGCATGTCGTCCATTTTGGATATGATGATCGCTAATTACAGATCCATAGGAAGATACGTTTACAGTTAAACATAATATATAAACAATGGAAAGCCTGTAACACATCAAAGGCCCACCAAACTCGTTGAAGATGACCGCCAAACGTCGGTTGCGTTATCAAAGGAAGCCGCATCAGAAGTGGCGACAGAACAGGCTGTCGGGTGGTAAATTGTACTATATACACTGTTAACTTTTACTTCCAGGCATTGTATTTGCGCATAGTACTGCTTAAATAGACAACCATACCCCCCCCCCGTTTGGGCGATTAGTTGACGAAAGTAAATAACCGTCGACTACCATGCACACCTGCCGAAGGTTAGTCGAATAATCGTGGCAAGCTTAGCCCTGATATGTGATTGGCCTAATTGATATACGAAATTTAATGAACCATTGTGCATGTCTGAAGTGTAATTAATCATACCACGACTTAAGGCCTAATTGAATCTTATTTGATGGGAATATGAATGTATGAAGTTATTTTTATAAGATTTAAAAAAGGCAGATATATCCTAGCTTATGCGTGTGTTTTAGCTGTGGTTCGTTAATTACGCTAGCGTGTGCTCATATTATATCTTGAGTTCAAAGAGTTGTGAATTCACTTAAGTTTATGAACAGAGCCTGGTGAAATGTTACTGTGTGGCGAGTCATACTCGTCTTCGAGCTACATGTATGCATGGTTTTATTAACGGTTTGTATTGTGAAGAGGTGAAATTGCCCGAAACCTCCACTGTTCCATTTTGCACCAGGTTCTATTCATAAACAATTTTTAATTGAAATTTTTATTGTGTAATATTTGGGTTAAGTCTAATACATCAAAAGTTAGAGGTTTGGGGGAGTACATGTATGAGGATGCCACGGGAATTTTCTAAATGTTAGCCTCTGTAGCCCAAGCCCAAGTAAAAAAAAATGCAGACAGGTTGCAGTTTTTTTGCATCTGGCATTTCACTAATTTTATGTCTAAAATACGCATAAAACCCTACTGATATCACTCACATAACTGGGAAATTATCTCCTTTATACCAAACGACAGTTTCATCTGTTTCAGAAGCTGTTTAATTAAAATAAAATGGAATATACAGGTAAATATTTTTTTCTTTAAATATGGGCTGATAGGCATATGTCTACCACATACATATCCATTCAATGGAGTTTCCAAGTCAACGTGTGATGAGAGTATGCTATAGTTCTTCCTGTGTGGTCAAATTCCAATCTGCTAAATGGAAATTCTAACGCATCAATATAGTGGACAAATACACTTATACAGTAGGTCAGTAACCCATCAGCAGTTGATAGTTGCACATAAAACACTATTATAAGGCATATGCATCCAATTTTACAAAAACAAATGATACATCTCCCAGCATATCCCCTGTATATCTAGTGAGGTATCATTTCCACCAGCAAGCTATTACACGAACCGAACATGTGTTTTGGCTATTTGGCTCTAACACATTTTAAGCTCATAACATCTCAGGACAGTGAACTCAATCTTGACTTTCGAGTCACTGTTGATGTTATGTAGACATATCCATGACATATCAGTTGTTAAGCTTCAATTCAACTAGAGTTGACATATTTTGGAAATAAATACATACCGGTATCTAGAGAGGATACATGTATTTGCCAGGATGCAATTGGAAATATTATTTTATAAATTGCTGATAGGTGTATCTGCAAACCTAGGTCGTTGTGCAGGATAGACACAATTTCTAACTAATTCCAGATTGATTAGTCTGTCAACCAGCACATTATCTACCATTATTTGATACAACTTGTCTACTGGAACATCTTCTTTATACAAAATGACAAAAGCAGTCACTATGTCAGACTGTAGGTGTTGTGAGATCAACATATTCATCTGAGTTGATATAAAACATGCAAATAATTCATTGATTAGCTTGATGCACGGATGAACGTTATTTTCTAGCCATTGATAGTCACATTAATGTTTGAGAGCTGCTCGCTCTTTTCCATGCACACATTGATCTAGGTTTAAAAGTCCTACAGGTAGTTACATGAGGAAAAGTTTATTTATTTCAGTTTTACATTTCTCGAAGCTTCTTTCGAAGGGTGTCGGGAAGGAAGTTTTTCACCTCACCGTCCCATATGCAACATGTCAGCTTTATGTCACCTCCAATAAAGCCCATATACGGGTCCAGTAACATAAATAAGGTGTTTTTGCAGCTATAATAAGTTTTAAACTGTTAAAATGTTAAATATGAGGACAAAAGGTCTTTAGTAAAACATTTTTATGAGATTGTAAAAAATATGATTTTTTGCCTCTCGGACTACCCACCCCGACATACCTTCCTGCATCCCTACAGTGTATAATATCGGTAGCTTTGCGCAAGTCGGCATCTCTATGAGTGCATTCTAGTTTGTACTGTTTTGTTCCACAGATATAAGCGATAATGAGTATAATTAACGTTTATTTGTGACAAAATTGCACAATATAATTTCTGGTCTCTGTTAAAGATGGATTATCTCTTTAAATAACAAATTTTAAATAGTTGCGTGTGTATAAAATAATAGATATGAACTGAAGACCTATGTCCGGAAAAGCTTCTATCAATTAATATTGATTTTATTTCGAATATTAAATCGGGCCCATTTATGTTACTATTTTTAGAACCGACCATTCTGATGAGACCGTATTGCGATATAGAGCACTGGGCTGTTCCTACGGCTACGCAACGAATGTCAAATGTCACAGATTGGTTGTTTGTACTGTTTTGTTCCACAGATATAAGCGATAATGAGTATAATTAACGTTTATTTGTGACAAAATTGCACAATATAATTTCTGGTCTCTGTTAACAGTAACCACTATTGTTCGTTAGCTGAACAAACACACCTTTTTAGACCAGAAAATATTCGAAATAAAATTAATATTAATCGATAGAAGCATTTCCGGACAAGAGTCTTCGATTCAAATCTAATATTTTATACCCCGGTAACTATATAATACATGTTCACAAAGAGATAATCCACCTTTAAAATACCTCACACAAAATCCGCTCAGTGGATTGTACATGTTATTTTACTTTGTGGCGAAAAATAACTTGTTCATAAAACAAAATGATTATATTGCCTGTTCAGCGCTTGTTGTGAATGTAAATTCCTATAACTCAGGATTATATCACCTTACGAAACTATGACAGTTAACTTCTTCAGTTGTTGTGTGAACATTTAGATATACAGAAGTTGTTCAAACTTGAGTTTTATGTTCTGCAACTAAATATAATATGATCACATCCGTATGGTCTGATTTCACTTATTGGGTGTGGAGGCCGTCTTGAATATTTATATGCAATTCCAAGGTTTGGCTTAAAGCTACACATCGGTACTAATTTGACCCTCCGGTGACATTGTGATCGGTAAAATCGGGTACGGGTGTATTTCCATTGTTATAATATGATTACGTCAGTACGTATGGACAACCCAAAAACACGTACATGTACGTCCATCTATAAAATGAAAAATGTATGTTTCATAGGAGTGCCTGTATTTCTGGCCAACTTGGGATATATACGATGTAAAGATCACGCCAGTACGTATGGACCGTAGGACGGCGACATGTCACTCTGTGTCCAAAGGTTCGCTAATCCCAAGGTTCATTATACCGAAGTTTCGCCATTCCCAAGGTTCTCTATATTCCTCGATATTCAGTTTTGAGAGGTTTCTTTATCATAAGACTCTTTTTATGAAGGAAATAACTTAAAGGTACTCAATCCGATAAGACGCTGCTAAATTACTCCTTCCTTGGTTTCGGTGGGGAAAAAAATATTTGATTAGTGTCGAGGAACCCACCCATCAAAGCTGAGAGTAATTAGATATCGATCTTTGCAGTTTGCTATTTTTATTGTTTCTGGGCCTGATCGTGCCAGAAGGACGAGGTCAAATGGGCGGTCTTCCAGATAAAGATGGATAACTGTAAAATCGTGGTAATAATAACTACCTGGTATTAGAGTTGTCCATCTTTTCTGGTTAAATACGCCCAGAATAGCAAACCTTCAGAATAGCGAACCTTCGATGTCTGAATAAGAACCTTTGGAATAGCGAATATGGAACCTTCGAAATAATGAACGCGATCCTGTATGAAGAGCACATGACACGTCCATCAATAAATGTATACATGTTTCATGGGACTGTTTATATATACATATATAAGACTGGGGTAAAGTTGAGACCAACATGTCTTTGTTAATTTTGGTGCCCAGATTTCAACGAAATTTGGTGTGGTGACTCAGAGTGCCCTGGCAGAGTGTATAATGGCGTTATTTTTCTAAATTTTGATTTAAACAAATTTAAATGAATAAAAAAAATATGAACATATGTGAATATTCAGGTACAAATAAACCTATTTGCACGAGAATATGTTGCAGCACCAGATATAGAGGAATGTGGGCCACAGTTAGACATGGGTCAGAGTGAGATATTGCCTCTAATATTTCTCTAATTTCCAGACCAATATCCATGGCGCCAGTCAAGCGATATTAGCCATATAGCGACCAATTTTCAAGGCAAAATTATTTTAATTTAATTTTTGCAATTTTAAAGGTACTCAATCCAAATTAACCCTCGCAGATTATTATTTCCTTGACTTCGGAGGTGAAAAATATTTGATTCAAGTCGAGGAACCCACAACATCAAAGCTCATAGTGATCAGATACCGATTTAAAAAATCTATCATTTAAATTTTTTAGTGGCCCAGCAAACAGCAGACGAGAATACTTTTTCTGACCAAATTGCAGATGAAGATGGATAATTCTAAAATCAACTGTTTTTTTGTGTGTGTGTCAGATGTTTGACAAATCAGCAATTTTCGTTGAGCAAAAAGTTGATAACTTACAAGTTTTTGTCAATTTTATGCTATAATTGACTGTAGTTTTTTTTTTAGCAATTAATCGATTCTGTCAACTGAAGCGGCATTTCAAAAAAGTTTCTTGTTGTTGGAATCTGATGATATGGGGACTATTGATTCGGATTGAGGACCTTTAAGGGAAAAATATCTTTATTGGATAAATTTACATATAATACTGAATACATTTTTATGAAAACGGGTTACGTGGATGGGGCACAATGACTCAATGAAACATAATTTATGGCCTGTGGTAGGATCCAACTTCAGTAGATGATAGGCACTTCAAAAATGAATGAGATAATTTGCCAAATGACTATTGTTTTGGGGCTGGAGTGGATAAATATTTTAGATCAAACAAACTGATGTCATTGTGCAATACTGATATGTTTGGTGCATTTCCTATATGGTTACTACTTAGGGGTGACCCCTTCTGTGAAGTAGATGATAAGAAACAAGTATTAAGGGTGGTCCCAGCTCGAGATTGCATGACTTTTGTGAGCTTTTATCGTATACTCTCAGATGTCTTATCATTGTGATGGTCAACAATAGTAATAGCGGAGACCTAGACTGAAATTAACAATATTGATGGAAATTTAATTCTATTTAATTATATTTCAATTTAATTCTATATATGTCTCTTTGCCAAAAAACTTAATGATCGTTGAGAATTTTATCTAAAATTACTAATCATGCGACACATGCTGACACTATTGGTTAATAGGCATCTGATAGTATATGAACATTTTAATAATTGCCCGGGAGGAATGGCATTTAATTATTCTTGACAGGCATAGATACATAGATGTTCATGGCATGGTCTGAGAAAATGCTACTAGATTAAACATTTATATGATTGCCTCATTACTACATTAGTCATGCACTAGTACATGTATAACTAGAAGGTCGTGTTAATTCAACTAAGTTGGCCTGGAATTATTATGTTTAGCATACATATTATTCCAATCCCAATGTGTCAAGTCGACAATAGCAAGTACGCAGGGCTATATTTAATAAATTTTCCACAAATAGCCACTAGTTAATATATATATGCTAGCCATGCTGATCAAGCTCCCGCTTTATGCTTAAGGTTTAAATCGAGAACACAGTGTTAAAACCATGAATGATTTAATATGTGAGAATGCTAAAACTAATCACCGTGCAATATCATTATTAAATTTAACTTGATGTGTCCATCACAGGAAACAGAATTCATACACACAGATGGAAAGTTGGCCCGGAAGCATATCCTCTCACCAGTCACTGCATGAACTATGCAGTGTGCCGAGACCAAGTGGGATTGGGAGATGTTCTTCTTTTCCTTCACTCAACAAGAAGATACATGACTCACTTTGTTAGTCACCAATTCACTGGGCTTTACATGTTTGTTACATCTGTGTGTCGAGTCTGTCGACTGTAGATGGCTAGAATTGTATTTTGACCTGAGTCACATTCACAGTGAGTGGGTGAGGCTGAAGTCGTTCAGCCCTGGGAATTAAGGAAAATTTGCCTAGGCAATATTGTTGCCTAGGTGAAAGAAATCCGCCTAGGCAAAAACAGATTTTACCTAGGCAATTTTGCAACAATATTGCCATCTCAAATCAACATGATTCAATAATAACCTGAAATGCTTAGTTATTTTGGAGAACATTTCCAGGCCACTACTCATCATATATATACATTCCACAAATCATCTCCAAAACTAGTGCCCTTATGGGTACCGGTAGCTAGTTAATGGCCATGGAAACAATTTTAGGACAATATATGTAAAGAGTGATTTAAGGAAGTCATTTTGGCTAAAGAGGTTCTATTTCTGATAGACACAAATCAATTTTAGTAACCCAATGAACTTGTTTTACCTAGGCAATATAATTTTGCCTCTGCTTTTACCTAGGCATTGCCTATTGCCTAGGCTAATTCCCAGGGCTGGTCGTTGATAACTAAATTTAGTAATCTGTAATCACTAAATTGACTAATACAATCCTAATATTATTAGATTAGTAAGCCACATGAACGCTTTCACCGATTACTGCGTCCACAAGTTCCAGCTACGCGCTACGTTCAACGGTTCATGACTGAACTATACTGTGTTACAGTGTGTATAGTAAATCAGTCAGCTCTAAAATGTCCATTTTCTGATTTCCTTGACCCAAGTTGAGGTTTGACATGACAGTGTTAGATATTAACAATTAAATTTACTATTTAGAGAAGTAGTTAGTAGATTGAACGATTTGCCGCTTGCAGTTGAAACTCTAAGTCTAACCACTAAACCAGTCCAGGTGAAAACAGACTTAAAATTGAACAATAACAGAACAAGTCAAATCGCCGTGGTGAGCAGTCTGCACAGACCAGTCCACATTCCATTCCAGTGACCTTCATTTTCATATTTTTTTCAGTCACAGATTCGTCATTGAGTTTCTTTCCGACTGACTGATTTTCACTTTGAACACAGTTCACTTCAACTTCAAAACAACTTAACAAGTTGTTGTTGTTGACATGTTGTTGTTATTCTTCTTCTTCTTTTGACTGCTTTGAAAGTTTGACTCTAAAGTCATTCCAGTAATTGGCTCGTAGTGCTATCTTCGCTTGTGCTTTCTCGTTTGTTCTCAACGCTTACGTGCTGTGATACCGTTGTACATTTAAAATACGAGCGATAACAATAACAAGCAATTCCATCAGGTGATTCCATTTCAAATTTCGCAAACAAGAGTGCGCCACCATTTTGTAACGAAATTACGTCATCATTTCCAACGTTGCTATGGCCTGCCAGGGGACGTAATATTCTAACTGTAACGGTACGGAATCTGGCGAGGTTTGCCGAATGCTATGCGCCCGCGTCAGCTAAATCCACATTAAGCATTTAATTTTGAATAAGGTTGATTTTGTTTTTCAAATTTAATAGTGTTGCTATAGGGAGGCTGATCGAAGAAGAAAAATAAATTCGTTTTATTAATTTGACAATTCTATTCCAACATGGCGGCCACCATAGGGCCCCATAGGTCTGAATCGCCCGGATGTAAAAACAATTTTTTCATGTTGATAGGGTATATAAATTACTGACGTCACAACTATACTTGCGTCGCTTATGTTACTGTAAAACAACCCTTTGGGTTGTGATTACATAACAAGCGTCTTATTAACGAAACTGCCAAAAAATGACAATTTTATAATTTTAGGGGGGAGGGTTATATATTTTTTCACAAAAATAGGGAAATTACAAGCTGTGAGCCATCAGTTTCAGAAATAAATTGAAACGAAAGCAAATATTTGCCCAAAAAACGCACTTAAATATTTTTTTTCTTTCGAAAATAGTATTTATTTTCCAAAATCATGTGTGGCGATGAGGAATAATATATCTATTACTAACATATTAAAGGAAAATAATGCTAACATGACATAAACTGTCATCTTTAGTTTGATTTTTCAGTTTATGGTAATTTTAAGCTTTATTCAATTAAAAACCATGAATAAAAAAAATTTGCAACACTTTCAGAAACTACACCCACCCTTGCATGGACCGCAATGTAGTCCCCCACAACAGGCAACACGTGGAAATTTTCTTGGTGACCGGTTGAACTAACTCCTAAAATAGAGCCCTTTTCAGACTTGGCGTCTGGACTGCACTGATATGGTCTATTCTCACATACTGGATTCTATGTGACTTTTTAGATTAAATACTTTCTTACATACACTATATCGCACTGATATGGACCATTCTCACATACTGGATTATATGTGACTTTTTAGATTACTTGATATAGATTAAATGCTTTATTACATACAGTATATCGCATCGATATGGACTATTCCCACAGAGTGGATTCTTATGTGACTTTTTAGATTACTTGATATATGTTAAATGCTTTCTTACATACAGTATATCGCATTGATAGGGGCTTTCTTGTGTTACTTTCTAACACATGTCACACTCATACAGTCGATCTCCGGGTTGATCCTGGTACGGTCTGTCTCCAGTGTTATACGGTCTACGCTATCTCATGTGTGAAATCTCTTGTATGTTGTCCAATGCGCTTATACGGTCTATCTCCAGTGTGAAATCTCTTGTATGATGTCCAATGCGCTTATGCGGTTAATCTGCAGTGTGAAATCTCTTGTGAGCAGTCAAACTTCCTGAAATGATTTCCCATGAATATCGCATGCACTGATACGGTCAGTTTCATGCATGAAATATCTTGTGTGAAGTCAAATGCGCTGATAACATGAATGATTTTACACTTATATTGCACTTACATGTACATGTATACGGTCGATCCCCAGTGGGAAGCATCGTATGTTTCGCAATTGAGTGAATTATTTCTCGCATATATCGCACTGATACGGTCGATACGGCGGATTTGTTATGCGTCGTCAGGTCGCTTGATTTAGTGAATGTTTTTGGTAATTTATCGCACTGATAAGGTCGGCCACCAGGGTGAATTATCTTATGCTCCTCCAGGTGGTTTGGTTATGTGAATGCTTTCTCGCATATATCGCACCGATAAGGTCGGCCACAAGTGTGAATTCGCTTATGCCTCGACAGGGCGCCCTCAATAGTCAATGTTATCGTGCATATATGATATCACATTTATACGGTCGATCACCAGTGTGAATTATCTTATGCTTCGCCAGGTTGCTTGATTGTGTGAATGCTTTCTCGCATATATCGCACTGATACGGTCGATCTCCAGTGTGAATCCTCTTATGTGCAGTCAAATTTCCCGACGTGGTGAATGATTTTGGACAGATATCACATTTATACCTGCGATTACCAAAGTGGATTATTTTATGCGTTGTCAGGCTGCTTGATTCAGCGAATGCCTTCGGGCAAATATCGCACTGATACGGTCGATCTCCAGTGTGAATTCTTTTATGATTCGTCAGATGGCTTGATCGAGTGAATGATTTCTCACAAATATCGCACTGATACGGTCGATCGCCAGTGTGAATTCTCTTGTGGGTTGTCAAATGTCCGGACTGGGTGAATGATTTGTCACACATATCACATTTATGCTGGTAGTCACCAGTGTGAATTAGCTTATGCGTCGCCATGTTGCTTGATTGAGGGAATGATTTCTCGCATATATCGCACTGATACGGTCGATCACCGGTGTGAATTCTCTTGTGTGCAGTCTAATTTCCTGACAAGGTGAATAATTTTTGACAAATATCACATTCATGCGGGCGATCACCTGAGTGGATTCTCTTATGTTTCGTCAAGTCGCTTGATTGACTAAATGCCTTCTCGCATATATCGCACTGATACGGTAGGTCTCCAGAGTGAATCATTTGGTGCTTACTTAAATCTCCCGACATACATGTAGTGATAGATTTTTCACAAATATCACATAGATATGAACGGTGGCCGGAATATATTATCTTACTTACAGCGTTAGACTTCGTTCAGTTAATGCGCTAATGTTCTGACGAGGCTTCACATGAAAGTATTTTAAAACAAAAGAAATATTAGGTCACAGATAAGTGGCAAAAACAATTATGGTCTGCCTGATACGGGAACATTATTGAACGTTTATAAATATTGTAGTAAAGTTGGGAATGGGTTTTATCTACTACAATGAATATTATGGAACAACATTATTACTCACATATATTTAATATCAGGAACATGTCAACATCATTTATAACGAATCATCATAAGTGTTTATAGATTTTCAGTTCAACTGTTCTTTGTCGTGGTTCGAGTGTTTCTGTCATCACCGTCGGGATTCTCCGTGATGTTCCCAGAATGGCCGAATCATACACGTTCCAGATGCGATGATTGGCTGTCCCACAGTTGTTTACTGGGGTCAAATGTGACGCACTTTGACCGCCTTCAGACCAGGTCAAACGGTGTTTATTTTATCGTCCAGGACGGAATATTACAATACCGAAATTCACTACACACCACCCAGTTTTATTTTGAAAAGAATGAAAACACCTTGTTTGCCAAAATAGGTGGAGTGTACTATGACTATGAGCCAAAACCCCGACGTCGCAAAAATAGGGTTACCGGGTTTTCCGATCATAGTTTGAACCAGTGATTAGTTCTTCAGTACTATAACCAGGTTACCGCTCTCTGACTATTGCTTTTTGAATTTATAATTTATTCAAGATTTAAGAGAGATACTGGCTTGGGTATTTCAAGCCTTCAATTTTATACAGTTTGGTTTGTTGTTTCAAACCTTATGACGCTGTATAAATTGGTTTGGTGTTTCAAACCTTTTGATACTCTATATAAATTGGTTTGGTGTTTCAAACCTTTTGAGTCTTAATACTTTATGTAGCTTGAATTGGTTTGGTGTTTCAAACCTTTTAACGCAGTATCAATTGATTTGGTGTTTCAAACCTTAAATATACTGGATCTTGGATAAACTACCGGCATGTATTCAACTGGCACCTGGTTTGGAATTATCAAAACTTTCGAGATCATGCACAATCTGGTTTGGTATTTCAAACCTTAAATGTACCGGTATACAACTGGCAAAGTTGACTTGGTTTTTCAAGTCATATATGGAAATAGTTTATATGGGCTTATACCGCTCTCTCGGGTTAAATTTACATATCCAGGTACAAAATACATGTTCATGTGTTTGGATTACCCCTACAAATTGGCACTATGTATATTCCTCACATATTTTGAAAGTGTCGTCTCGACAGACATTTACTTTCATTTTAATCGTCCCCATATGTGAGTATGTTGGAATAATATAGATCTAATAATAGAATTCACAATTTTTTATTGGCGATTTAGTGATTGAACTTTTTGTACATGCACCCTTTAATGCTGGTTCAGTTGTCTGAACCTATTTCATCATTTAGAAGCATCATTGTGCAAATTATTGTGCAATCACCATGATTTTGTTGATCCAGACTTGGTGATTCAAGTCTTTCAAATCAACTAATGTACCACTGCTGGATTGGTGACCAAGCCTTCTACGTCAGTGGCAATTGAGACATTCTTTAATAGACTCATTTAATTGTTTTTCTTCTATTAGGGAACATCCATTCATACTGAAATAGATAACACATATATCTGTTATCACTGTTAGGGTGAGATGAGTTAACTTGAATATGGTAAATTGGTAGCCATACTAAATTATTTCATCGCTTTGGTTTTAATATAACATGGGACACAATGACATGGGCTTCATCACTTGTTTAATGTGAATGGATCTGAATTTTATTCACTTTTGGTTTAATCTGAAATGAGGATTCCAGTCATTGTCGACTGACTTGGTCAGTCTTTAATTGACTATTTTTTCCTCCAATTTAAAGCGAACATCCATTCATCACATTTGGATGTATCATCATGCTGATCAGCAAATTGACTGATCTTTTTATTTGAACTGTCATACAATGGCAATTTGTCAGATCTCTTGTTTGTGAAACTATTAACAAAACTTTGAGCTTCTGATTTATACATTGGTAGATATTTGTCAATTTGGGGGACGTTACTGGTACCGGTACCATGACCGAATGTTTCAGTAAAGTTTGGGATTTCCAATGACAGGCATCTACCTTCTGAATTTATAGTTTCAACATCTGACAGGTAGCCATGACTCATTTCATTTGTGTGGGCTTTATTTTGGATCATTCCACTTATTGTATTATTGTGGAATATTTCACATATTTGCTCCCGATCATTTCTGTTATTGTCTGGTTTGGTTATGTCTGGTTCTTTCAGACTTATTTTATCACATGTCATTGCGGTAATGCTGGTTGCTTCATTTTCATGAACACCATTTTTACCACTTTTAGTTGGATATATGATTTCGATTTCCTCAATATCTTCATTGAGGATTGTTTCTGACACATCAGTTAAAATATCAAAAGATTCCCATATTTCTGAACATTCTGAATATGAACAGAGTTTGTCAGATATTGCATTATCACTGTTATCTGACTTTTGATGGGAACACACATGACTCATTGAAGCTTTCTGAATTTACATGCTGTGGAGAATTTCTGGTTGGATTCTCTCCGCTTATTGAGTATAAATCAGTTAAGCTACCTTTATGTGTATGTTGTGGAGAATACTTGATCAGTGGCTCTCCGGTTTTTGTGTCAATAATTGGGATTTCACCAAGGGTACCTTTAGAGTTATTATTTACTACCCAATCAATTGGAAATTGTCGGGGTTTATTTCCCAGAATTTTGGGTTTTGTTTCATCATCCAATTCTGTCCGAGTATTTTCAGACTTTTGCATCATGTGTTCCATTTCATACATAATAGCTGTTGATGTCATGATTGGATTTTTCATGGAACATGTCTTAAATATTTTGAGAGCATATTCAGACAAACATTGTTGAAGAGTGGCAATTCTTTCAATTTCACTTAGGTTTTCCTGATTGGCAAACTGACCGAATCTTATTTGATATGTTAGCCAATCTTCTTTGTCATTATAATATAATGTTTGTGGTATAGGATCACATGGTTGTTTACATTTTATACTGCTTGATTTGTAAACATATGGATTACCTACATGGATCACAGTTTTCTGTGATTTTGGGATTTTGAAGTCAATAGGTGCTTTTTGAATGGAATGATGGTTAGCACTATATGTCATAGATATGTCATGCACCTTCATTTCAGATGATGTCTGCTGATTTGGAATAAATTGTTGATAATTATTTATGTTTTCAGCAGGTGTATCTGATGGAGATGAGGTTTGTATAACTGATACAGGCTGGATGATATTTTGAACTTTATTATCCAAAGTTTCATACACAGCTGAATAATTAGGTTGAGACCAGGTAGGCGAAATCACCATTTGTGGCTCTTTTGGTAAAGCATTTGTTTGTGGGATGTTATTTTCAGTGTTAAGTTCCTGGTGACTGCTCTGAAGAACAGAAGTGTCACAGAATGCTAACACATTTTGATTATGAATTTCAGTAGATAACTTTGGCATCAACGAATTGTAATATGTGACATTAAGAATCTTATTACTTGACGCACTACATTGTGAGTATGTTTGTAATTTTGATTCCAATTGCTGAGTATAGAGATGTTTATATATAGTTTGGTTGTTCAAACTTTTTGATTCCAATTGTTGAGCATAGAGATGTTTATATATACATGTACATGTAGTTTGGTTGTTCAAACTTTTTGATTCCAATTGCTGAGCATAGAGATTAGTTTGGTTATTCAAACTTTTTGATTCCAATTGCTGAGCATAGGGATGTTTAGTTTGGTTATTCAAACTCTTTGATTCCAATTGCTGAGCATAGAGATTAGTTTGGTTATTCAAACTTTTTGATTCCAAATACTGATGTATTGGGTACTGTTTGGGTAAATTAATATTTGATAGACCATAAATAACATAACAGTTGCTGTTGCAACTCACTGGTAATATGGACATTATAGACTATGTATTGTTTGCATGTGTTTGGACATGTGGTAAGGTGAATCTGCATTCACATTTTATTTACAGTCCTTATAGTTCATGCAGAACATTAGTCTATTTTAAATTTGTCTTTTAATATGTTCCACACCTACTCCCTCTTTAATATGGCAAACATTGTGGAATAGCTGTACTCAAAAATGTTACAGAACATAGGAAAATGTTAATATTGGCATATAAATACATGTAACAAATGCCATGAAGTAGTATATTACTTCTCATGAGCTTGATGTTACTTTTAAATGGGTGTTGTTGACATTTATTAGAACATTAACATAAATGCAAAATTTAAATTAAAATGGTGGTATGCAATAAGGACAAACATGGCAAAATTGGATGTCAAAATCTGGATTGGCATACAAAAAATGGATAATATGCATTGTCTATGAAAAATATATGGCAAAAATGGCAATATCAGAGCAAAAATTATCAATAATTTCAATTATCTAATAAATAGCAAAAATGGACATTTAATCAGGCAAAAATAATTTATGCAAGGTAAACAGAATCAATTACATCAAAATTGGACAAAATATAGGATAATTAAACAATTGACAGCAAAATAGGACAGAATATATCAAAATTTTGGCAAAAATTGACAAAAATGCAAAAAATTATCAAAAATGGACAATAATCTCAAAAAATTGGCAATTAATTATATAGCAAGTTATTCAGGTGAATCAATAAAAGCAAAATAATTATAATGGGCAATATCAATGCAAAATTGGACAAAAATATGGATATTATCAAAAATATGCAAATAATCTATCAAAAATGGAATTTAATGCAAAATATGGCAATAATTTGACATGGAATATAAATTAATTGGCAATATCAAGAATCAATACAGTTGATAGCAAAAATTGGACAAAAATTTATTTTGGACAAAAATGGCAAACAAAAATTATCACAAAAATTACATTTATATGGTTGTCACTACTTTTAATCAACACCGCAGCCAACAATTCCGCTTGACGCTGTTTTTAGCGTCTTACGAAGTTGAATCGCGCGCCACGTGAGTTGACCAAAATGGCTACCCCGCCGTCCGTTTTTAAGCGAATACGCCATTTGTAGTAAAGTTGTGAATGGTATTTTATCTCCTACAATGAATATTATGGAACAACATTATTACTCACATATATTTAATATCAGGAACATGTCAACATCATTTATAACGAATCATCATAAGTGTTTATAGATTTTCAGTTCAACTGTTCTTTGTCGTGGTTCGAGTGTTTCTGTCATCACCGTCGGGATTCTCCGTGATGTTCCCAGAATGGCCGAATCATACACGTTCCAGATGCGATGATTGGCTGTCCCACAGTTGTTTACTGGGGTCAAATGTGACGCACTTTGACCGCCTTCAGACCAGGTCAAACGGTGTTTATTTTATCGTCCAGGACGGAATATTACAATACCGAAATTCACTACAATATCACACATTCTCTGTGTGGGTTACAATGGTGTACATGGATACTTTCTATAATTATACTTCATTGCTACGATTGTTGATGTGCGTCTAAAGGCCAAATAAAAAATGTTCAAACTGCTTTCAGAACATGTGAGCTTTTACTAACAATTGTCTTTGTTGGGACGGTTATATTCGTTAACACCCCTTACTGGTTGCTGATAACACGAACCATCTCATATATATTTTTGGGACTTCTGTCTATCTATCTAGAATTACCTGTCAACTCCTCTTTCGGGTATTACAGACAGGGTACAGGTCTCGACTGTGGTCCGTGCTTTGGTGGGCTACTCTAACCTACAGCCGGGTTCTTTAACGTGCACATAATCACACGTACATGTACACGGGTCAGCCATTTATGTCGGCTCCCGATCCGACAGCGTACCACACTCACGACAACATACATGGGCATGATGTCGCCGTGAAGGGAAGTCAGTTTTGTATTCGGATATTGTGTGATCACGAATGGGACTTTTCAGTCATACAACGTGGTAATCTGACCAAGTTTGGATTTTTGTCAGAATACCCGACCGGAATCGATCCCCGGACCTTTAGCACGAGAGACCAGTACGCTATCCACTGGGCCACTGACATCCCTTACACTGACATGTATGTGTGTTAGCTATGGCCGGGAAAACGCCTGGACCGATTGAGCTCAAACTTCCAATCTAAGGTTAAAAATCCAGGGGGTTAATCGCGTTGATAGTTAAAGAGCGTTCGAATCCGCAGTGTCGTTGATAAAGAGCGTATGCGCGTAGTGTGATTCTTATGTCTGGGACCAGACGTGAGTGTGTCTACATATACATCTACTTGGTACTCCATCGCCCTCAATGTGCTGAGGATAATATGTGGAGGCGCATGAGATTTAAAAACATAAAAGCATATTTTTTTTGGTTATTTTGATAATTTATTAAAATATACTGGAGCTTCATACTATTTAGAAGCTGTCTGTTTGTTTACAGGTGGGAACATGCGTTTTGTGAGTTCGGATTTGAAACTGTCCGTGTTGTGGCAGTTTAAGAATATGTCACGGGGGAGTTTGTTCCAATTTATGATTGTGCGTGGAAAAAAGAAAGCTTCGAGATAGTTTCTGTCAGCTTTAGCAGTACGGAGGAACTTGTGGCCCCTAGTAGGCACAAATGGTAGGGATATGTCTACATCTTGATGGCGGATTTTGTAAAGCATGACTAGAGAGGAGAATATTCTTCTTTGTTGGAGGGTTTGCCAATTAAGTGTGTGGGGCAGATCAGTTATGCTGTCTCTGTCGTCGCTACCATAGTTGTATCTATTTAGAGTGTAGCGTGCAGCCCGTCTCTGTACAATTTCTACTTTCTCTGAGAGGTACTGCTGCCATGGGTCCCATATTGAGCTACAGTATTCTAGTTCTGGTCTAACATATGTTTTGTAGGCAAGGGCTTTTGTTTTGTAGTTTTTTGTTCTCACGTTACGTCTTAGGAATCTGAGGGTAGCATTGGCTTTATTTGTGATGGTAGTGATGTGGGTTTTCCATGATAGGTCATTTGAGATGGTTACGCCGAGATATTTTGTAGTTTCTGTTGATTTAAGTAATTGGTTATGGAGTGTGTAGTCATGGAGAATAGGGTTTTCTTTACGAGCGATTCGTATGATTTCGCATTTACTAGGGTTGAATGACATAAGCCATTCTTTCTCCCAGTTTTCAAGTTTGTGCAGATCATTTTGTAGGATAGTACAGTCATTTTTAGAGGAGATAGCACAATACACAACAGTATCGTCTGCGAAGAGGCGGGCCTGACAGCTGAGGTTTGTGGGGAGGTCATTTATATAGATTAAGAAGAGACAAGGGCCAAGGACAAACCCTTGGGGACACCTGATAGTACGGGAAGAAATTTTGATTCTTTTCCATTGACTTGGACTTTTTGAGTCCGATGTGATAGGAAGGCGGCAATCCAATTTGTAACAGATGTGTTTATGCCAAGTCGTCTCATTTTAAGAAGAAGTCTGCTATGGTCCACTTTAGCAAAGGCCTTGGAGAAGTCCATGACAACTACATCGGTTTGAGTCCATTTTGTCATGTTTTCAAATATATCATTCATGAATGTGATAAGCTGTGTTTCACAGCTTAGTTTGGGTCGGAATCCATGTTGGTTTTGATGTAGTAGTTGCTTTTCGTTGAGGTGGGACATGATGTTGGATACTATGATATGTTCAAGGGTTTTGCTAAGAATACATGTGAGTGAGATGGGGCGATAGTTTTCAAGTTTGGATTTGGAGCCTTTTTTGAATATTGGGGAAACAATTGCTACTTTCCAGTCAGAAGGGACAGTGCCTGAGTTCAAAGAACTCGGGAAGAGGTCTGCAATTATTGCAGAGATTTCGTCTCTTACCTCTTTGAGGAAGCGGGGTGAAATTTGGTCGATACCATAAGCTTTGTTGGGTTTTAACCTTGAGAGTGCGACACAAACACCATTTGTAGTTATTTCTACATCTGGCATGTCAGTATCCTTAGGACAGATCAGGGATTTAAGTTCGCAGATGTGGGATAGGTTTACAGGTTGAGGCTTAGTAAATGCAGAGTGGAACTGGGCGTTTAGAGCTTCGGCCTGCTTGGTGGGGTCTGTGATCACTTCACCATCTACGTTAAGAGGAGCGACACCGTTATTTTCTGATTTCTGATGTTTTATGAAGGACCAGAATTTTTTGCTGGGCTTGGTCGTGTTTTCTGTTAGGTCCGGGCAGTTTTTGTTGTCTTCAGTTATGATGGATTCTATATGGTCCCAGTAAGCTTTTCTGGATTTTCTTTGGATGGCATGTTTAAGGGCTCTTTCTTTGGACTGAAGATTTTCGGTGTTTTTATACCTGCGTTTTCTGATATATTTGTGAAGACGAGTGCGTTTTTTTATCAGCTTCTTAAGATCAGCTGTTATCCATGGTGCATGTTGTCTGCTACTAAGTGTCTTGGTTGGGATGTGCTTAGATATTAGTTCAGATATTTTTTCTTTGATCAACTGCAATTTCTGTTCTACATTTAGATTTAGAATTGCACTCTGCGTCTTGTAGAAAGTTTGGAAAGAATGGAGTTCTGCTTTTATGGCAGGCCAGTTTGCCTTATGGTAGAGATAGACTTTCCTGGCAGGCTTTTTTAGATGTCTTTTGTTTATGGTGACTTCGTGGTAGACAATGTCATGATCAGATGTACCAAGGCTGGGAAGTGTTCGTGTATTATGGATCAGAGTTGGCTGATTTAAGTAGAATAGGTCAAGGGTATTTTTCCCCCTTGTGGGTATTTTAACAACTTGTTCGAGATTTGCATCGGACATTGCATTTGTGAGTTTATCATAGAGTTTTGTATTTTTACAGTCGGTGGCAGTTTCGTTTGTGGTCCAATTGTATTTTGGTAGGTTAAAGTCACCAAGAATCCACAGGTGGCCATCTTTGGGGGCTTTCTTTACGGATGTTTCTAGGCCATTTACGCTGTCAATATCGTTTTCGTCTGGTTTGTAGTATGCTGCGACATGGATGTTTTTTTTAGCCTGGTATGACAAGCTTTGCCCATATAATTTCGCAAGGAGAGTCAAGCTCATGTTGTTCTAGAGATATGATGTCTTTAGAGACATGAGCGTGTTGTGTGATTCTTATGTCTGTCTTCGTGCTTAGGGGTTCCAATGAACGGGGGATATTTTCATCGGTAAGTTTTTTTCCGCCCGAGGTGATCTTCACCTTGAAACGGGTACGCAGTGATCGCGTTTGGCTAACGAAAACGACCTTCTCATATATATCCCCCGTTCCTTGGAACCCCTAAGTACGAAGACAGACATATATCTCCTATATATTTTGAAGACCTCTGTCTGTCTGTCTGTATGTATGTATGTATGTCATTTATACAAATATACGATTCTCGACCGATCGGGACGAAACTTGGTACGTGTGTGTAGTTTGACCAGGCGGTGGACGTTGTCGTATTGGCGAGCCCGTGCGGCGCCCGCTTCGCGCATGCGCAGACGAGATATCGGAAACGGATGGAGCTATCGACTTTAAATTTGCTATGTGAATGTATCTTGCCCCGGATACGAATTTTATCGGGTCGCCGAGCCCGTGCGACGCCAGCTTCGCACATGCGCAGACGAGATCTCGGAAACGGGTGGAGCTATCGACTTGAAATTTGCTATGTTAATGTATCTTGCCCCGGATACGAATTTTATCGGGTCGCCGAGCCCGTGCGACGCCAGCTTCGCACATGCGCAGACGAGATCTCGGAAACGGGTGGAGCTATCGACTTGAAATTTGCTATGTGAATGTATCTTGCCCCGGATACGAATTTTATCGGGTCGCCGAGCCCGTGTGACGCCAGCTTCGCGCATGCGCAGACGAGATCTCGGAAACGGTGGAGCTATCGACTTGAAATTTGGTTTTTGAATAGCCCGGACAACGTCGGGCTCATCGGCTAGTCTATTATATATTTTTGGAAGATATGTGTCTGTGAGTGTGTCTGTCTGTTCGCCATGGACTCGAAAACGACCGAACCGATTTCGATGAAACTTGGTATGTGAGGGTACTTTCGGCCGTGGAATGGCATGGGCCTGTTAATTTGCCCGTGCGACGTGACCTTGAAATCGGGTCATTTCAAGGTCAAACGCCCGAATATCACGGGATTTCGATTAAACTTGATATGTGGGGGTACTTTCGGCCGGGGAGTGGCATAGGCCAATTAATTTACCCGTGCGACGTGACCTTGAAATCGGGTCATTCAAGGTCAAACGCCCGAACATCACGGGATTTCGATGAAAATTAGTGTCTAGGGATACTTTCGTATGGGGAGTCTCATAAGCCTATTCATTTGCCCGTGCGGCGTGACCTTGAAATCGGGTCAATTCAAGGTCAAATCGCGAATTTTTATGGGATTTCGACGAAATTTTATACGTAGGGTTACTTTTGTCCACTGGATGTTTTGGACGGGTCGAGTCGTGACCCCGACCTGACCTTGACCTTCAAAATGCTCAATTCAAGGTCAAATCGGGTAAAACAGGATGGATTTCGACGGGTACTTTTGTCCGGGCAGTGTTTTGGACAGGTCAAATCGTGACCCCACCTGACCTTGATCTTCAAAATGGACAATTCAAGGTCAAATCGCGCAATTCGCCGAAAAGCAGAGAGGAAACAGCCCGGACGAAGTCGGGTCCACTTACTAGTCTATTATATATTTTGGGAAATCTGTCTGTGTGTCTGTGTGTCTGTTCGCGATGGACTCGAGAACGGCCGAACCGATTACGATGAAACTTGGTATGTGGGGTACTTTCAGCCGGGGAGTGGCAAGGGCCTATTAATTTGCCCGTACGACTTGACCTTGAAATCGGGTCACTTCAAGGTCAAACGCCCGAGTATCAAGGGATTTCGATGAAAATTAGTGTCTAGGGATACTTTCGTATGGGGAATGTCGTAAGCCTATTCGTTTGCCCATGCGACATGACCTTGACCTTGAAATCGGGTCATTCCAAGGTCAAATGCCCGGCTATCACGGGATTTCGATGAAAATTAGTGTCTAGGGATACTTTCGTATGGAGAGTGTCGCAAGCCTATTAATTTGCCAGTGCGACGTGACCTTGACCTTGAAATCGGGTCAATTGTAGGGCAAATCGCGAATTTTGATGGGATTTCCACGAAATTTGATACATAGGGTTACTTTTGTCCACTGATTGATTTGGACGGGTCAAATCGTGACCCCGACCTGACCCTCAAAATGGTCAAATCGGGTAAAACCGGATGGATTTCGACGGGTACTTTTGTCGGGTAATTTTTTTCCGGGCAGTATTTTGGACGGGTCAAATCGTGACCCCACCTGACCTTGAACTTCAAAATGGACAATTCAAGGTCAAATCGCGCAATTCGCAGAGGGGAAACAGCCCGGACGAAGTCGGGTCCACCAGCTGGTATATATATATATATTCTGGGACTTCTGTTTGTTTGTCTGTTAGCTATGGCCGGGAAAATTGCCGGACGAATTTCGACGAAATTTGATACCTATGGATATTTTGTCCGGGGAGTGTTTTGGACGGGTCAAATCGTGACCCTGACCTTCAAAATGGTCAATTCAAGGTCAAATCGGGTAAAACTGACGGATTTCGCTAGGTGTACGTTTGTCCGGGGAGTGTTTTGGACGGGTCAAATCGTGACTCCGACCTGACCTTGACTTTCCAAATGGTCAATTCAATGTCAAAGCACGGACGAAGTCGGGTCACCTGCTAGTATATATATACATGGTATATACGTTTAATTGAGTTAGATAATATCGCACATGCTTGTACTATTTCTTCGTCCTTTCTATTCCCAATATTTGGTCCCTCGAACCTCGAACGTCAAACATTTTACAACAATGGACAAACAGATGCGCGGATACGGAGGGCCCATCGGGGCCAAAGCTCAAAACTTCTTAAACAAATGGAAGAGACAATTGAAGACAAGAACTGTACCGAAGCCAGCCTCGTTCTGGAAAATCTCAAGAAAAAAATGGTAACACTTGAGGAAATAGAGTCGAAGACTCAAAGTTTGTCGACATGCTGGACGAAAAGACTGACAACTTCGAAGACATTATAATCGAAGGAGACGAATTATTGTGTGGTCTAAACAAGAGGATCAATGAATCCAACAGTGCATTGTCCGCACTAAAGTCTATTTCCATAACCTCAACACCAAAAATAAAAGGACAAATGAACATTGTTCTACCAAAAACAGACTTATCAAAATTTTATGGTGATATTCTAAAATGGCAGACCTTCTGTGAGATCTTCGACTCGTCGGTTAATTCCTGTGACCAAATGAGAGATATTGATAAATTCACTTATTTGAAAAATTGCCTCACTGGTGAAGCACGTCAGTGTATTGAAGGACTCCGTCTCACAAATGTTAATTATAACAAAGCACTGGAGCTGCTGTGGGCCCGATACCCATTCCATTACATGCTGCAAAGTGTACAAGATAACGCGTAGTCGGCAGTGAACAGCAACAACAAAAAAATGAAATATGCAATCAAATACGATTAGTGTAATTGATAACATTGACTACGAATGTCAGGATCAACTATCAATTATTATAACTTTGTTGAAATAATTTCATCAAAAGGTCGCCATTTTTTTTAGCAGAGCCTTTGTTTATTTTGTCAGCATTGGTGATGCAGTAACTATTATAACTCTTATTGATTTGCTCATGTTACTGTTCTGCAGGATGCATCATTCGGTATAGTCCAGGTTTCCATGGCCGAACATTTTTTTTCGCTTTCACCACCCGGACCCTTTAGTTTCTTGTTATTGATCAGGACAAATCAGGACGCTGGACCAAAATTTGACCCTGCGACGGTGCTTAAATTGGCTGAAATCCAAGATGGCTGCTAATCATATGACCAATTATCATAATCAGATAAGACATACTTAAATAAAACAAATGGGACGTGAGCTAACACCGGCAAACTAATATAGGACATGCCATGACGTTTCAGGTAACTATGCATTGCTTGCCCGCGTAAAGAAATAGTCCCAGATAAATAGAATCCTTTACA
This sequence comes from Siphonodentalium dalli, assembly GCA_032622095.1. Taxonomy (NCBI): domain Eukaryota; kingdom Metazoa; phylum Mollusca; class Scaphopoda; order Gadilida; family Siphonodentaliidae; genus Siphonodentalium; species Siphonodentalium dalli. Next base: position 256,544,995 of record CP136061.1, read on the forward strand.
TATTTAATGGAGTACATTTAAAGATGGATTATCGCTTTAATTAACATATTTTCATCTGTAAATAATACGTATAAGTTGGACATCCCTGTCTGGAAACGATTCTATCTATGAATATTGATTTTATTTCGATATTATTGTATGTAATTAATGGGACACTTCTTTGTTCTATATATAGAACTGTCAGATAGAGACGCCCACTGTGGTGCTCCGAACTAAAGGGAGCCGCAAGATGCCTCCGATTGATTGTAACTATTGTACTAGTAAGTGCGAATCAAGTAGATAAGACCTAGATTGTATCATATGCATATTTTCAATTAGTATTATTGAAAATACCAAAAAATCTCAGATGAAAAAGGCGGTCGTGAATATCAGGGACCATTATTGAACATATTTTATAGAAAACAAATTCCAAATAAAATCAATATTAATTGATAGACGCGTTTCCGGACATGGGTGTTCGATTCATATGTATTATTTCATACACAGAAACTATATAGCTCATGTTGCAGAAGAGATAATCCACCTTTAATAAATAATATAGAAAAATGAGAAATTACACTTAGGTAATTTCATAAAGATTCTTGTCAAATTGGTCGAGTCTAGCAGCCATACATTTTGAATAATGCCATCTATACCCAACATAGCCCATATCAATAATTACGTGAAGACATCTAAACACAACGTAGCCCATGTAAATAACTACGTGAATCCATCTCTACACAACGTAGCCCATGTAAATAATTACGTGAAGCCATCTCTACACAACGTATTTCATGTAAATAATTACGTGAAGCAGTTTTACAAGCAGAACTTCAAGCCACGTCATTTATATTATAGAAAACTAGCAGTGTGAGGTAATTAGCAGTGTTAGATAATTAACATGTGTGTGTCTACTGTGTGAGGTAATTAACATGTGTATGTCTGCAGTGTGCTTGTTTTTGTTATGTTTTGATAAAGTGTGGACGATTTGCCATGGCGCTTCAAACGAGATACGGCATATCTTAAAATAAAAATCTTCTTAGATTCCATCCACTCAATTGATCAAGATCATGGTATGTTTGTGTATACACATGATGCATTATGTACACATCAGTGTCTCATAAGATACTGGTATGTTTGTGTATACATATGCTGCCTTATGTACACGTCAGTGTCTCACAAGACCGTGGTATGTTTGTGTATACACATGATGCCTTATGTACACGCCAGTGTCTCACATGGTGATGCATGTAGTGTTCTCTACTCAAACATGGGCGTATCATACTCAGAAATGATGCAACAGATAAGCACAGTACACAACTAAGAGATATACTTTCTATATCACTTTCAACATTTTAATGTTTCCTAATAAATTTTCGATAAATATGTTGATTGGACAAACCACCAACCCACCCCCTCTCTGTGACTGATTTTTTTGTGAAGACTCCCCCTGGTAAGATCCTACTAATTTGCACACAAAAGCCCTATAGGAATCGTATATGAACCCTACAAGAATCCTATAGAAAACTATATTAATCTTATAAAAAAATATATCGGAATCCTATAGGAAATTCTAGGCATATTCATACAGGAACGTTTCGTGTGGGATTGTATAATGGTTATGGCCTTCAAATCGATTTGATACGGTAGGTTTCCAGTGTGAATCATTTGGCTCTTACGTAAATCGACCGACACAATGAAAGATTTTTCACAAATATCACATCCATACCGGCGATAACTAGAGTGAATTATCCTGTGTGACGTCAAATGTCCTGACAAGGTGAATGATTTTTTTTTTACAAATATCACATTCATACCGGCGATCACTATAGAGTGAATTATCCTGTGTGAAGTCAAATTTCCTGACAGGGTGAATGATTTTGACAAATATCACATTTATACGGGCGATCATCAGAGTGGGTTATTTTATGTCGCGACAGGTCGCTTGATGTTGTAAATGATTTCTCGCATATATCGCACTGATACGTTAGATCTCCGGTGTGGATTCTTTTATGGCATGTCAGTGCCCATGATGTAGTGACTGTTTTCGTGCACATATCACACTGATAAGGTCGATTATCTGTGTGAATCCTCTTGTGTGAAGTCAAATCTCCTGACAACGTGAATGATTTTTCACATATATCGCACCGATAAAGTCGGTTATCTGTGTGAATCATCTTGTGTGAAGTCAAAGCTCCTGACAACGTGAATGATTTTTCACATATATCGCACCGATAAGGTCGGTTATCTGTGTGAATCCTCTTGTCTAAAGTCAAATCTCCTGACAACGTGAATGATTTATCACATATATCGCACCGATAAGGTCGGTTATCTGTGTGAATCCTCTTGTGTGAAGTCAAATCTCCTGACAACGTGGATGATTTTTCACATATATCGCACCGATAAGGTCGGTTATCTGTGTGAATCCTCTTGTGTGAATTCAAATCTCCTGACAACGTGAATGATTTTTCACATATATCGCACCGATAAGGTCGATTATCTGTGTGAATCCTCTTGCGTGAATTCAAATCTCCTGACAACGTGAATGATTTTTGACACATATCGCATTTATAGGCGATCGTCGAAGTGGATTCTCTTATGTCTCGCCAGGTCACTATAGATGCAGTGAATGATTTCTCGCATATATCGCACTAATACGGTCGATCTCCAGTGTGAATCATCTTATGTGTCGACAAGCTACTTGATTTAGTAAATGCTTTCTTACAAATATCGCACTGATACGGTCGATCTCCAGTGTGAATCCTCTTGTGTGAAGTCAAATTTCCTGACTGGGTGAATGATTTATCACATATATCACATTTATACGGTCGGTCGTCGAAGTGGATTGTTTTATGCTTCGTCATGCTGCTTGATGTTGTGAATGCTTTCTCGCATATATTGCACTGATACGGTCGATCGCCAGTGTGAATCCTTTTGTGTACATTCAAGTTTGTCGAGTGCAGAAATGATTTGTCACAAACATCACATTTATACGGTCGATCATCAGTGTGAATGAACCTGTGCGTCGCCAGGGCGTCTGCTGCAGTGAATGCTTTCGGGCATATATCGCATTGATACGGACGATCACCAGTGTGAATTCTCTTATGCCTCATCAGGGAGCGCGCCGTAGTGAATGCTTTCGTGCATATATCGCATTGATACGGTCGATCGCCAGTGTGAATCCTTTTGTGCGTAGTCAAGTTTGTCGATTGCAGAAAGGATTTGTCACAAACATCACATTTATACGGTCGATCACCAGTGTGGATGATCTTATGTGTCGTCAGGGCGCCTGCTGCAGTGTATGCTTTCGGGCATATATCACATTGATACGGACGATCACCACTGTGAATTCTCTTATGCCTCATCAGGGAGCGCGCCGTAGTGAATGCTTTTGCGCATATATCACACTGATACGTCGATCTCCGGTGTGAATTCTCTTGTGCGTTGTCAGTGGTCCTAACAACTTGAATGATTTGTCACAAATATCACATTTATACGGACGGTCGTCGAAGTGGATTGTTTTATGCTTCGTCAGATCGCTTGATTGAGTGAATGATTTCTCGCAAATATCGCACTGATACGGTCGACCGCCAGTGTGAATCCTCTTGTGTGCAGTTAAATTTCCTGACAGGGTGAATGATTTTCTACAAATATCACATTTATACGGGCGATTACCTGGGCGGATTCTCTTATGATTGATTCGTCAAGTCGCTTGATTGACTAAAAGCCTCTTCGCATACATGTATATCGCACTGATACGGTAGGTCTCCAGAGTGAATCATTTGGTGCTTACTCAAATCGCCCGAAACAGTGAATGTTTTATCGCCAGTGTGAATTCTCTTGTGTGCAGTCAACTTTACTGAGGTGAATACTTTTTGACAAATATCACATTGACTCTGCTTCACAGGAAAGTATTTTAAAACTAAACAAAATATTAGGTCACAGATAAGTGACCACAAGAGTTCTGGTCTGCCCAATACGGGAATGTTATTGAACGTTTATCAACATCACACATTCTATGTATGGGTTACAGTGGCGTCCATAGATATTTTCTGTATACTTCAATGTTACGACTGTTCATGTGCACTAAAAGGGCGAATTGGAAATGCTCAAACTGCTTTCAGATTATATGAGCTTTCACAAACAATATGGCGATATCCACGACACTTATTGTTGTAATATTAAAGGTGGATTATCTCTTTGTAAACATGTATTATATAGTTACCGGAGTATAAAATATTAGATTTGAATCGAAGAGTCCTGTCCGGAAATGCTTCTATCGATTAATATTAATTTTATTTCGCATATTTTCTGGTCTAAAAAGCCGTGTTTGTTCGGTTAACGAACAATAGTGGTTACTGTTAACAGAGACCAGAAATTTTATTTAACAATTTTGTCACAAATAATATATAAACGTTAATTAAACTCATTATCGCTTATATATGTGGAACAACACAATACAAACAATCAATCTAGGACATTTGACTTTCGGTGCGTAGCCGTAGGAACTGCCCATTGCTCTATATCGCAATATGGTATCATCCGAATGGTCTGTTCTAAAAACATCCGATTTAATATTCGAGATGATACAGGTGTTGTTAGGCCTGGTAGAATAAACGGTCCCGATTTAATATTCGAGATGATACAGGTGTTGTATTTATGGGTTTTCATAGTTAGGCCTGGTAGAATAAACGGTCCCGATTTAATATTCGAAATAAAATCAATATTAATTGATAGAAGCTTTTCCGGACAGGGGTCTTCAGTTCATATATATTATTTTATACCCACGCAACTATTTAAAATTCGGTATTTAAAGAGATAATCCATCTTTAAATGAAATAAAATTAAAACACGCATTTTTGACATAGGTTGTTCTTAATGTTATCAGAGGATTACCTTTGCGCGATATCCCAAAACTAATCATCGCCTTTCCGTTTTCTTTGTATGGAATCAAATACGATTGTCGTATTGGTAACATTGGCGCGATATCCAAAAAAAAATAAAAAATCATCACGTTTCCGTTGTCGATAAAGTCACGATCTATCCAGAATGTGAACATGACACTGATAGAAGCTGCTGGTGTTTGTGTACAAAGTTCTAGAATCGGTTGTGTGTCTGGACTCAGTGTTGATGTTGAAATTTACAGTGCTGTGACTATCAAAACACAGATACATTTACTGACACAAGATGATACAGGTGTTGTATTTATGGGTTTTCATAGTTAGGCCTGGTAGAATAAAATCTGTACCAAATACGTATACGTCTCGGTCAACGGCTCCAACATAGCTTTATTATGTCAGCTCTTGCAATTAGCCAATCAGCGTCGATATATAGTGACGGTAGCCTATATGAACCCTTATCATGTCATTTGGTTGGATCGACCAATGAGGACGCTCTGTTGGTAGAGGCATATCGGGAGACATCGGGTCGCCATCTTTGTGGCCCGTCCCATATGGAATCCATATCCCCCTCGGGGTTCCCATATGGGGTCGATGTCCGCCATTTTGTTTTTCATGGAACTCTGCCGCCTCGGGTATATTTTCGGTGTATTTTGGCACCAAGAAAAGGGATATCTGTCGGAAATCAAGTTCTGTTAATTTAAAGACATAGTACCATATACAAAAACCTGCATGTGATATATTTGAGAAATTCTAAACATAAAATTAACTATCAAACTCAAGTTTGTTGTCCTGGTGATTAGCCATTGACTCAGTGTGTTGACGTTCAACGCCCATGACGCGTCACTGTGACGTTACATAAGTTAATAGCCATAGACAACAATTTTACTTACTGGCAGGTAATGAACTTCGTATAATTAATTCAAATTCTCACACGGAAAACATGATATGTGGGTGACATGATAAAATCGTTTCAGGGCTCGTTGTTGCCGGCTACGGTGACATATGAGGCTCAGCGAGATTAATATCGGGCTCGGCTAGCACCTCGCCCGATATTAATATCACTTCGCCTCACATGACACCGTATCCGACAACAACTCGCCCTGTAACTTATAATATTAGGTCGGTGACCTAATATGAAATAAATATTAGGTGCTTATCCGCCATCTTGTTTTTCAGAAACTCAGTCGCCTCGGGAATATTTTTGGTGTATTTCGGCGCCAAGAAAGTTGATATCTGTCGGAAATCATTTTCTGTGAATTTAAAGACATAGTAGCATGTACCAAAACCTGCATGCGATATATTTGAGGAATTCTAAAGACTCATAAATTAACTATCAAACTCAACAAGTTGTCCTACTTCTGGTAATTAGCCATTGACTGAATGCGTTGACGTTCAACGCTCATGACGCGTCACTGTGACGTTACATAAGTTAATGGCCATAGACGACACATTTATCTTACCAAATTACAATAAATTACAGCGACGATTAATTATTTAAAGGGATATGCTGGCTTTTGTCCACTGACATAATAAATACGTTACGGGACGCTTAGTGATCGGATATGGTGTCATGTGAGGCTCAGCGAGATCAATATTAGGCTCGGCCTACGGCCTCGCCTAATATTGATCTCACTTCGCCTCACATGACACCATATCCAACCACTAAGGGTCCTGTAACTTATATTATTATGTCAGCTCTTGCAATTAGCCAATCAGCGTCGATATATAGTGACGGTATATGAACCCATATTAGGTCGGTGACCTAATATGAAATCAATATTAGGTGCTTACCGCCACCTTGTTTTTTCAGAAACTCAGTCGCCTCGGGAATATTTTTGGTGTATTTTGGCGCCAAGCAAGGGGATATCTGTCGGAAATCATTTTCTGTGAATTTAAAGACATAGTAGCATGTACAAAAACCTGCATGCGATATATTTGAGGAATTCTAAAGACTCATAAATTAACTATCAAACTCAACAAGATGTCCTACTTCTGGTAATTAGCCATTGACTCAATGGATTGACGTTCAACGCCCATGACGCGTCACTGTGACGTTACATAAGTTAATGGCCACAGACGACACATTTATCATTCCAAATTACAATAAATTACAGCGACGATTAAAGGGATATGCTGGATTTTGTCCACTGACATAACAAAAATACGTTACGGGACGCTTAGTGGTTGGATATGGTGTCATGTGAGGCTCAGCGAGTTCAATATTAGGCTTGGCCTACGGCCTCGCCTAATAGTGATCTCACTTCGCCTCACATGACACCATACCCGACCACTAAGCGTCCCGTAACTTATAATATTGAAGCGAAATATGGGGAAATCCGGAAACCACCGATGAAGACCGAAGATACCCGAAGCTCACGAGATGACCAGGCGAATGAAGACCGGCTATCGAATCCAGGACTCCTTACTGTCAACATCGTATTATTTCATTAAAATGTATTATTAAAAGGTATTATTCTGCACTTGCACGCTCTTTTTGTCATGTATAACTATCAGCAATCAAACACTGTATCCCAATAATATAATACATGTACACGCGCTAGAATAATTCACAACTGCTTCAATGTCCACCACAAGTTACAATAATATCAACAACAACATAGCAGCATGTACTAGAATGTTGACAGTTGTCTGTTTTTTAGCTTGACCCGTTAAGTTGACATTGTTCTGATTTTTTCAAAACACATACATGTACATTTAGAAGAGTGGATATACTGTACGCAATAGAGTAATTCACAAGAGCTTCGTTGTCAAACAACAACAACAACAACACAGTAAAGAATGATCTGACGTCGCGCAGTGACGGATGATCACATATCTACACAATCCCAACTTACAAGTACAACAATTACAATTACACGGACCGATCAATCCCACATTTATCAATTCCCATTGAAACGTGTGGATATGAGACATTGTCGCCATTCGCCATGTTATCACCCAGTTATTACGGACAATTTACGGACCAGGGGTCCACTATTGGTTTTATGTTCTTGTCAAACTATCTTTTACTGACTCACTGATATGGATACTAAGTGTCGTGATACTAGTATACACCGTTTGATACATCATGCTATCAAATTTCGTCGAAAAATGTGCGATATTGAGCAGTTATCACGGGATCTGCTGAAGGTTTCAAGCCCAACTAGTTGATATATTGTGATGTAGGCATTCACCTGTTAAAACAAAAACTGTGTCTACAAGTGACTGGACAATTTCACGCCATACATGTTACCAAATAGTATGCCAATAAGATGTTTTACTTGTTCATAAATTTGAGTTTTAACTGTGACATATGTAGCTATGTCCCTTTATGTCTTAAAAGGGAATGCCGGATTCATGTTTTATAATGGTCGAACTTAGTATTACTTGTAACTGACGGGCGGGCTTTTCAGCTATTATCGGTTTTTTATTTACAGTCATTTATACAGTAGTCAGTGAAAGGTGAACACATCACGTATGCGCAGCCTTTTTCTAGATAAATTTCGCGAGGCAGATAACAAGTTTGATCCTCTTCAAACTTCAAAGCTACATAGTATTGTCTGTCACTTTATGCATTGTGGATTTAAGTATCATCAAAACTATGATCGTGCTAGAAGAACTGTGATGTATTTTTCCGTTACGAATATTCGACTAAAAACGTATGAATTGTAATGCCTACCGGGAAATTATATTGTCACCATGAGAACTTGGCTAATTCCACGGCAAATTAGAAGCAAAACATTTATGTTGACCAGCGAAAAATACCATTGGTCTGACCGTTATTAGTTACGGTCTTGTTATTAATTAAACGGGTTGAACCGTAAAAAATACAGCCGTCTGGCAATTACTGGTTACAGTCTGTCAGTCATTTAAACGGTCTTGTACCGTGGAACATGCTACAGCCTGATCGGATGTTTAACGGTCCAACGTTGACAGCGATGTTGCGCGCAATGGTACCATTAAAGCGACGGGATTTTTCTGACAATGTTTATATGATTTGCATTGGTCTAGCTCTATAGCCGTTCATTTTGGTTGTAATTAATAATAATAATAATGACAGTTTTATATAGCGATTAACCAATTACTTGCTGCAACACGCTTTTAAACATTAAAATTACCCAAGTAATTTTGTATAAGCCAACCAATTAGTCGACTACAGCAAATTGCAGGCGCTGTTCTAGTTTGATCAGAACAAGCTCTGTTACTCAAAAGTATGACAGACTGACTGGTTATTGTTTATCGGATGAGTGGTACGAGTGATCTTGCTCAAAGGTCACAACTTGGCGCGAGATTTGAAACAGCGAACAATCCCACAATTTCACTTCGTTCAAATTGGCCAAGCCACTGCTGTGTGAAAGCTCACACTAGACCAGAGACGTGCTGCAAACTCGCAACGCTGTGTTTACATCGAATACAAGTCCGACATGCTAACCATGGAGCTCCACACAAAATTAAGTTTTAGGCACTTTGATTTCTGTCGCTACTCTCAACAAGAAGACATTCATGATTTTAAAACGTTGATTGTATTTTATTTCAGTGGCGCCGAATAGTCCGTTTGAAATATAGTTATATATTTAGGCGCTAATTTAATTGGGGGGGGGGGGTAATTGTGGTGCCTGATAAAAGGAGATTCAAGATAAAACACAATGTACCATGGTTCATGCTATCATAGGCCAATGGCCACTTATTATTTGAAAATGGCCAGACAAAATTTCATTTGGCCAAACTTTGGACAAATATTTTTACCCCAAAATTTGAAGTCTAATTCAAAGACACAAAATAGATTTATAACGAGAACAGCATGTGAATCAGATTTATATTATGATTATCTGCTAAAATACCAGAATGATTAATAAATAGTTTACAATGCTTTAGCATTGACCGGGCAGCTAATTGATTAGGTGATACAGCTAATGGTAATAAAATACATCAGGGTAAATGAAACAAAACAGTAATATTGACTGACCCTAATGAATCCATTGTCCGTCACATGATATTTTTGTATGATAAAATGAGTAATAAATAGTTTACAATGATTTAGCATTCACCGGTCAGCTAATTGATTAGGTTATACAGCTAAATGGTCATAAAATGCATCAGGGCAAATGAAACAAAACAGTAATATTGACTGACCCTAATGAATCCATTGTCAGTCGCATGATATGTTTGCATGATAAAATGAGTAATAAATAGTTTACAATGATTTAGCATTCACCGGTCAGCTAATTGATTAGGTTATACAGCTAAATGGTCATACAATGCATCAGGGCAAATGAAACAAAACAGTATTATTGACTGAATCCATTGTCTGTCACAAGGCTGACTGGTAGATGATGAGTAGTGGCATATTGTAAAGTTATAATGGTGAGATTTAGGAGATCTGGACAAAGTATTTGGCACGATGTCGAAATAATTTTTTTCACTTGGTTAAGAGAAATTTTATTTTAATTATAATTATATAGAACGGCTGATGTGCCCGACTTCTTCCGGGCTATTTAGGGATTTCTTTGTGATAGCCTCCGCCTGGGAAGAATATACACCGTCTGAACTAGTTTGTGAACAATACTGAGCGAATAATGTTGAAAAGTATTAGGAGAAAGAAAAACATTATTGTTCGATCGGTCCAGAAACATGCCTATATCAGTTAGGTCAAGGATATGGTCGCACGTTGAAATTTAACCCACCCGTATTGTTCCCGGGATCAAATTAGGCCTACATACCAAATTTGAGTCGAATCGGTTGAGCAGTTTACGAGTCTATAACACATACATACATAGACACAGGCAGAAGTTCCAAAATGTATAATAGATGTTAGATGTTAAATGAAAGACATATTATGTACTTGTTCGGGCGCGTGAAACTGATAAGTTAGTAATAAGATACTATGCCAACTGGATGGATGTAGCATTCTACTAACATCACCGAAAATCTCGAGCAAATCGACAGTACCACTCCATAGAAAACATCGTCTGAACTACGCTAAATTGTAAATATTTACTACTTGAATCGGGACGCATCCATCGGCGATAAACTAACGAAAAAGTTTTCTACATCGGCAGTCACTGCATTAATTAATATATAAGAATGACGGTGTGTGTTGTAAATTTAGATATATTTGTAAAAAATAACTACTTTGAACAAGATTATTCTCCATTTCTATTTGATCACCCTACCGGAGTGTTTCACATCACTTTAATTAATTGTGAGCTCAGGAAATGAGGATTTAATTTGGCCAAACATTTGGATAGTTATACCTCCCAGAGAATTTAATTTTTGTAAATTTATTTAAATTTTAAAAATTCATATTACATTAATTCAATTCTAATTGCATTTACTTGAACACGCGCACAATTGCACACACATGTACGTATACATGTAAATATATTTGTCATTCGGCCAGGGTAGTGGTCAAAGAGTCAGCTCTAACATGTGGGGAGGGGCTAGAGCCCCTTCCTTCTGCGGAAGGTTAGCCTCGCCCTGTCGGTGAAATATGCAATGGTCAATCCGGTAATTTCCGGGATCCTACTAGTCAACCACGCCCATATCGGGGATTGTATCCCCTGCGTCGTGGAAATCCTGAAGCCACCTTAACTTTGTCGGTATACTGGTATGTGAGAGAGGTCACCTCTCCCTTGGAAAAAATATGGAGAAGTGACACATTTTACAGAGAATATATCTCGCAAGCCACCCCCATGGCGGATCCCTGGTGTGGATTACATGTCTCGTCAGACCGCTCGATGTAGTGAATGATTTCTCCCATATATTGCACTCATACGGTCTATCCCCATTAAGTAGCCTCTTGGGCGAAGTTAAATTTATCAACCGCAGACATTATTTACCACAACATCACTTGAGTGGGTTGTCCTATGTCTCGTCTGGCATGTGGTGTAGGGGAGATCACTCTATACATCACACCGATACGGACGGTCATCTGAGTGGGTTGTCTTATCATGACTTATGTCTCATTGGGCAGAGCTCTTGATCGAGTAAATGCTTTACCGCACACATACGGTCTACCTCCGGTGAGTATCCTTTTGTGTGAAGTCAAATGTCCAGACTAGGAGAATGATCTCCCACAAATATCTTATTAATTGATACAGGCGGATGTCAGTGTGCATTGTTTTATGTATCCCAGGTTGATTGGGTAGTGAATGCTTTGTTTTCTCGCATATATCGCACTGATAAGTCCTACGGAGAGTCAGTCATATGTGTGAATCCTCTTGTGTGCGACCAAAGTCCCTGACTGGGTGACTAATTTTTTACATATGTCATATTGATATTGGCGATCACTTGTGTGGATTCTATTATGCTTTGTCAGGTTGCTTGATTCGGTGAATGATTTTGGGCAAATGTCGCACTGATATGGTCGATCGCCAGTGTGAACTATCTTACCGGTATGCCTCGTCAGGGCGCCCACTGTAGTGAATGCTTTCGGTCATATATCGCACTGATACGGTCGATCGCCAGTGTGAATTCTCTTATGTTTAGTCATGTCGCTTGATGTAGTGAATGCTTTCGGGCATATATCGCACTGATAAGGTCGATCGCCAGTGTGAATCATTTTGTGTGCAGCTAAGTGTGTCGACTGCAGAAATGATTTGTCACAAACATCACATTTATACGGTCGATCAACAGTGTGAATTAACTTAAGCGTCGTCAGGGTGCCCACAGTAGTGAATGCTTTCGGGCATATATCGCACTGATACGGACGATCACCAATGTGAATTATCTTATGCCTCGTTAGGCAGCCCGCTGTAGTGAATGTTTTCTCGAATATATCGCACTGATACGGTCGATCGCCAGTGCGAATTCTCTTGTGTGCAGTTAAATTTCCTGACAGGGTGAATGATTTTTGACAAATATCACATTTATACGGGCGATTACCTGAGTGGGTTCTCTTATGCTTCGCCATGCTGCTTGATTCAGTGGATGATTTTTTTACAAATATCTCATTTATACGGTCGATCACCAGTGTGAATTATTTTATGCTTGGTCACGTCGCTTGATTTAGTGAATGATTTCTCGCATGCATATATATCGCACTGATACGGTGGATCACCAGTGTGAATTATTTTCTGCGCAGTCAAGTTTGTCGACTGCAGAATTGATTTGTCACAATCATCACATTTATACGGTCGATCACCAGTGTGAATTAACTTAAGCATTGTCAGGGTGCCCGCTGTAGTGAATGCTTTCGGGTATGTATCGCACTGATACGGACGATCACCAATGTGAATTATCTTATGCCTCGTCAGGGAGCCCACTGTAGTGAATGCTTTCTCGCATATATCGCACTGCTACGGTCGTTCGCCAGTGTGAATACTCTTGCGTGAACTTCCTGACTGGGTGAATAATTTTTGTCAAATATCACATTTATACGGTCGATCACCAGTGTGAATTATCTTATGCTTGGTCATGTCGCTTGATGTAGTGAACGCTTTCTCGCAAATATCGCACTGATACGGTCGATGGTCAAGTACAACAATGCTATCATAGCTGTGTTACATGTACATCAACCTATATCACATTTGTATCGCCAGTGTGAATCCTCTTGTGTGAAGTCAAACTTCCTCATTTGGTGAATGGTTTTTGACAAATATCACATTTATACGGGTGATCACCATAGTGGATTCTCTTATGCCTCGCCATGCTGCTTAAGTCGGTGAATAATTTTTTACAGATATCACATTTATACGGGCGATCACCAGTGTGAATTATCTTATGCTTGGTTATGTCGCTTGATGTAGTGAATGCTCTCTCGCAATGATACGGACGATCGACAGTGTGAATCATTTTGTGCGCAGTCAAGTTGTCGACCACAGAAATGATTTGTTACAAACATCACATTTATACGGTCGATCACCAGTGTGAATTAACTTACGCGTAGTCAGGGCGCCCGCTGCAGTGAATGCTTTATCGCATATATCACATTTATATGGTCGATAACAAGTGTGAATTATCTTATGCTTGGTTGGTCATGTCGCTAGATGTTGTGAACGCTTTCTCGCAAATATCGCACTGATGCGGACGATCGCCAGTGTGAATTAACTTAAGCGTCGTCAGGGTGCCCACAGTAGTGAATGCTTTCGGGCATATATCGCACTGATACGGACAATCACCAGTGTGAATTAACTTATGCCTCGTCATGGCGCCCGCTGCAGTGAATATCAAATACAACGTAGAAAATGAGAAATTATAGTCGGAATTGGTGTGTCGATATTCTCTTCGGGATTATTGCACGCAAATTAAGAAATATGGCCAATTTTAGTTTAGATATTCAGACATATTTAACTCCACATGTAAGGAACAGTTATTAAACCTTGAATTAAGTACAGAAACACGATCAAGGTTCTATACTAATGCATGTAATATAATTCGGATTATTTCAGTTTGCACTATGTAAGGGAGTCAAAGTGACTGATAACATCATCTCGAAGAACCTCGATCGTGGTTTTGTACTTAATTCGACGTGTAAACGCCGTAGCATCAGTTGGAATCAAACATTCCACCTTGTTAAATTTGCCGTCGGCCATTTTTCTTAATTTCGAGTGCTTGGTATCGGGGCAGGTTCTCCACATAGTAACTATATATTTGGCTCTCTGAAGTACCAAATTGTTAGGTACTATGCACAGTACCTAAATAGTTGGTACTACAGAGTACCCAAGCAGGTACTTCAGAGTAACTGTCTTGATATTTGGTACTTTGGACAGGTACTTTAGAGAACCTAGATAGTTGGTACTCAAGAGTACCAACAATATTTGGTACTCAGAGAAGCATATTTGGTACTTTAGAGTACCAAAACTATTTGGTACTCTAGATTACCAACAATATGGTACTCCCCACGGGACAAGCTCAGAACCTACGTAGGAACTCTGGATTACCTATTGTTTTAGAGTACATTTTTTTGTCTTTAGAAGCGAATTAGTTTTCACACATATCACATTTACACAGACTGAATTATTGTATGTCTGTTCAAGTCGCTAGCTTTAGTGAATGCTTTCTCGCATATATCGGACTGATATGGACGATCTCCGGTGTGAATCATCTTATGTACAGTCAATTGTTCATTACGAGCGAATATTTTTTCACAAAAATCACATCTATACGGGCGCTCACAAGTGTATTCGTTTATGTTTTGCCAGGCTGCTCGAATGTCTAAATGCTTTCTCGCATATATCACATCGATACGGGCGTTCGTCGAAATGAATGTTCTTATGACTCGTTAGATGGCCTGATGTAGTGAATGCCTTATCACATATATCGCACTGATACGGTCGATCTCCAGTGTGAATCATCGTGTGTGCCAGCAATGTACCTGAACGGATGAATGATTTGCCACAAATATCACATTGATGCGGGCAGTCGTTGAAGTGGATTAGTTTATGTTTCGTCACATTGCTTGATTTATTGAATGGTTTCTCACATATATCACATTTATACGGGCGATCGCCGGTGTCGGTTCTTTTGTGACTCGTTAAAGGTGGATTATCTCTTTGTAAACATGTAATATATAGTTACCGGGGTATAAAATATTAGATTTGAATCGAAGACTCCTATCCGGAAATGCTTCTATCGATTAATATTTATTTTATTTCGAATATTTTCTGGTCTAAAAAGGTGTGTTTGTTCAGCTAACGAACAATAGTGGTTACTGTTAACAGAGACCAGAAAGTTTATTGTACAATTTTGTCACAAACAAACGTTAATTATACTCATTATCGCTTATATATGTGGAACAAAACAATACAAACAATCAATTTGGGACATTTGACTTTCGGTGCATAGCCACAGGAACAGCCCAGTGTTCTATATCGCAATATGGTATCATCCGAATGGTCTGTTCTAAAAATAGTAACATAAACGGTCCCGATTTAATATTCGAAATAAAATCAATATTAATTGATAGAAGCTTTTCCGGACATAGGTCTTCAGTTCATATCTATTATTTTATACCCACGCAAATATTTAAAATTTGTTATTTAAAGAGATAATCCATCTTTAAAATACCTCACACAAAACTTCAAAATAATTCCCGCTCAGTGGATTGTACATGTTATTTTACTTTGTGGCGAAAAATAACTTATTCATAAAACAAAATGATTATATTGCCTGTTCAGTGCTTGTTGTGAATGTAAATTCCTATAACTCAGGATTATATCACCTTACGAAACTATGACAGTTAACTTCTTTCAGTTGTTGTGTGAACATTTAGATATACAGAAGTTGTTCAAACTTGAGTTTTATGTTCTGCAACTAAATATAATCACATCCGTATGGTCTGATTTCGCTTATTGGATGTGGAGGCCGTCTTGAATATTTATATGCAATTCCAAGGTTTGGCTTAAAGCTACACATCGGTACTAATTTGAACCTCCGGTGACATTGTGATCACGGTAAGGTCGGGTACGGGTGCATTTCCATTGTTATATTACATAACAAGCGTCTTATTAACGAAACTGCCAAAAAATTACAATTTTATAATTTTAGGGGGGAGGGTTATATATTTTTTTTACAAAAAATCATCATTGAAGTTACTATCTGAAGTTTTTTTCGGTCAATTTGATTCCCAGTTTATTGTAGAAAATTATTACGCTTTAACACTAGGAATTCATTAGGGAAATTACAAGCTGTGAGCCATCAGTTTCAGAAATAAATTGAAACGAAAGCAAATATTTGCCCAAAAAACGAACTTAAATATTTTTTTTCTTTCGAAAATAGTATTTAATTTCCAAAATCATGTGTGGCGATGTGGAATAATATATCTATTACTAACATATTAAAGGAAAATAATGCCAACATGACATAAACTGTCATCTTTAGTTTGATTTTTCAGTTTATGGTAATTTTAAGCTTTATTCAATTAAAAACCATGAATAAAAAGAATTTGCAACACTTTCAGAAACTACATCCACCCTTGCATGGACCGCAATGTAGCCCCCCCCCCCCCCCACCCCCACAACAGGCAACACGCGGAAATTTTCTTGGTGACCGGTTGAACTAACTCCTAAAATAGAGCCCTTTTCAGACTTGGCGTCTGGACTGCACTGATATGGTCTATTCTCACATACTGGATTATATGTGACTTTTTAGATTACTTGATATAGATTAAATGCTTTCTTACATACAGTATATCGCATTGATATGGGCTTTCTTGTGTTACTTTCTAACACATGTCACACTCATACAGTCGATCTCCGGGTTGATCCTGGTACGGTCTGTCTCCAGTGTTATACGGTCTACGTTATATCATGTGTGAAATCTCTTGTATGTTGTCCAATGCGCTTATACGGTCTATCGCCAGTGTGAAATATCTTGTATGATGTCCAATACGCTTATACGGTCTATCCCCAGTGTGAAATCTCTTGTATGATGTCCAATGGGCTTATGCGTTTAACCTCCAGTGTGAAATCTCTTGTGAGCAGTCAAACTTCCTGAAATGATTTCCCATGAATATCGCATGCACTGATACGGTCAGTTTCATGTATGAAATATCTTGTGTGAAGTCAAATACGCTGATAACATGAATGATTTTACACTTATATTGCACTTACATGTACATGTATACGGTCGATCCCCAGTGGGAAGCATCGTATGTTTCGCAATTGAGTGAATTATTTCTCGCATATATCGCACTGATACGGTCGATACGGCGGATTTGTTATGCGTCGTCAGGTCGTTTGATTTAGTGAATGTTTTTGGGAATTTATCGCACTGATAAGGTCGGCCACCAGGGTGAATTATCTTATGCTCCTCCAGGTGGTTTGGTTATGTGAATGCTTTCTCGCATATATCGCACCGATAAGGTCGGCCACCAGTGTGAATTCGCTTATGCCTCGACAGGGCGCCCTCAATAGTCAATGTTATCGTGCATATATGATATCACATTTATACGGTCGATCACCAGTGTGAATTATCTTATGCTTCGCCAGGTTGCTTGATTGTGTGAATGCTTTCTCGCATATATCGCACTGATACGGCCGATCTCCAGTGTGAATCCTCTTATGTGCAGTCAAATTTCCCGACGTGGTGAATGATTTTGGACAGATATCACATTTATACCTGCGATCACCAAAGTGGATTATTTTATGCGTTGTCAGGCTGCTTGATTCAGTGAATGCCTTCGGGCAAATATCGCACTGATACGGTCGATCTCCAGTGTGAATTCTCTTATGATTCGTCAGATGGCTTGATTGAGTGAATGCTTTCTTACAAATATCGCACTGATACGGTCGATCTCCAGTATGAATCCTCATATGTGAAGTCAAATTTCCTGACTGGGTGAATGATTTTTCACATATATCACATTTATGCGGGCGGTCGTCAAAATGAATTTTTTTATGTTTCTTCAGACCGCTTGATACAGTGAATGATTTCTCGCAAATATCGCACTGATACGGTCGATCGCCAGTGTGAATCATCTTATGTGTCGACAAGCTACTTGATTCAGTGAATGCTTTCTCGCAAATATCGCACTGATACGGTCGATCTCCAGTATGAATCCTCATATGTGAAGTCAAATTTCCTGACTGGGTGAATGATTTTTCACATATATCACATTTATGCGGGCGGTCGTCAAAATGAATTTTTTTATGTTTCTTCAGACCGCTTGATTCAGTGAATGCTTTCGGGCAAATATCGCACTGATACGGTCGATATCCAGTGTGAATTTTCATATGCTTCGCCATGTTGCTTAATTCTGTGAATGCTTTCTCGCATATATTGCACTGATACGGTCGATCGCCAGTGTGAATCCTCTTGTGTGCAGTCAAATGTCCTGACTGGGTGAATGATTTTGGACATATCTCACATTTATACGGGCGATCACCAAAGTGGATTATTTTATGCGTTGTCAGGTTGCTTGCTTGAGTGAATGCTTTTGGGCAAATATCGCACTGATACGGTCGATCTCCAGTGTGAATTCTCTTATGATCCGTCAGGTTGCTTGATTTAGTGAATGCTTTATCGCATATATCGCACTGATACGGTCGATCGCCATTATGAATGCTCATGTGTGCAGTCAAATGTCCTGACTGGGTGAATGATTTTGGACATATCTCACATTTATACGGGCGATCACCAAATTGGATTATTTTATGCGTTGTCAGGTTGCTTGCTTGAGTGAATGCTTTTGAGCAAATATCGCACTGATACGGTCGATCACCAGTGTGAATTCTCTTATGATCCGTCAAGTTGCTTGATTTAGTGAATGCTTTATCGCATATATCGCACTGATACGGTCGATCGCCATTATGAATGCTCATGTGTGCAGTCAAATGTCCTGACTGGGTGAATGGTTTTGGACATATCTCACATTTATACGGGCGATCACATGTGTGGATGTGAATCTGGCAATCTCACACGACTTCCCCGTCAAGTAAATTTTGGGCTGAAGTTTGTTTTAATATCAAATATCACATCGATATAAACTGTCGCCCATGTTCATCTTACGAGCGTTCAGAAAATGCTTTCTCGCAAATTTAGAATGCATAGGTGCCGTGTTAACAACAGCATGACACGAGACAAAGTACGGTTGTATTTAATGCGAGCGCGATTTGAAGCTGCTTCACGGGGAAGTATTTTAAAAACTAAAACAAATATTAGGTCACAGATAAGTGACCACATAAAGTTATGGTCTGCCAGATAGGGAAACGTTATTGAACGTTTATAAATAACACATATCTATATCGGTTACATTGGTTAGAAAGAAATAAATGTGTTCCATAGGCCTCAGTGTTAGCGTTTAACCACGCCCACAAAATTTCCTACATACATGTTGCACGATAAATGTCTTGAAGTCCAATCCTTCCCGCATCTTTTGCCATATATATGAGCTACTAGCCGAGCCATACCTTTTTTGAACTTTTCAACACACCTATTCCACACAACGCCACTAGTTCAACACACGTTTTCCACACCACGCCACTAGTTCACACAAGCTAACGAAAGCAAATACCCAGTCTTATTCTCCCGTCATTGTTTTGACACGAACGCATTTCAGATTTGGGAAAACCCACATTTATACATGCCATGGGTAATATATTTTTTTAATTTGTGAATTTAATTGAAATATACACTAATCGCGTGCCAGAATGTTTGAAACTCGTATTCGAGATTGTGTGTAAAAAGTAGTTGCCGTATTTGGGAAAAGTGTTAATCCTGTTTCAGAAGATATGCTTCGTTAAACTGAAATTCCAGGGTTTATTTTAATAAAATTACTGATTGTGACACACCCCCTCTCTGTACCTGAAAGCCCGGAATGTCCATGTTATCGACAAGTTGGCAGCTACATGGTTAAAACTATTCGAGATATCAATAATTTTTCGATGGTCAGATATTCACAAATAGATGAAGATATCGATGTGAGGTGGTTCCTCTCTTAAAGGTGGATTATCTCTTTGTAAATAATGTTTTATATAGTTACCGGGGTATAAAATATTAGATCTGACTCGAAGACTCCTATCCAGAAATGCTTCTATCGATTAATATTAATTATATTTCGAATATTTTCTAGTCTAAAACGGTGTAGTTGTTTAGTTAACGAACAATAGTGGTTACTATTAACAGAGACCCGAAATTTTATTCTACAATTTTGTCACAAATATACGTTAATTATACTCATTATCGCTTATATATGTGGAACAAATCAATACAAACAACCAATCTGTGACATTTGACTTTCGGTGCGTAGCCATAGGAACAGTCCAGTGCTCTATATCGCAATATGGTATCATCCGAATGGTATGTTCTAAAAATAGACACATAAACGGTCCCAATTAAATATTCGAAATAAAATAAATATTAATTGATAGAAGCTTTTCCCGACAGGGTTCTTCAGTTCATATTTATTATTTTATACCCACGCAACTATTTAAAATTTGTTATTTAAAGAGATAATCCATCTTTAAAGGAGCACACCAGATACAGAATGACGATAAATATGTGAAAATCTCACTGAGGTCCATATATGCAAATATTCTCCACGCCGTGAAAAATAGCATAAAATAAAAACTCCGGTGCAGTGAAGATTAATGTCCAACTGTGTATGCTTCGCCAATGATGTGATATTCCACCATAGTTATTCATCACAGTCTGAAATACTAAAAACTCGATGTTTGTGATTATTTTGCGGGTATTATATTTATCGAATTCGTAAATCTAATTGAAGTATTATGCGCCAATCGTGGACCAGAATTTTTTTAACTCGAAGGGACGCAATTCTACTTAATTAGTTCCTTCTAGTTACACAGTGGTGTGAATATTTTCACTAGAATTCAAAGCTATTGTATGTGCATGAAAAGCTGTATCTATACATGTTCAGCGTCGGTATTTCCTGACAACATAATTCATTGCTGTAAATTTAGTGGAGCGGACAGAACCGATTTCAGAAAGTTTAGTCCATCGGCACCACACACGGGCTTGTGATACATCATTTTGAAGGTTATGACATTCCGCATCGGATAGGACCCGGTGTGAAATACACAGATGATGCAAAAGATGATTTTTAGCCCTGTTTTTGTAAAATTCGGCAAAATGAGAAATAAAAGTATAGAAACGCGAACATTTTGCGCTAAAATACATACCTCTAGATATTTACTATGACAGTGGTACGATTTCTCTGATATAAAGAAGATTTTTTTTAGATTTATTATAAAAATAGACAAAACAGCGCAATTTTTCATTTTTTTTGCCTCACTTAATGGGCGATATATCAATATAGTTTTGACCAAGGATATCGTATATAGTCTAGAAAAGTGCGGATATATATACCGCATACGACAATATGCTGAATATGCCATCATATTTAACACGTGATGTGTTATGTAAGATTATTTCAACCCTCACTCCAAAATTCAGCAAAAAGTCACTGTTTTAGGGAAATTCGGCACAAATGAATACAAAAACACAGATATTCGGAATATGCTTGTGCTATGATATAGCAGGTTACACACTTATAAATACAAAGTAATGAAATGCCATGATTGCGGTGATAGATGTAAAAAATTCTTAAATTTACGTGGAAAATAGACAAAAAATAATTCATTTTCAGTTGTTTCGCCCCTCTTAATAGGCGATTATTCAGTATTGCATTGAATGGACATCCAGTATATAATATAGAAACTTATGGAAATATATACTGCATATGACTGTAAGATAAGGATGTCATTCTTTGCCATAGATGCTATGTGGTGGTAGATTGTGTCACCCCACCCCAAAATTCAGAAGAAAAAAAATCAGTTTTATAAATTTCGGTATGGCAGAATACAAAAGCACAACTCCGATTATTTTGTGCTATTATATTGAAGTCTACCCACTTCGAGATATACATTATGATAACGTGATGGTATCATTTACAGATGGAAAATTTCGGAGTTTTCTGATGAAAGTAGACCGAAAATCGTGAAATATAAACTTGTTTTGCCCCTCTATACATGGGTTATAATTCAATTCCATTTCGAACAATAATCCAGGACAAACTTCAAGAGTTGACGAGACACATAACGCATTTGTTTGGTTACGTTATATTGCACCTATCGCCCCAACAATACAATACATTGCAAGATGAGACAAGCAAGGAATATTCCTATATACATTTATGCATTATACACATACCTTATCAAGCTGAGGCGTTTGATAGTTACTTGAGTTGAAGAAAATACATCATTGTATATGTTTACTTCGCATAATATAGCTTCACAGTTGTATAAGATTATACGTATTGGGAGGTTTAGTTATTGTTAATAACTAGGTTCAGCCACAGTACATGTAACGTGTGTTGCCATTACCAACGAAATCATCTGACTCACATGACCATTCCGCTCACATGTACACCATCAAACAATCGTTTAGACGTTTTGTGTCAAATGTGCAGCATTGCGAAATGCGTATCAGAGGGGTGTCCAATCTTTATATCAATCGACGAACATGTGCTTAGTTAACTTTTGTTAAATTCTTCAGCAGCGGTGACCACGCCGTTAATTTTCCCAAGGGTAACAGTAACCACTATTGTTCGTTAGCTAAACAACTACACTCTTTAGACTAGAAAATATTCGAAATAAAATTAATATCAATCGATAGAAGCATTTATGGACAGGGGTCTTCGATTCAGATCTAATACTTTATACCCCGGTAACTATATAAAACATGTTTACAAAGAGATAATCCACCTTTAAATTGTTATTTGAACTAATTGAGATCAATCCCAGTCACATGAGTGATATCAGTAGAGTTTTATGCGATTTTAGACCAATTTTAGTGAAATTTTGGGGGGGGGGGGGTGGGTGTCAAAAAATTTGGACTTCTTTTTTTTGCAGGTTTGGGGGTGGTGGATCCCCGAAAATGCCAGATGCAAAAAAAAATCGGCATACCTTCCTGCAAATTTGTTACTACCCCTGAATAGAACAGATGCCAAAATGTCTTAATAATTCGAGCTGTCTGCGCATTTCGTGACACGATTGCTTTTTCGGGCAATGCATCGCTACAGACGGCGGTTTATGTCTCCATTTGATGTTATTCGTGTTGTTGATATCAGCTTATATCTAAAATCAATTATAATGTTATATTTTTTAATTCTGTTTTGATGTTTTGTTTTCGCGTTCACGACAATTGTATTATTTTTTTATTCGTCCACTCATACGATATGAGGCCAGGTGCCAACACATTAGGAATTAGAGAGATATTTCGAAGGCTCGTCTACGAATCGATGAATGGCTGCTTTTATTTCGTGTTAGGTCACAGGATGTTGGTAAAATATAACATATATCGCGCTGATACGGCCGATCTCCGGTGTAAATCCATTTGTGAGAAGTCAAACTTTCCAAACTGCAGAAATGATTTCCCACAAATATCTCACTGATATGGACCATTCCCACAGACTGGATTCGTATGTGACTTTTTAGATTACTTGATAGATTAAATACTTTTTTACATACAGTATATCTCACTGATATGGACCATTCCCACAGACTGGATTCGTATGTGA
This sequence comes from Siphonodentalium dalli, assembly GCA_032622095.1. Lineage (NCBI taxonomy): Eukaryota > Metazoa > Mollusca > Scaphopoda > Gadilida > Siphonodentaliidae > Siphonodentalium > Siphonodentalium dalli. The sequence continues at coordinate 256,568,854 of CP136061.1, forward strand.
CTTTTTAGATTACTTGATAGATTAAATGCTTTTTTACATACAGTATATCTCACTGATATGTATACCATTCCCAATGAGTGGACTCTTATGTGACTTTTTAGATTACTTGATAGATTAAATGCTTTTATACATACAGTATATCGCACTGAAATGTACCATTCCCAATGAGTGGACTCTTATGTGACTTTTTAGATTACTTGATAGATTAAATGCTTTTATACATACACTATATCGCACTGATATGGACCATTCCCACAGACTGGATTCTTATGCGACTTTTTAGATTACTTGATAGATTAAATGCTTTCTTACATACTGTATATCTCACTGATGTGAACCATTCCCACTGAGTGGATTCTTATGCGACTTTTTAGATTACTTGATAGATTAAATGCTTTCTTACATACTGTATATCTCACTGATGTGAACCATTCCCACAGAGTGGATTCTTATGCGACTTTTTAGATTACTTGATAGATTAAATGCTTTTTTACATACAGTATATCTCACTGATATGTACCATTCCCACTGAGTGGATTCTTATGTGACTCTGTATATTTAGATTATATTAGATTAGATTATTTATTGGTAATGATACTAATATACACAAATGTATACACAAGTTGTCACATGTATACACATTGAATAAGCAATATCATATGATTATGGATGGAACTGTGGTCGACATTAACATATATCTGTAAGTGCGTGATAAATAGAGCTTACTATTTAGATGTATGTTATCAAAAAAAGATTTAACCGATGAAGTTTTAAGATGGTTAGTCGGTGGTATTAATATTAATAAATTTTATTAAATTTTAATAAATTGTGCTATTACTTGATATATTAAATGCTGTCTTACTTACAGTATATCGCACTGATATGGACCATTCCCAATGAGTGGACTCTTATGTGACTTTCTATATTACTTGATAGATTAAATGCGTTCTTACATACAGTATATCTCACTGATATGGACCACTCCCACAGACTGGATTCTATGTGACTTTTTAGATTACTTGATAGATTAAATACTTTCTTACATATACTATATCGCAGATATGGACCATTCTCACATACTGGATTATATGTGACTTTTTAGATTACTTGATATAGATTAAATGCTTTCTTATATACAGTATATCGCATCGATATGGGCTTTTTTATGTTACTTTCTTATACATGTCGCACTCATGCAGTTGATCTCCGGAGTGGATCCTGGTACGGTCTATCTCTAGTGTGAAATTTCTTCTTATATGATGTCCCATGCGCTGATCAATACGGTCTATCTACAGTGTGAAATATATTGTATGATGTCCAATGCTCTTATACGGCCTATCTCCGGTATGAAATCTCGTGTCATTCTTTTGAGCAGTCAAACTTCCCGACTGCGGAAATGATTTCCCATGAATATCACATGCCCTGATACGATCAATCTCCTGTGTGAAATATCTTGTGTGAAGTCAAATGCCCTGATAACATGATTTTACATTTATATCGCACTTATATGGTCTATATATGTGAATTATCGTATGTTTCGCCAAGTTACTTGATTGAGTGAATGATTTCTCGCATATATCGCACTAATACGGTCGCTCTCCAGTGAGTATTCTCTTATGCTTCGCAAGGTTGCTTGATTCTGTGAATGCTTTCTCGCATATATCGCACTAATACGGTCGCTCTCTAGTGTAAATCATCTTATGCTTAACCAGGTTGTTTAATTATGTGAATGCTTTCTCGCATATATCGCACTAATACGGTCGTTCTCCAGTGTGAATTCTCATATGCTTCGCCATGTTTCTTAATTCTGTGAATGCTTTCTCGCATATATCGCACTGATACGGTCGATCGCCAGTGTGAATTCTGTTGTGTGAAGTCAAATGTCCCGACTGGGTGAATGCTTTTGGACAGATATCACATTTATACGGTCGATCGCCAGTGTGAATCCTCTTATGTTTCGTCAGGTGGCTTGATCGAGTGAATGATTTCTCGCATATATCACACTGATACGGTCGATCGCCAGTGTGAATCCTCATGTGTGAAGTCAAATTTCCTGACGTGCTGAATGATTTTTCACATATATCACATTTATGCCGGCGGTCGTCGAAGTGAATTCTCTTATGTTTCTCTCGATCACATGATGCAGTGAATGCTTTCAGGCAAATATCGCACTGATAGGGTCGATCTCCGGAGTGAATCATCTTGTGTGTAGTCAAATGTCCTGACTGGGTGAATGATTTTTGACAGATATCACATTTATACGGCCGATCACCAGTGTGGATTCTTTTATGCGTTGTCAGGTTGCTTGAATGATGAAATGTTTTCTCACATATATCACACTGATGCGGACTGTCATCGATGTGAATCATTTTATTTGTGACCAAAGTGTTTGATTTATGACGATCACCAGTGTGAATTCTTTTGTGCGTAGTCAATGATCCAGATAAGGCGAATGATTTGTCACAAATATCACATTTATACGGGCGGTCACCAGTGTGGATTGTTTTATGTTTCGTCAGATCGCTTGATTGAGTGAATGATTTCTCACAAATATCGCACTGATACGGTCGATCGCCAGTGTGAATTCTCTTGTGGGTTGTCAAATGTCCGGACTGGGTGAATGATTTGTCACACATATCACATTTATGCTGGTAGTCACCAGTGTGAATTAGCTTATGCGTCGCCATGTTGCTTGATTGAGTGAATGATTTCTCGCATATATCGCACTGATACGGTCGATCACCGGTGTGAATTCTCTTGTGTGCAGTCAAATTTCCTGACAGGGTGAATGATTTTTGACAAATATCACATTCATGCGGGCGATCACCTTAGTGGATTCTCTTATGTTTCGTCAAATCGCTTGATTGACTAAATGCCTTCTCGCATATATCGCACTGTCAAAGTAGGTCTCCAGAGTGAATCATTTGGTGCTTACTTAAATCGCCCGACATGCATGTAGTGATAGATTTTTCACAAATATCACATCGATATGAACGGTCGCCGGAATATTTTATCTTACTTACAGCGTTAGACTTCGTTCAGTTAATGCGCTAATGTTCTGACGAGGCTTCACGTGAAAGTATTTTAAAACAAAAGAACTAATAGGTCACAGATAAGTGACGACAAAATTATGGTCTGCCCGATACGGGAACATTATTGAACGTTTATAAATATTACACATTCTCTGTGTGGGTTACAGTGGTGTACATGGATACTTTCTATAATTATACTTCATTGCTACGAGTGTTGATGTCCGTCTACAGACCAAATTAAAAATGTTCAAACTGCTTTCAGATCATGTGAGCTTTTACTAACAATTGTCTTTGTTGGGACGGTTATATTCGTTAACGCCCCTTACTGGTTGCTGATAACACGAACCATCTCATATATATTTTGGGACTTCTGTCTATCTATCTATCTAGAATTACCTGTCAACTCCCCTTTCGGGTATTACCAAATTACAGATTACTGACATGGTCCAGGTCTCGACTGTGGTCGGTGCTTTGGTGGGCTACTATAACCTACAGCCGGGTTCTTTAACGTGCACATAGTCACCCATGTACACGGGTCAGCCATTTACAGGTCGGGCACACATCCAAAACGGTCTACGTAGCTCGTTTTGTCTACTGTAGCCCGATTGAGCTACGTTTTTAATGTGATTTACACACCTCCATCGATTACCGCCATACCACGAGAAAAGCGCATTTCGAATTTTCGTTCATTAGTTGTGTACCACTATTTCGTCTACAAAGAAGCAAAAAACGACTCACCGCGGCTTAGGCGCAATTAACGATATTTTAATTAAGACCTGTTAGCCTTTGGTAGTGACTTTCCCAAAAATATCAGATTTTGCCATAAAAAGTAGGGAACAATCCATTTGTTTTTGCAGGATATTTATTTTTGAAGGTCAAGAACGTCCAGTTTATGTGGCTCACCTGATTGGATAAAGCGAACAGCTTCACTCGGAGACGAGTATTTGTTAAATGTTTGGCGACCGCCATTCAGAGAAGGCAACCTACGGAAACACGATTCACAACTCTACTTTGAAATTTGGAAGCACCTCGCGTAACATTACAGTTATACAAATATGGTTGTCCATTTGTCGTTCCGTACATTCCAACAGATAGATGTTACACTGAATTCCCATTAAAGATGGATTATCTCTTTAAATAACAAATTTTAAATAGTTGCGTGGGTATAAAATAATATATATGAACTGAAGACCTATGTCCGGAAAAGCTTCTATCAATTAATATTGATTTTATTTCGAATATTAAATCGGGCCCGTTTATGTTACTATTTTTAGAACCGACCATTCGGATGAGACCGTATTGCGATATAGAGCACTGGGCTGTTCCTACGGCTACGCAACGAATGTCAAATGTCACAGATTGGTTGTTTGTATTGTTTTGTTCCACAGATATAAGCGATAATGAGTATAATTAACGTTTATTTGTGACAAAATTGCACAATTTAATTTCTGGTCTCTGTTAACGGTAACCACTATTGTTCGTTAGCTGAACAAACACACCTTTTTAGACCAGAAAATATTCTAAATAAAATTAATATTAATCGATAGAAGCATTTCCGGACAGGAGTCTTCGATTCAAATCTAATACTTTATACCCCGGTAACTATATAATATATGTTTACAAAGAGATAATCCACCTTTAAGAACGTACCATTAATCCCCGGCTAAATGCAACCAATCAGATTATCGCCTGCACACGGATGTTTACGAACACAATTGCGACCGGAACTACCTCAGATTTGATGAAGATTTACATTTTGATCAAGAGATTTTGATGATCATTTCTTACGGTTTTTCATGGTAAATTGACCAAAACAAATCGATTTTGAATCGCTCAAAAGGTATTAAAGCCGTGGTGAGTCGTTGAGTTTTTTGCTTCTTTGTAGACGTGATAGTGGTACACAACTAATGCACGAAAATTCGAAATGCGCTTTTGTCGTGGTATGGCGATAATCGCAGGAGGCGTGTAAATCACATTAAAAACGTAGCTCAATTGGGCTACAGTAGACAAAACGAGCTACGTAGACCGTTTTTTATGTGTGCCCGACCTGATTTATGTCGGCTCCCGATCCGACAGCGTACCGCACTCACGACAACATACCTGGGCTGGCTGGGCATGATGTCGCCGTGAAGGGAAGTCAGTTTTGTATTCGTGTGATCACGAATGAGACTTTTCAGTCATACAACGTGGTAATCTAACCAAGTTTGGATTTTTGTCAGAATAACCGACCGGGAATCGATCCCCGGACCTTTAGCACGAGAGACCAGTACGCTATCCACTCGGCCACTGACATTCCTTACACGGACATGTATGTGTGTTAGCTATGGCCGGGAAAACGGCTGGGCCGATTGAGCTCAAACTTGCAATCTAAGGTTAAAAATCCACGGGCAGGGTTTACCGCCGTTTTGGAGAATCTCCGAGCACCCCTTCTCCAGTCCCAGTCACCAAAATGACCGTCATTGGCACTGTGGGGTTAAAGAGCGTTCGTATCCGCAGTGTCGTTGATAAAGAGCGTATGCGTGTAACGTAATTATTACGTATGGGTCGTCACGTGAGCGTGACTGTATCCAGAGTCCAGACATGAGCGTGTTGTGTGATTCTTATGTTTGTCTTCGTACTAGGGGTTCCAAGGGACGGGGGAGATTTTCATCGTGCAAGTTTTTTCCGCCCGAGGTGATCTTCCCATTGAAACGGGTACGCAGTGATCGCGTTTGGCTAACGAAAACGACCTTCTCATATATATATTTGATACCTATGGGTAATTTTGTCCGTGGAGTGTTTGGACGGGTCAAATCGTGACCCTGACATTGACCTTCAAAATGGTCAATTCAAGGTCAAATCGGGTAAAACTGACTGATTTCGCTAGGTGTACTTTTGTCCGGGGACTGTTTTGGACGGGTCAAATCGTGACTCCGACCTGACATTGACCTTCAAAATGGTCAATTCAAGGTCAAAGCACAGACGAAGTCGGGTCACCTGCTAGTATATATATACATGGTATATACGTTTAATTGAGTTAGATAATATCGCACGTGCTTGTTCTATTCGTTCGTCCTTTCTATTCCCAATATTTGGTCCCTCGAACCTCCAACGTCAAACATTTTACAACAATGGACAAACAGATGCGCGGATACGGAGGGCCCATCGGGGCCAAAGTTCAAAACTTCTTAAACAAATGGAAGAGACAATTGAAGACAAGAACTGTACCGAAGCCAGCCTTGTTCTGGAAAATCTCAAGAAAAAAATGGTAACACTTGAGGAAATAGAGTCAAAGACTCAAAGATTGTCGACATGCTGGATGAAAAGACTGACAACTTCGAAGACATTATAATCGAAGGAGACGAATTATTGTGTGGTCTAAAAAAGAGGATCAATGAATTCAACAGTGCATTGTCCGCACTAAAGTCTATTTCCATAACCTCAACACCAAAAATAAAAGGACAAATGAACATTGTTCTACCAAAAACTGACTTACCAAAATTTTATGGTGATATTCTAAAATGGCAGACCTTCTGTGAGATTTTCGACTCGTCAGTTAATTCCTGTGACCAACTGAGAGATATTGATAAATTCACTTATTTGAAAAATTGCCTCACTGGTGAAGCACGTCAGTGTATTGAAGGACTCCGTCTCACAAATGTTAATTATAACAAAGCATTGGAGCTGCTGTGGGCCCGATGCCCATTCCATTACATGCTGCAAAGTGTACAAGATAACGCGTAGTCGGCAGTGAACAGCAACAAAACAAAAAAATGAAATATGCAATCAAATACGATTAGTGTATTGATAACATTGACTACGAATGTCAGGATCAACTATCAATTATTATAACTTTGTTCAAATAATTTCATCAAAAGGTCGCCATTTTGTAGCAGAGCCTTTGTTTGTTTTGTCAGCATTGGCGATACAGTAACTATTATAACTCCTATTGATTTGCTCATGTTACTGTTCTGTATAGAACTGTCAGATATAGACGCCCACTGTCGTGCTCCGAACCACAGTCCCTAGGAATCACTGTTAGTTGAATAAAATATTATTTAATAATATTAAATCAATATATTATAGTTAGTTATTATATTAATATATATACCAGTTTGGCAAGTAAAAATTTTGTGTTCTGCATTTTCATTGGTAGATGATTTGAACGAAATTACAAGAGTACAAATTTTTATGCCACACAAACATTCTCGCTTTCTGAGTTTATATCATCATATTCCGTATTTTTTTCTTGAAACGCTGGTGTATTCAGATTGTTTCTATCTTTACCCACTTACCAGAAAAATGTCTGTTAGTTCCTCGAACATTCATTCAAGTCCAACTCTCGGGGATTCCTAATCATTTCTGAGAAAACCACCCAATCTGTAAATAGTTCGTTCGCGTATAGCCAACCGGTGATAATCCGAATAAAAGGGATTACGGATGTGAGTAAACAGACGTCGGGTGTGTTAAAACTGGCTCTGTTGTACACTACTAAGTACACATTTTAACTCATTCTCATTACTAGAGAAATGTAGAAATGACCATCTCAAACTAATATATCTATATATTTTCAAGTAGGGCCCTGGGGGTGGTTGATATCTTGAGATGTGAAAGCAAATTTTATATTCCAAGCTCCCAGTTAACTCCGCATCTCAAGAATGGCAATGGGAGATAACTCGTGCTGGGTTTGGCTGCAAAAGTAATGTGTAATAGGGAACTGGATTGATAACTTCCCGTTTTAAACAATTTTGCAGAATTACGTCACTTGATAATTTAGCCGACAGTTATTCAATGTGAATATTGGATGGAAAATTACGATTTATGTACAACTCAGACAAGGTACAGTTGATATGACCCGACGAGCACATTAAGAACAATTAACTTAATTGTCACATGTCAAATGTGGGGAGATAAAAGCATTTTTTTCGAACGAAAAATCGAATTGTTCGTTTTAGTGATAGAGCACAGGGGGTGGTCTGCAGCCAATGAGGTGATGATTTACATAATAACAAAATCTGAAGTTGCCTAACTGTAGCTTATATCTATATAGTAGAGGTAATATATCTAGATCTATTTGTTATATTTTAATCAAATTTAATATTACATGGACAGTGATTCCTAGGACTGTGTCCGAACTAAAGGGAGCCGCAAGATGCCTCCGGTTGATTGTAACTATTGTAATAGTAAGTGCGAATGAAGTAGATAAGACCTAGATTGTATCATATGCATATTTTCAATGATTAGTATTATTGAAAATACCAAAAAATCTCAGATGAAAAAGGCGGTCGTGAATATCAGGGACCATTATTGAACATATTTTATAGAAAACAAATTCCAAATAAAATCAATATTAATTGATAGACGCGTTTCCGGACATGGGTGTTCGATTCATATGTATTATTTCATACACAGAAACTATATAGCTCATGTTGCAGAAGAGATAATCCACCTTTAATAAATAATATAGAAAAATGAGAAATTACACTTAGGTCATTTCATACAGATTCTTGTCAAATTGGTCGAGTCTAGCAGCCATACATTTTGAATAATGCCATCTATACCCAACATAGCCCATATAAATAATTACGTGAATACATCTATACACAACGTAGCCCATGTAAATAACTACGTGAAGCCATCTCTACACAACGTAGCCCATGTAAATAATTACGTGAAGCCATCTCTGCACAACATAGCCCATGTAAATAATTACGTGAAGCCATCTCTACACAACATAGCCCATGTAAATAATTACGTGAAGCCATCTCTACACAACGTAGCCCATGTAAATAATTACGTGAAGCAGTTTTACAAGCAGAACTTCAAGCCACGTCATTCATATTATAGAAAACTAGCAGTGTGAGGTAATTAGCAGTGTGAGGTAATTAACATGTGTGTGTCTACAGTGTGAGGTAATTAACATGTGTATGTCTGCATTGTGAGGTAATTAACATGTGTATGCCTGCCTTGTTTTTGTTATGTTTTGATAAGTGTGGACGATTTGCCATGGCGCTTCAAACGAGATACGGCATATCTAAATATAAAAATAATCTTATATTCCATCCACTCAATTTATCAAGATCATGGTATGTTTGTGTATACACATAGTGCATTATGTACACGTCGGTGTCTCATAAGATAATGGTATGTCTGTGTATACATATGATGAATTATGTACACGTCAGTGTCTCACAAGATCGTGGTAGGTTTGTGTATACACATGATGCCTTATGTACACGCCAGTGTCTCACATGGTGATGCATGTAGTGTTCTCTACTCAAATATGGGCGTATCATACTCAGAAATGATGCAACAGATAAGCACAGTATACAACTAAGAGATATACTTTCTATATCACTTTCAACATTTTAATGTTTCCTAATTAATTTTCGATAAATATGTTGATTGGAAAAACATTTTGAATCAAACCAACAACCCACCCCCTCTCTGTGACTGATTTTTTGGTGAAAACTCCCCCTGGTAAGATCCTACTAATTTGCACACAAAAGCCCTATAGGAATCGTATATGAACCCTACAGAAATCCTATAGAAAACTATAGTAATCTTATAAGAAAATCTATAGGAATCCTATAGGAAATTATAGGCATATTCATACAGGAACGTTTCGTGTGGGATTGTATAATGGTTATGGCCTTCAAATCGATTTGATACGGTAGGTTTCCAGTGTGAATCATTTGGCTCTTAACCCTTTACCCAACAGAATGGCCCTGTGCCAATGCATTCTCTTATATATGCGAGTCGACCATAGGTCGCCTCGCATATATAAGAGAATGCATTGGCTTAACACATTAAAAATGATAAAATTGTCAAAGAATGTAGAAAAATATTATAAAAAATGTAAGAAAAAATTATAAAATTGTTAAAGAATGTAAGAAAAAATGGTCAAAAGTGTTTTTTAGGCCAATGCATTCTCTTATATATGCGAGGCGACCTATGGTCGACTCGCATATATAAGAGAATGCATTGGCACAGGGCATAACTGTAACCATCACAATGTGGTCAATGAATCTGTTCCAATGATATCCATATATGTATGGTGTTATTGAGACAGACCCAAGATATTTTAGGCTGTTGAAGCTTTATTTGGGCGTTTTTGGCCGGTTTGTTGGGTAAAGGGTTAAATCGACCGACACAATGAAAGATTTTTCACAAATATCACATTCATACAGGCGATCACTAGAGTGAATTATCCTGTGTGAAGTCAAATGTCCTGACTGGGTGAATGATTTACCTGTGTGAAGTCAAATGTCCTGACAAGGTGAATGATTTATCATGTGTGAAGTCAAATGTCCTGACTGGGTGAATGATTTATCATGTGTGAAGTTAAATGTCCTGACAAGGTGAATGATTTATCCTGTGTGAAGACAAATGTCCTGACTGGGTGAATGATTTATCCTGTGTGAAGTCAAATGTCCTGACTGGGTGAATGATTTATCCTGTGTGAAGTCAAATGTCCTGACTGGGTGAATGATTTATCACAATATCACATTTATACGGGCGATCATCGAAGTGAATTCTCTTATGTTTCGTCAGATCGCTTGATTTAGTGAATGATTTGGTACATATAACGCACTGATGTGGCCGACCTCCGGTGTGTATCCTCTTGTGAGAAGTTAAACTTCCCGACTGTAGAAATGATTTCCCACAAATATCGCACTGATACGATCGACCATCAGTGTTAATTCTCTCGTGTGCAGTCAAATTTCCTGACAGGGTGAATGATTTTGACAAATATCACATTTATACGGGCGATCACCGGCGTGGGTTATTTTATGTCTCGACAGGTCGCTTGATGTTGTGAATGATTTCTCGCATATATCGCACTGATACGTTCGATCTCCGGTGTGGATTCTTTTATTCAGTGGCCATGATGTAGTGAATGTTTTCGTGTACATATCACACCGATAAGGTCGGTTATCTGTGTGAATCCTCCTGTGTGAAGTCAAATCTCCTGACAACGTGAATGATTTTTCACATATATCGCACCGATAAGGTCGGTTATCTGTGTGAATCCTCCTGTGTGAAGTCAAATCTCCGGACAACGTGAATGATTTTTCACATATATCGCACCGATAAGGTCGGTTATCTGTGTGAATCCTCCTGTGTGAAGTCAAATCTCCTGACAACGTGAATGATTTTTCACATATATCGCACCGATAAGGTCGGTTATCTGTGTGAATCCTCCTGTGTGAAGTCAAATCTCCTGACAACGTGAATGATTTTTCACATATATCGCACCGATAAGGTCGGTTATCTGTGTGAATCCTCCTGTGTGAAGTCAAATCTCCTGACAACGTGAATGATTTTTCACATATATCGCACCGATAAGGTCGATTATCTTTGTGAATCCTCTTGTGTGAAGTCAAATCTCCTGACAAGGTGAATGATTTTTGACACATATCGCATTTATAGGCGATTGTCGAAGTGGATTATCTTATGCGTCGCCATGTTGCTTGATTGAGTGAATGATTTCTCGCATATATCGCATTGATACGGTCGATCTCCAGTGTGAATCCTCTTGTGTGAAGTCAAATTTCCTGACTGGGTGAATGATTTATCACATATATCACATTTATACGGTCGGTCGTCGAAGTGGATTGTTTTATGCTTCGTCATGCTGCTTGATGTAGTGAATGCTTTCTCGCATATATTGCACTGATACGGTCGATCGCCAGTGTGAATCCTTTTGTGTACATTCAAGTTTGTCGAGTGCAGAAAGGATTTGTCACAAACATCACATTTATACGGTCGATCACCAGTGTGAATGAACCTATGCGTCGCCAGGGCGCCTGCTGCAGTGAATGCTTTCGGGCATATATCGCATTGATACGGTCGATCACCAGTGTGAATTCTCTTATGCCTCATCAGGGAGCGCGCCGTAGTGTATGCTTTCGGGCATATATCGCATTGATACGGACGATCACCACTGTGAATTCTCTTATGCCTCGTCAGGGCGCTCGCTGTTGTGAATGCTTTTTCGCATATATCACACTGATACGGTCGATCTCCGGTGTGAATTATCTTGTGTGTTGTCAGTGGTCCTAACAACTTGAATGATTTGTCACAAATATCACATTTATATGGACGGTCGTCGAAGTGGATTGTTTTATGCTTCGTCAGATCGCTTGATTGAGTGAATGATTTCTCGCAAATATCGCACTGATCCGGTCGACCGCCAGTGTGAATCCTCTTGTGTGCAGTTAAATTTCCTGACAGGGTGAATGATTTTCTACAAATATCACAATTATACAGGCGATTACCTGGGCGGATTCTCTTATGATTCGTCAAGTCGCTTGATTGACTAAAAGCCTTTTCGCATACATGTATATCGCACTGATACGGTAGGTCTCCAGAGTGAATCATTTGGTGCTTACTCAAATCGCCCGACACAGTGAATGTTTTATCGCCAGTGTGAATTCTCTTGTGTGCAGTCAACTTTACTGAGGTGAATACTTTTTTGACAAATATCACATTGACTCTGCTTCACAGGAAAGTATTTTAAAACTAAAAAAAATATTAGGTCACAGATAAGTGACCACAAAGAGTTCTGGTCTGCCCGATACGGGAATGTTATTGAACGTTTATCAACATCACACATTCTATGTATGGGTTACAGTGGCGTCCATAGATATTTTCTGTATACTTCAATGTTACGACTGTTGATCTGCACTAAAAGGGCGAATTGGAAATGCTCAAACTGCTTTCAGATTATATGAGCTTTCAGAAACAATATGGCGATATCCACGACACTTATTGTTGTAGTCTTAACCATAATATTAAATGAAATAAAATTAAAACACGCATTTTTGACATAGGTTGTTCTTAATGTTATCAGAGGATTACCTTTGCGCGATATCCAAAAAACTAATCATCGCCTTTCCGTTTTCTTTGTATGGAATCAAATACGATTGTCGTATTGGTAACATTGGCGCGATATCCCCCCCCCCCCCAAAAAAAATCATCACGTTTCCGTTGTCGATGAACCCTTATAAAAAAGTACCACAGTAAACCGAGGTAAACCAAGGTAAACCGTGGTGCACCAAGGTACGTAGACACAGTACCGCGGTAAACCGAGGTGTACCTGGGTGCATCATCTGAAATACCCAGGTAAACCACGGTAAACCGAGGTGCATAGTATAATACTGTGATGTACCACGGTACATCTGGTGATGTACTGCGGTGCAATATGTGGTGTACCACGGTTTCCTATTTCAACACCTCGGTACACCACGGTGCATCTAGTGGTGTACCCGGTAATATATTTTCCCATGCATTTAGGTTGAGAAATGTGCAACCATGTTAGTGGACGAAAGAAGTGGATATGTATAATGGGCCACAATTCAGGATGAAAAATAGACACTGAATGATAATAGACATGTATTATCAGGGTCTTTTTATTCCTCAAGGGGGTTAGCTGTATCTCACTTCACAAACTAGTAGATTGATTACAGCCACCATGCAAGGCCGGTAGAGATTGGTTTAAAGGTACTCAATGCGATTATATGGTCTCCATATCATCAGATTCCAACAACAACAATTTATTTGAAATGCCGCTTCAGTTATCAGAATCAATTAATTGCCCAAAAATAATGCTAACCACATTCAACTATAGTATCAAATTTGGCCAAATCCTGTTAGTTATCAACAATTTGTTCAATGAAATTTTGCCGGTTTGTCAAATATCTGACACAAAAAAGCCACTTTATCCATCTTCATGCGCAATTTGGTCCGAGACACTCTTCGCGTCGACTTTTACTGCACCACTAAATATTCCAGGTGGTGAAAAATAATACTGGTACATTCGAAAAAATTGATATCTGATCATTCTGAGCTTTGATGGGTGGGTTCCTCGACTCGAACCAAAATATTGTTCACCCCCCCCCCCCCCCCCCGATGCCAAATAAATAGTAATTTAGGGCCGCTTAATCAGATTGAGTACTTTTAAGTTCAGGGAATTACATGTACATGTAGTTGAAACCACCAGATGTGATAAGATGTGATATGATATTTCAAACAATGCCAACAATATTAAATACCGTTATTGCCATAATTGTACAAATGTACAGTATATCAACAGAGTTAGCCCAGTTATGTTGACAACAGATGTAAAATGTTAAAAACAGCTTAAACTATGCAGATATCAGTGCAATTTCATACTCTAGTACACAATGTATCGCAGTTCAATCACCGTGGTAAACCACGGTTTACTGTAGTAAACTGCTGTCTGTTTACTGTGGTTCACCGTGGTAAACCATGGTAAACCACAGTTCATTTACTGTGATTTAAACCAAGGTTTACCACGGTAAATCTACCGTGGTTAACCACAGTTTGCCGTGGGGTACCACAGTAATTAGACTGTGATTAACCAGTCAATTGCATGTGGTTTACCAAAGTGAATGAACTGTGATACATCGCGTCACATGAACAGGTCTACTTAATATACTGGCACATAGTATTTAGAGATGGTGATCTTTTGCGATGATAGTGCTTTGATACTACTACATATACATCATGTCATCATACCGGTATAAATATATTCTTTGCAAATGGATAATGATTTTTTTGTCGTCATCACAACCCACCACCGAGGCAATTTGTGGCTTTGACAGGAGCATGGTACGATCAATACAATAAAGATTGCTAGGTTTTCAATTGAAAATGAACTAATAATTTTATTAAATTCTAAAGAATTAATATAAATATAAATAGTAAATAAAATGTGAGCCTGATTAACCCTATAGCCACGTCTCTGTACATGTATCTGTGATTGAATTAAGAGAATTTATATTTTTAGCCCATTCTTTAATGGAACAACATTGATGGGTAGTTATATGTGCCTTCGAAAATGTTCAGACAATAAGATCAACAACATTATATGTTCTGTTTTTAACATTATCTGGACATTTACATTTGATAACTGCATAAAAATATCATGTCTGCTTTATTGTGAAACTGCCTCTCAAAATTATTCAACAATGATAATATTCCAGTCCCATTTCAGAAACATGTTCATTAAAGACATTTATCATGTTTATCTTTAAAGATGTGTTCAGGGTTCTTAGTCAAATTTAAAAGTTTTATTTTAATACTTATGTGTTTTCCGATGTCCAAATGACGCTACTCGTATTTTGTTCAATACTTGATACGGCAATTGTATCCATCTATTTCATATAATTTTCAATGATGAATTCATGTCCATTTAATTTTAGGATATTGCAATTTTCCTTGTATGTTGATGCACAGGAGCTTGGAATTTGGTCAAAACCCATCTTTTATTGGCGGAACCATCACCCGGGACCAGGTCCCGGGTGTGATGGTTCCGCCAATAAAAGAGGGGTTTTGACCAAATTCCAAGCTCCTGTGGTTGATGTCTGAACCCTGAATACATGTATATCTAAAGGCTGCTAATGATCAATGAGACAATATAAATTTCTTTCAATCAATCTCAAAAGGAATGAGTCCAATGGCAAAAGATTTCTTGGAATTATTAATAATCATACACTTATTTACAATATCACTCGGTTTGAATGATATACACACATACCGGTGATCAATATCAATTTGTGTGAATGGCTCCATCAGATTATAATCTGCATATGAGTCAAGAAGCTTATATGATGCCCTTGTTGTTTGCTTCATAATATTACCACAAATAATTAGTTCACGTTCACATTCACAGTCAGAAATTTCATGAGAACATAAGAAACTTCCCACGACAACACAATTAATTTGAATTATTTTGCCATTTCTTAGTCTGACAACAGAGTTATCTCTCCTGAATTTAGAAGCATATGATGCTGTTGAAAACATCGATCCATTGGTACAAAATCTGTTGTACAATGAACATTCACTGTTCAGAACAGGCAAACCTTTCAATCTCATTATTGATAGTTTCTGCTGCACAGTCAGTTTTCCAAGCAAGTGACTTCCCAGAACAGTGCAGCCACTTATTGTTGCTGCCTTTTTCAGTGGTTTGTTAGAACAGTTCAGTCTATCGAATGCTTCTATCACATCAGTTGAAGCATGAGTTAATTGTGATTTTGCAAACCAATTCAATCTCTGTTGTGCCAAAAACCACTTGAATGCCTGAATATCAACTCCTTGTGTCCCGTGAATTAGCGATAATAGCTTTCCATTCCCATCTTCAAATAAGAAAGCAGAAGATGACGGTAATGGTCCAGAGTGTTCCACACATTGAGTCAAATGTGTCATTAAATGAACATTATAGGAGATATTTTCAATACCATACAATAATTTGAACTTGACAACAAACTTGTCCAAGCACCTTTTCGCTACCATTATGTCATTCTCGGTTATTCCGGTTTTTATAAGAAGGCATACACCATTCACAAGTAGTAACCAGTGCCTGTAGTAGTCAGCTGGTAGAATATTAGCCAAAATTATTGGCGAATAAAACAACAAGAATGATCGCCATTCCGCGGCTTTCCAGTATTTCCGTTCTCTCATTGTTCTAGGTAACCTGCGAACTTCATTCGGTGGTTTAATATCCAACATCAACTTGTCAATAATCTCTGTTTTTCTGCCAAGATAGAAGGCTTTCTCATGATGACTGCTATCTATCCAGAGTTCTGACACTTGACGAACTACGCCCAGGAGAACAGAGTGCATGTAGTCTGGAGGAAAACCGTTGATCACATCAAAATGTGGTAACCTCATGAAAACATTCATCCCTTTGATGCCTGATATTGTCATTTTCGTTTCACATGCTTCCTTCGCGTGTTCAACAGTTTCTTTGTGATTTCTCAGAGGAGGCATAGTTTTTTTAACAGGGTACACCCTCGTTTCACCATGACCTTTTTTCACTCTCTCGCCCTCGTGAAGACAGTAGGAACATCCATATGCACCATTGAATTGTTTCATATTCTGGAATACTGGCCGTGCAATTGTGTCACACACGCACAATAACGGTAAACATTTTGTTCTTCTCTCCATATTCTGGGAATCCTCCCAAACAATTCCTGGATTTTCAGGATTGTTGATATGTTGAATTTCGTTTATAAAGGGCTTCATGTACTGAATTGGATTCGGCTTTGAAGATCCAAACCACAGTGAATAAAGAATCATGTACTCAGATTTTTTATCTTCTTGCACTTCATTTATAGTGCAAAACACGGGCCAGAATGATTTGTTTGACGAATTGAATACAGGTGCACCATCCGCACTTATCGTAAGTGTTATGTTATCAGTGTGTCTTACAAATTTTTGGATCGATTCCTGTCTGTATAGTTTTCCATCTCGAATACTGCTGATAGATACATTATCGTCAGAAACAGAATCCGATTTCACTAGGAAATTACTGAGGTTATGTTTCTCGAAGAAGTTCTTGATTTGATATTCCAATGGAAGTGAAATGAAATAATTCTTTTTGGCATGTGCTTTCTGTCTGTCAAAGTTGACGTCACAGAAAGAACATTTATTCATACCCGAATCTACGAGGGATTCACAACTTTCACAAAAATAGTTGAAGACCAGTTCATCTGAATTGTTGAAAAAGTGTTTGTCAAAGAGATACTTTGATGCTGGTAAACTATTTGGCAGAATAGTGTTGAAGAGATCTATTAAATCTCTGATAGCTACTCCACTCAATTTATGTCGCACTGTATATGCCATAATGAGAGTCAGAAGCTGTCCTCTGCTGAGGTCCGATTCATTTGTTGCTGGAGCATTTAATTCTGATTCCATTGGCACATTGACATCGTCATTGATTACTATGTCATTTTCCTGAAATATAGACAGGTACAAATTTATTGATTAATAACCCTCTTATAATGACTTACATACTGAATGGATTTTCCTACTTAGTAAAAAAAAAAAAAAGTATACATTGGAATTGTCTATTATATACTGTATATGGAGGGGTGTTCAGGAAAAATAAGCAGACGACAGTTAATATAAGTAAGAATGAGTCCTATTTATTAAGGGAAATGTTCTTCACTTGCCATGTGGTTGGACAATTGACAGGCCGAAACATATCAATGGTAATTGTCGCTAAGAAGAGCCTAAGAAGATGCGCATGTATTTTATGTTAAAGTACCGGTAGCCACGGTAGGTGTAATTACTGGTGTAGTACTAGTAATTTAAAAACTCACAACTGCATTTTTTGTTTGAATAATGAATAGTGATACCGGTACAGGTATGTCTCTGTCAAAAAGTAGTGACTAGTACGGTATTTATAATTTAATACATGCATACCCTTTTAAATAAGCATTTCGTGCCCACTTACTAGTAACCACGGTGTGGTTAGCATTGCCACCACGGCCGAAATGCAACTACACCACGGCGGCTCCACCGGCTAACTACAGCTGGGCCACGGCGTATTTGCCATTCGGCCATGGTGTAGTTGCCACTGTGTACATTCATTAAACTGAAAAAAGACAACACAAACCAGAAATCTAACCACGGTGTACATGCCATTCGGCCCCGTTGTAGTTGCTTTTCGGCCATGGTGTACAATGTAGATGTGTACTTGACGTTCGGCCACTCGGTCGCGGTGCTCAACTGCAGTTACAAACTCTGACACCTCGGTCGAACGGCAAATACACCACGCACGGTGCCAATGGACACTTGTTTTGTCCAGCAGGGTATTACTATACCGTACCTTACTCATATTTAAATTTATGCAGTATTCATTTTCGAGCACCCGTAGGTGCGTAAATTTAAAACTGAGCAAAAAGTAGTACTACGAATAATTCAGAACTGCAAATGAATATACCGGTAGTTGAAAAAATGATTTTCAAATTTTACGATGCTATTTTTAAAATTGCGCACCAGGATGCACAAAACTAAGCAAAAAATAATATTGCACAAATTTAAATACATGTATGAGTAAGGTATTTCAATGAAAAACATGTACAAAATCTATATGGTATATAGCTTACCAGATGCATATCATATGAAGATTCAGCATTGAGACCACATTCAGTTTCATTATCATCATCAACATCACTTGGCGAAGGATCGACTGAGTCTAAACTGCTCATAGTAGAATCGGTAGTGGCTTCGATTAGTAATGGGATTTCTGTCTCTGGTTCTGAACACAATTCCATGCTTTGTGAACTATCAACTGTCTCTGTACTAGGTGCAGACATATGAGACGTTGATGAAACTGTAGATGAAGGTCCTACATCGGACTGATCAGTTGAACTTGAACAGTTTATCTCCCATCGGTGTAAAGATCGCTTTGGAATAAATTCTGTTTCTTCTCGGAGATATTTTTTATAGGAACCACGACTCACAGGAGGCTGTATGTCCACAGTAAACTTCCTTTTTCTTTCTGACTCGTCCATGACGGTTTACGCTCGTATAAACTTGAAACAAATCACTTTAGCGTTGGTCCATACACTGATGTAAACAAAACACAAATGCAGCTCGTCGACTTTCTCAATTTCGTTGTATGTAAATAATGACAAATCTCATCAATATATGCAATATATTCTTTGCGATAACAGGTTATCCCCAAGAAAATATCCACGTTCAATGGTTACTCGACAAAGGTATCATTATTGGAGTGGTCGTAACGTTGGCTTACAATAGTTTTATACTTTTAACTTCTCGGAAAACATTGATTAATCAGAACAAAATTTGTTACGGGAGACTACTCTATTTGCAAACCAATACAAAAAGTCGCCCAA
Organism: Siphonodentalium dalli; assembly: GCA_032622095.1. Classification (NCBI taxonomy): domain Eukaryota; kingdom Metazoa; phylum Mollusca; class Scaphopoda; order Gadilida; family Siphonodentaliidae; genus Siphonodentalium; species Siphonodentalium dalli. The sequence goes on from CP136061.1 coordinate 256,588,538, forward strand.
CTTGGTGGAACGAAATATATGTAATTTCAATGAAATTACAAGAAATTTCAATGAAATTACAAGATGACTTAAATAAATCACGTTTGATGTGAAGAAAAATTGCTATAATTGTGAAGTTGGTGCAAATCAAATGTTTAATAACAAATATGAATAGAAGAGACCGTGTCATATTAATATCAGGACACCTGCATTCGATTCGTTTTAGACTCTGCGATGCGATTCCTGCAAGTTCCGCGGTCTCCTAGAATTGGCGCTCTTTTTGATTATTATTGCCTTTGTTGGACACTGTTAACACAATCGAATATTTCCAAGTTATTTTACAATTTATACACACAAACATGCGTTTCGCCTTAGTTGAATTCATTGCATATGATTCATATGAAATTATTGAATCAAAAGCCATTCTTGATGCCGACGATGCGGATCTGAATAATGATGATTTTGATTTCACAGAGGAGTACCAGATTTGTACTAGTACCAGTAACACTGGCGCAAAGAAAAAAATATCTCAAGCGGATATACATGAAGTGAAAGTTTACAGATTCAGTGGTGAGTTGAACATATTATTTGATCATGCATGATATCTCAGAGTCAACTTTATAAAATACTAATTGTTAAATTGGAATAATAATTAATATATAAATTTATATTAATTATTATTAATATTATTATTATAATATTAATATTATATATAAATTCTAATTATAAATATAATTGATAAATTAATTTAAATATTTTAATTCCAAAAAAACTGGCATTTATAAATTATAATTAATATGATATAGATGTTATTGTTAATTCAATGTTATATTGCATATTTCAATTTAAATTTGGTTGCAAATTAATTTTTGCAGTTCACAAAAATAATGTGCATGCAGCTATAGTGTATACAGGAACTTGACACTGCATGCTAGCTGGTCCATGGAATTAACTGCTCATGATCGAGCTAGCGATCACCCTCCCCCCCATTTTGGTACGCAGGATTCAGGGTGTTTTGAAGCAATATATAGGCGGGATTCGTATACCCCGGGCCTAGAATTAACTGCATGGTATTCAGGTTCATGCAAGCAAAACATCTTGGGCGCGCAGGTTTTGATGGCGCGAAATAATATTTTTGTGCTAGTTATATATCGTTATATGAATGAGTGGGTAGAATTAATAGCTTCTTGGGCATATATATATCGCGACCATGGACATGGCATCATAATAAAGTATCATAACGGCCTCATAATGCCCATAACACGACCGGCAATAATTTGTGTGTCATTTATCGCATATTATTTTCTAAATTGTATTCAGGATTCACCCCCCAAAATTAACTGTTATTCAGGATTCACCCCCCCCCCCCCCCCCAAAAAAATAACTGGTATTCACACCCAGAACCGGACCCATTTATTTTTTTATTTGATCCATTGTTAGGATATCTATACCGGTAGCAGCTATATAGCTAGGCGACATACCGGTAGTTACTAAATTAATATAGAAATAAAATTTACACATTTTCCGGCCAGATTGATATCTATTTCTCTTGCATACTGGTACATGTGTATATCCTATGCTACAGTAAACAATTGGAAACTCTAATTGAAACTCGTTTACTTTTCAGATGACCGACAGGAACTTGTAGAAATTACAAATATTTTGAAGTCGCCTGAATGCGAACTGTCAGTTGAGGCTGCTGTGAAGGAGTTTATGACTCAGGGCAAAGAGAATGCGGGTAGAGGAAAAAGGAAGAAGTATCCCGCTCAAAAATTAAGGGAAGAATCCACAGATGATGAGGTTAGTAAAACTTATACTACATGTATAATAAAATATAATAGTTGAGAGTCTAAACCAGTAGTGGAATAACTGGTCAGCAGTGGAGTTGTAAGATGTAATTGTCCCGGTGTATTTTTCAACCCCCTGTAAACACTATTTAGATAAAAGACATGTGCTAGTATATTATATTTTGAATTTATGGAATTGTTTGGTTGCATGAAACTGATAGTGATAAGTTACTATAGTATATAGACACTATGTCAATCAGCGAAATTATCAAATAAAGCAATCATCCCTGGCACTACATAAAATATATCAACTGAACATACTACTCAGTACTGGTACTTAACTATTAACTTCTGAAATCAGACACAACTACTAATATTGTCTACTTTTTACATCCATTGTCAAAATTTAAATCAACGAACACATTCATAATTGAAGACCATTTTTAAACTATTCAGGAAGAACCACTTATGAACAAGGCAAAGAATGTGAGTACCGGTATGAAGAAACTAAGAAAAGAGGCAGACAGGAATGAGGAGAAGGAAATTCTAGACGAGTTGATGAGCAGTGCTAAATGTGCCAGCAGCGGGCAGATAGAAAAACCTGATAATGAAATACCAAAGAAAGTAAAGTCAAATGTGAGTCTTCCAAAATCTTATGAAGTGATGCATAAACTTGCCATGCATTTGTGTACACTTCTCATAAATAATCTTAAGTACTCTGTCAAATCCTGTGTTGCGCATTAAAAAGAAAACATCTTAACTGTTCCAGCCCTCATAATTGGCTACAACAATCGGCAATGCCGAAGCCATTTGCTGAAGCAAACTGGGCCACGGTAAAGGGTTGCCATAGCAGATTGCCGAAGCCAAACAATCTGAATTAAAAGGGCTGCTGTTCACATTCTCTATACACTGAAATGTGCGATTCCATTCAATTGAAAATCTAGTTGAGAACTAATAATCGCTGGAAAACACTGTTTAATATGGAATCCTATTACGGCCACTTGCTAATGGCGCTTTCGGCGCACTTTTTGTCGCTTTCGGCGCATCGCGCCGAAAGCGCCGAAAGCGACAAAATGTGCGCCGATCGGCGCACTTTTTGTCGCTTTCGGCGCTTTCGGCGCGCGCGCCGAAAGCGACAAAAAGTGCGCCATTAGCGTTGTTTCGGCGCGCGCCGAAAGCGCCGAAAGCGCCGAAAGCGCCGAAAGCGACAAAATGTGCGCCGATCGGCGCACTTTTTGTCGCTTTCGGCGCTTTCGGCGCGCGCGCCGAAAGCGACAAAAAGTGCGCCATTAGCGTTGTTTCGGCGCGCGCCGAAAGCGCCGAAAGCGCCGAAAGCGCCGAAAGCGCCGAAAGCGACAAAATGTGCGCCGATCGGCGCACTTTTTGTCGCTTTCGGCGCTTTCGGCGCGCGCGCCGAAAGCGACAAAAAGTGCGCCATTAGCGTTGTTTCGGCGCGCGCCGAAAGCGCCGAAAGCGCCGAAAGCGACAAAATGTGCGCCGATCGGCGCACTTTTTGTCGCTTTCGGCGCACCGCGCCGAAAGCGACAGAAAGTGCGCCATTAGCGCGGTGCGCCATTAGGGCATTCGGCGCGGTGCGCCATTAGCGCATGTATACAATTAAGTATGTGATCAGCCCAGCAGGGGTGCCGGAAGAGGGGGCAGCTGATCCCCTGCCCTTGACCAAGGGGGCAGGACTTGCCCTTTTTCTGGAGACAGAAAATGCTGTGTTTAATCTCGTGTTTTTTATAGCAAAATGTAACTTTTTGGGTCCAAATACCACCAATTTCACAAGGAATATTAATTTTTTGTCAAAAACGGCCATAAAAACCGACAAATACCTTTAAAATAGGGATTTTTGCCACAATGAATTTATGGTTGTTTTTTCCGAGTTTGCGGAGAAAATTCCCTTTTTTGGGCAGAAAAGTGCCATTTTTGTAGGCTCTCCCCCCCCCCCCGATGCCCTTGGATGCCCCCGGCACCTCAGTGCAGATCGGACATGGCCATATGTGTACAATGTATAGGCCTATGTATCAATTTTAAAAGGGAGGGGCTGAATTTTGCTGTAGATACACCTCTAAATGCTATAATTTGTCATTATTCAGATTTAAAATTATTTATTAATATGGTACTTAACACATGTATGAATTTTCACTATAAATGAGTCTAAATATAGTCAAGTGATTAGTATGCATACATTTGAGCAACTTTTTAAGTGAGTGTTGCCGCATGTAATTAAATGTAATATAATGAAAAAGTCTGTTAATAATTGAACACCACAACTGACTGTCACTAGCTGTGATAGACTTGCAGTGAATATATTGATTGAGTAATTGGCAATCATGAATATTTTTGTGGGACAAACCCCAGCTTCTGGCATGATTCAGGGTACGTTCATACGCTGGCAAGTTTGCAAGATACATTTTTGTGGGCATTTCGTCATAGAAAACCACATGGTGCCAGAATATGAACGGAAATATGCACCTAACATGCATCTTTACCAGAGCGAAAGACATCGGAAGTAACATTTATATAGTTCCACTTGTACTACCAGTGCTACCTCCAAATACCTGTATGATTTATTCTTGTGAGATAATTTGCATGATATTTACAGGCAAATTCCGGTAGCATCGTTACCAGTGGAACTACAGAGATTTATTTCGCACGTATACTAGTAGTTAGCCCCCCAACTTTGGTCAAAAGTATAACAGTTGGAAATTTCATACTTGCCAAAACATTAGTTGGAAATTTCACACCAACAATAGGTGAAATATGTTCTTGTAGTTTGATTATAAAACAATTTATTGGGGGGGGAAATGTTCCTATGTTTGGTAAAAACTTTGGACAGAAATGGTCATCAGTTGGAAATTTTCCAACCTTAGGGGGGGTAACAGATTGGAAATTTCCAACACTTGGAAAGCTTGTGTCCTGGTCCCTCCCCCGTGGCCAGTCAAAAACTTCTAGTTAATTTAAGAAAACAATATTGTCATACATTTGGTCAACATTGTCATTGGAATTGTCATCAGTTGAAAATTTTCCAACCTAAGTGGGGGGTGTAGGGTTTAAATTTACAACGGTAGGAAGGCTTGAGGCTAGTGTAGATGTTACGATTTCAAAATTTTCTTGTTAAGATTTCTAAATTTTCGCACACCGGATCGAACCATGGTCGGCCCGGTGTGTCATTGCCCCACATCCACATGGCCAATACAAAACTGCTAATTAGTTTAGCAAAACAATATTTTACTACATTTGGTCAAATTTGTGGACAGAAATGGTCATCACTTGAAGAATTTTCCAACCTGAGGGGAGTATGAGGTTTGAAATTTTCAAATAACTAATAAATGTTCAGGTTAAAATATCTGTCAATGTTCTCATACCAGGAATATAGAAATATAAAACCATGGCTTATGAATATATTATAAATTAGGCCTGACTGAGGTTCAAGGGGGGGGGGGGTGCAAATGGAATTATTCAAAAACTTGTGTTGGTCTGATTCTGACTAAAGGGGGGATGCAGTTGGAATTTCCCAAGGTGGACACCCCCCCCCCCAAACATGTAGTTGAAATTGAAGTCAGAAGAACCCCTCCCCCCCAGATTGTGCCATGAAACTTTACTCTGCATAGTGCTTGTAGAGATATTATTCCATCAGTGCAAAACATGGGAACTTTTTTTATGTTCTAACATGGAACTTTATAACATTGAACAAACAAGGCAGAGAACATGTTGGACTCTCCGTTACCACATCCCTGCATCCATGCGAATGGGGGGGGGGGTTCAGGAGCTGTGGCTTTTGAAGTTCACTCACCTAATTGTAATTCCATATTTCTGATAAAACTTATAGATAATTTCACGGTGTGTAAAATTTAGAAAAAAATTGTCAACAATAAACGCCTCCATTTTAATGGCATACAGAAGTTACACCTCGTTACGCATGCCGGAAACGCTGCACTTTTTGTCGCTTTCGGCGCTTTCGGCGCGTTACTAACGGCGCATATTTTGTCGCTTTCGGCGCGGTGCGCCGAAAGCGCCGAAAGCGCCGAAAGCGACAAAAAGTGCGCCGTAACGGCGCATATTTTGTCGCTTTCGGCGCTTTCGGCGCGCGCCGAAATAACGCTAATGGCGCACATTTTGTCGCTTTCGGCGCACAAGCGCCGAAAGCGCCGAAAGCGACAAATAGTGCGCCGTTACGGCGCACTTTTTGTCGCTTTCGGCGCTTTCGGCGCGTTACTAATGGCGCACTTTTTGTCGCTTTCGGCGCTTTCGGCGCATCGCGCCGAAAGCGCCGAAAGCGCCATTAGCAAGTGGCCGTAATAGGATTCCATAGTTTAAGATAGATTATCTCTTCTACAACATGTTTTATATAGTTAAGTGGGTATGAAATAATGAATTGAATCGAATACCCCTGTCTGGAAACACTTCTATCAATTTTATAAATGGAGTTTATTTCGGTTATTTCCTTGTAAAATAAATCTGTACCATTCAATAATGGTCCCTGATATTCATGACTCTTTTATCTGAACTAATTTGAGATACTATCTAAAATTAGTTTATATATTAAAAGTGATAATCTATCTTTAAAATTTCTACATCAAGGCTGAAACTCAATTAGGAGTGGAGGAGAGATTTAATGTATATGTACATCTACATGTATCGCTGATTCCATTTACAAACAAATTACCTTACCAAGTTATTATTTCAGAGTATTTCGACCAGTACCACTACTATAAATTCGGATTTGGCCAAGATCAGTCAAGAGAATTTAACTCTCACCCAAAGGATGAACTCCCTGGAACAAGAGAACGAGTTTCTTGTTAGAAGAATTAAGGAGTTGGAAGGGCAAGTGCTAGCCAACAAATGTAAGTACTTGTATGATAATAAAAATAATGTTCAGTGGCAGGGGTCGATTTAAAACACACATACAAAAAAAAAATACTCATGATAAGTTCTATTCTACGGCATCAAAGATTTATTATTTGTACAAATCTTGTTTGGTTTTATCAAAATTTCCAGATAAAATGAAGTCATAATTACTTTTTGTAGTAACGTCAGTCACACATGTCCATTTGTGTTAGATTGTGGGGATTGTTCTGATTGGGCGCATTAAATCTTGGTACATATTGCTTTGAATCCTGGGGCTCGCTGGGGGTTGGGAAATATAATCTACCATAGTATGTTAGGCCCTGGCCCCGATATTACATTATGTGGATATGAGTAGGTTTGACAAGGACAATAAAGGATATTTAATAGAATAATAATTTACATAACTAGTATGTAACGCATCTAATGGGTAATGTGGAATTTCTATAAAACATTGAATTTGAACGAATAGGAGCCTCGAGCGGGGAAAACTAAATATTGTTAGATTGTATTCAGATTATCAAAGGGTGTGAAAATTTACTTATTTACGTTTTATTATAGCATTGCCAGATATTGTCAAACAGTTGACATCAATTCAACAGAAGTTATCTGTGGCCAACAGCACACCTCCACCCAACAGCACACTTGCACCAGCGCAGGAATCATGCAATCTGACAAGCATTTCCAGCAGTACCGGTAGTCAACCATTCCCAAAAATATCCTTTGTAAGTTTCTAGACTATATTCTGCTACATTATGAAATATTTCATGTTAAATGCTGAGAAGAGTCACAGGCAGAGACACAGATGAAAAGTTTGGGGGGGGGGGTATGGGCTCTTGTCTGTTTTCCGTCTGTCAGTTACAACTTTGAAGCTTTATTATATTGGTCACTGTTAGTCATATTTCAATGATATATGGTATGTTGAGGAACCAACATGGGGGAAAAAAGTATTCACAAACAGCAGGTTTCAGCAATTTTTTTCCAAATTTACGGCCCTTATTAAGTAAATGGGACTAAAGTTTGAAAATGAATTTTTCTCTTCGCATGTTTCATGAATCGCCTTCTGATCACATCGCTCATCACCAAACTTCATGTGGATCTTTAAGGTGGTTTATGGCCTTTAGATGGCAGCTGTCAATGTTTTTCAAATTGTTTTTGGTCTGTCTGGCTAGATATTAACTCAATCAGATATGAACCAATTTCAATAATTTGATATTCATGCATGTGTTTATTCAGTCAATTACCCTGGATTCTCGTGAAAAAGTATGTATGGATTCTCGCAAAATCAGATGAAACATATTCCCTGGCCAGATTAAAACATCTTTCAAATTAAGGCACCTGAGAAAATTAGTAAATCTTTGAAGAAAACCACCTTTGTATGGGATACTCTTGGTATTGCATTTGCTTGTTATTTGTTTTTTCTAAACTACAGATAATTCCTGATTATCCATGCTCTAATAAATGTGAATTATTATATAGTGATTGCACTCTGGTGATCTTGCGACACAAAAAAAAAATAGAACCCTAATTTTGACTACTTTTTCCACAGCTTAAGCGTGATGCAGTGGATAAAGCGAGGAAAACGAATGCTCAAAAGTTGACCAATGAGCTGATGATTTCGGCCTATACGAGTGATCACATGGCATGCCACAGCGTGACGGGAAATAGCAACAAGGGCGTGAGTGATGGTGCTAAACCGGGGTTGGAGCCAGGTGAAGTGAAGGAGATCGAAGGTAAGTTAAATCAATTGTCTCAAAGATACTGATTAACGCTATTTTACATCACAACTTCAATATAATATTTTGTCTGTAATGATTGAATATATTTATGCCTTGATGACTAATTTGGACAAAAAGGAAATGTGTCTTATATGCAGATTCTATAAGCTGTAACATAAAGTAAATGTACTTCATCACAGGTATCAGATACATATTTGTGTACCATTTGATTGTATCTTCTTATTGAGAGAATTCATATCACACCAAACTGCAGTATTAAAGGTACTCAATCCGATTAAGCGGCCCTCGATTACTATTTATTGTCATCAAGGGTGAAAAGTATTTGGTTTGAGTTGAGGAACCCACAAATTAATGATCAGTTATAGATTTTTAAAATGTATAATTTTATCACCACCTGGAATATTTGGCGGTGCAGTAAAAGTCGACGCGAAGAGTGTCTCGGACCAAATTGCTCATGAAGATGGATAAAGTGGCTTTTTTGTGTCAGATAATTGACAAACCAGAAAATTTTGTTGACCAAATTGTTGATAAATAACAGGATTTGGACAATTTGATACTATAGTTGAATGTGGTTAGCATTATTTTTGGGCAATTACTCAATTTTTCTGATAACTGAAGCGGCATTTCGAAAAAATTGTTGTTGCTGGAATCTGATGATATGGGGACCATCTATTTGGTTTGAGTACCTTTAATTTCCACTGTGCTATTACTTACTGGCTTTGTTACATAATGTAGTGTAGATCTCGACGATAACATGCTAGTATTTATGCAATATTTATGTTTGGTATGAGAACAAACTTATTTGTGAACATGCAAACGCTGACCGGGTAGACAAATTATCTGTGATCATTTTTCCTTAGTTCAGATATTGGGGTATAAGAACAAACTTAAGGTAGTCGATAGCTTAAAGCTACAAACTCACAAACATATATGTTTATGTTATCTTTTTCAGATGTTGTGAGATACTACTTCCCACATAAGAAGCCATCTGACATCAGGTTTTACATGTGTCAGAAGATGAGGAATTCTTACAAGACACAACAGAGAAAAGTTTCAAAGAACACAACTATTTAATTGCCATATTGATTATTGAAAGTGACTCATATAAAATTATATTACAAATTGCTACAAATTCTCATTTATAAGCCCATGTTTATTCTACATGTGATATATCCATCAAAATTTCCAATACTCCAAACTCCATAATTAATTACTGTGCAGTTCCTCTAATTAACCAGCCATGATAACTCAGGGAGAAATCAGTATTATCATACCCCGTACCGCGGTGCTGCATCTAGGTTTTTGGTCGAGGTAAACCATGGTATATGTGGCACGATGTACCATTCACTGTGGTAAATCAGTCTATTTACTGTGGTAAACTGTGGTTAACCATGGTTCTTTTACTGTCGTAAACCATGGTTTAATGTGGTAAACCGTGGTTTACTGTAGTTAACCATGGTACATTTACTGTGGTTAACCATGGTAAACTGTGGTTAACCACGGTGTATTTACTGTGGTAAACCACAGTTTACTGTGGTTAACCACGGTGTATTTACTGTGGTAAACCACAGTTTACTGTGGTTAACCACAGTAAATGAACCGTGGTTTACCGTGGTAAATAGACCGTGGTTAACCACAGTAAACCGTGGTTTACCATGGTGAATGAACCGCGGTACATTGTGTCAAATGTACCGCGGTTTACCTCGACCAAAAAACCCCGGTACAGCACCGCGGTATTTTTTAGCAAGGTTTACCGCGGTAAATTTTTATAAGGGAAGTCACGATCTATCCAGAATGTGAACATGACACTGATATAATCTGCTGGTGTTTGTGTACAAAGTTCTAGAATCGGTTGTGTGTCTGGACTCAGTGTTGATGTTGAAATTTACAGTGCTATGACTATCAAAACACAGATACATTTACTGACACAAGATGATACAGGTGTTGTATTTATGGGTTTTCATAGTAAGGCCTGGTAGAATAAAATATGTACCAAATACGTATACGTCTCGGCCAACGGCTCCAACATAGCTTTATTATGTCAGTTCCTGCAATTAGCCAATCAGCGTCGATATATAGTGACGGTAGCCTATATGAACTCATATTAGGTCGGTGACCTAATATGAAATCAATATTAGGTACTTATCGGCCATCTTGTTTTTCAGAAACTCAGTCGCCTCGGGAATATTTTTGGTGTATTTTGGCGCCAAGAAAGTTGATATCTGTCGGAAATCATTTTCTGTGAATTTAAAGACATAGTAGCATCTACCAAAACCTGCATGCGATATATTTGAGGAATTCTAAAGACTCATAAATTAACTATCAAACTCAACAAGTTGTCCTACTTCTGGAAATTAGCCATTGACTGAATGCGTTGACGTTCAACGCTCATGACGCGTCACTGTGACGTTACATAAGTTAATGGCCATAGACGACACATTTATCTTACCAAATTACAATAAATTACAGCGACAATTAATTATTTAAAGGGATATGCTGGCTTTTGTCCACTGACATAATAAATACGTTACGGGGCGCTTAGTGATCGGATATGGTGTCATGTGAGGCTCAGCGAGATCAATATTAGGCTCGGCCTACGGCCTCGCCTAATATTGATCTCACTTCGCCTCACATGACACCATATCCGACCACTAAGGGTCCTGTAACTTATATTATGTCAGCTCTTGCAATTAGCCAATCAGCGTCGATATATAGTGACGGTATATGAACCCATATTAGGTCGGTGACCTAATATGAAATCAAGGGCAGGCGCCCTGACGACACATAAGTTCACCCACTGGTGATCGACCGTATAAATGTGATGTTTGTGACAAATCCTTTCTGCACTCGACAAACTTGAATGTACACAAAAGGATTCACACTGGCGATCGACCCTATCAGTGCAATATATGCGAGAAAGCAATGGTACCATTAAAGCGACGGGATTTTTCTGACAATGTTGATATGATTTGTATTGGTCTAGCCCTATAGTCGTTCATTTTGGTTGTAATTAATAATAATAATAATGACAGTTTTATATAGCGATTAACCAATTACTTGCTGCAACACGCTTTTAAACATTAAAATATACCCAAGTAATATTGTATAAGCCAACCAATTAGCAGACTACAGCAAATTGCAGGCGCTCTTCTAGTTTGATCAGAACAAGCTCTGTTACTCAACAGTATGACAGACTGACTGGTTATTGTTTACCACATGAGTGGTACGAGTGATCTTGCTCAAAGGTTACAACTTTGCGCGAGATTTGAAACAGCGAACAATCCCACAATTTCACGTCGTTCAAATTGGCCAAGCCACTGCTGTGTGAAAGCTCACACTAGACCAGAGACAAGCTGCAAACTCGCAACGCTGTGTTTACATCGAATACAGGTCCGACATGCTAACCATGGAGCTCCACACAAAATTAAGTTTTAGGCACTTTGATTTCTGTCGCTACTCTCAACAAGAAGACATTCATGATTTTAAAACGTTGATTGTATTTTATTTCAGTGGCGCCAAATATTCCGTTTGAAATATAGTCATATATTTAGGCGCTAATTTAATTGGGGGGGGGGGGGGGGTAATTGTGGTGCCTGATAAAAGGAGATTCAAGATAAAACACAATGTACCATGGTTCATGCTATCATAGGCCAATGGCCACTTATTATTTGAAAATGGCCAGTCAAAATTTCATTAGGCCAAACTTTGGACAAATATTTTTACCCCAAAATTTGAAGTCTAATTCAAAGACAAAAAATAGATTTATAACGAGAACAGAATGTGAATCAGATGTATATTATGATTATCTGCTAAAATATCAGAATGATTAATAAATAGTTTACAATGCTTTAGCATTGACCGGGCAGCTAATTGATTAGGTGATACAGCTAATGGTAATAAAATACATCAGGGTAAATGAAACAAAACAGTAATATTGACTGACCCTAATGAATCCATTGTCCGTCACATGATATTTTTGTATGATAAAATGAGTAATAAATAGTTTACAATGATTTAGCATTCACCGGTCAGCTAATTGATTAGGTTATACAGCTAAATGGTCATAAAATGCATCAGGGCAAATGAAACAAAACAGTAATATTGACTGACCCTAATGAATCCATTGTCAGTCGCATGATACGTTTGCATGATAAAATGAGTAATAAATAGTTTACAATGATTTAGCATTCACCGGTCAGCTAATTGATTAGGTTATACAGCTAAATGGTCATACAATGCATTAGGGCAGATGAAACAAAACAGTATTATTGACTGGATCCATTGTCTGTCACAAGGCTGACTGGTAGATGATGAGTAGTGGCATATTGTAAAGTTACAATGGTGAGATTTAGGAAATCTGGACAAAGTATTTGGCACGTTGTCGAATTATATTGTTTCACTTGGTTAAGAGAAATTTTATTTTAATTATAATTATATAGAACGGCTGATGTGCCCGACTTCTTCCGGGCTATTTAGGGATTTCATTGTGATCGCCTCCGCCTGGGAAGAATATACACCGTCTGAACTTGTCTGTGAACAATACTGAGCGAATAATGTTGAAAAGTATTAGGAGAAAAAAAAAATATATTGTTCGATCGGTCCAGAAACATGCCTATATCAGCTAGGTCAAGGATATGGTCGCACGTGAAATTTAACCCACCCGTATTGTTCCCGGGATCACAGTAGGCCTACATACCAAATTTGAGTCGAATCGGTTGAGCAGTTTACGAGTCTATAACACATACATACATAGACACTGGCAGAAGTTCCAAAATGTATAATAGATGTTAGATGTTAAATAAAACAGATTCATTAAAGACATATTATGTACTTGTTCGGGCGCGTGAAACTGATAAGTTAGTACTAAGGTACTATGCCAACTGGATGGATGTAGCATTCTACTAACATCACCGAAAATCTCAAGCAAATCGACAGTACCACTCCATAGAAAACATCGTCTGAATAACGCTAAATTGTAAATATTCACTACTTGAATCGGGACGCATCCATCGGCGATAAACTAACGAAAAAGTTTTCTACATCGGCAGTCACTGCATTAATTAATATATAAGAATGACGGTGTGTGTTGTAAATTTAGATATGATATTTGTAAAAATAACTACTTTGAACAAGATTATTCTCCATTTCTATTTGATCACCCTACCGGAGTGTTTCACATCACTTTAATTAATTGTGAGCTCAGGAAATGAGGATTTAATTTGGCCAAACATTTGGATAGTCATACCTCCCAAAGAATTTAATTTTTGTAAATTTATTTAAATTTAAACAATTCATATTAAATTAATTCGATTCTAATTGCATTTACTTGAACACACACACACAGATGCACACACACATGTATGTATACATGTAAATATATTTGTCATTCGGCGAGGGGAGTGGTCAAAGAGTCAGCTCTAACATGTGGGGGGGGGGGCTAGAGCCCCTTCCTTTTGTGGAAGGTTAGCCTCGCCATGTCGGTGAAATCTGCAATGGTCAATCCGGTAATTTCCGGGATCCTACTAGTCAACCACGCCCATATCGGGGATTGTATCCCCTGCGTCGTGAAAATCTTGAAGCCACCCTACCTTTGTCGGCATACTGGTATATGAGAGAGGTCCCCTCTCCCTTGGACAAAATATGGAGAAGTGACACATTTTACAGATAATATATATCGCAAACCGCCATCATGGCGGATCGCTGGTGTGGATTACATGTCTCGTCAGACCGCTCGATGTAGTGAATGATTTCTCCCATATATTGCACTCACACGGTCTATCCCCATTAAGTAGCCTCTTGGGCGAAGTTAAATTTGCCAACCGCAGACATTATTTACCACAACATCACCTGAGTGGGTTGTCCTATGTCTCGTCTGGCATGTGGTGTAGGGGAGATCACTCTATACATCACACCGATACGGACGGTCATCTGAGTGGGTTGTCTTATCATGACTTATGTCTCATTCGGCCGAGCTCTTGATCGAGTAAATGCTTTACCGCATATATCGCACACATACGGTCTACCTCCGGTGTGTATCCTATTGTGTGAAGTCAAATGTCCAGACTAGGAGAATGATCTCCCACAAATATCGTATCAATTGATACAGGCGGATGCCAGTGTGCATTGTTTTATGTATCCCAGGTTGATTGGGTAGTGAATGCTTTGCTTTCTCGCATATATCGCACTGATAAGTCCTACGGAGAGTCAGTCATATGTGTGAATCCTCTTGTGTGCGATCAAAGTCCCTGACTGGGTGACTAATGTTTTACATATGTCACATTGATATTGGCGATTACATGTGTGGATTATCTTATGCTTTGTCAGGTTGCTTGATTTGGTGAATGCTGTCTAGCATATATTGCACTGATACGGTCGATCGCCAATGTGAATTATCTTATGCCTTGTCAGGGAGCCCTGTGGTGAATGCTTTCTCTCATATATCGCACTGATACGGACGATGACCAGTGTGAATTATTTTATGCATCGCCAGGGCGCCCGCTGTACTGAATGCTTTCTAGCATATATCGCACTGATACGGTCGATCGCCAATGTGAATTATTTTATGCCTTGTCAGGGCGCCCGCTGTAGTGAATGCTTCCTCGCATATATCGCACTGATACGGCCGATCGCCAGTGTGAAGTCTCTTGTGTGAAGTCAAAACTGGGTGAATGATTTTTGACAAATATCACTTTTATACGGGCGATCACCATAGTGGATTCTCTTATGCTTCGTCATGTTGCTTGATTCAGTGAATGATTTTTCACCAGTGTGAATTATCTTATGCTTGGTCATGTGACTTGATGAAGTGAATGCTTTCTCGCATATATCGCAATGATGCGGTCGATCGCCAGTGTGAATCCTTTTGTGCGCAGTCAAGTTTGTCGACTGCAGAAATGATTTGTCACAAACATCACATTTATACGGTCGATGACCAGTGTGAATTAACTTAAGCATTGTCAGGGCGCCCACCGTAGTGAATGCTTTCGGGTATGTATCGCACTGATACGGACGATCACCAATGTGAATTATCTTATGCCTCGTCAGGGAGCCCACTGTAGTGAATGCGTTCTCGCATATATCGCACTGCTACGGTCGATCGCCAGTGTGAATTATCGTGTGTGAAGTCAAACTTCCTGATTTGGTGAATGATTTTTGACAAATATCACATTTACACGGGAGATCACAATAGTGGATTCTCTTATGCCTCGTCATGCTGCTTGCTGTAGTGAATGCGTTCTCGCATATATATCGCACTGATACGGTCGATCACCAGTGTGAATTATTTTGTGCGCAATCAAGTTTGTCGACTGCAGAATTGATTTGTCACAAACATCACATTTATACGGACGATCACCAATGTGAATTATCTTATGCCTCGTCAGGGAGCCCACTGTAGTGAATGCGTTCTCGCATATATCGCACTGCTACGGTCGTTCGCCAGTGTGAATACTCTTGCGTGAACTTCCTGACTGGGTGAATATTTTTTGACAAATATCACATTTATACGGTCGATCACCTGTGTGAATTATCTTATGTTTGGTCATGTCGCTTGATTTAGTGAACGCTTTCTCGCAAATATCGCACTGCTACGGTCGATCGCCAGTGTGAATCCTCTTGTGTGAAGTCAAACTTCCTGACTGGGTGAATGATTTTTGACAAATATCACATTTATACCGATGATCACCAGTGTGGATTATCTTATGATTGGTTATGTCGCTTGATGTAGTGAATGCTTTCTCGCATATATCGCACTGATGGATCGACAGTGTGAATCATTTTGTGCGCAGTCAAGTTCGTCGACCACAGAAATGATTTGTTACAAACATCACATTTATACGGTCGATCACCAGTGTGAATTAACTTAAGCATTGTCAGGACGCCCACTGCAGTGAATGCTTTATCGCATATATCACATTTATATGGTCGATCACAAGTGTGAATTATCTTATGCTTGGTTGGTCATGTCGCTAGATGTTGTGAACGCTTTCTCGCAAATATCGCACTGATACGACGATCGCCAGTGTGAATTAACTTATGCCTCGTCAGGGCGCCCGCTGCAGTGAATATCAAATACAACGTAGAAAATGAGAAAGTATAGTCGGAATTGGTGTGTCGATATTCTCTTCGGGATTATTGCACACACATTAAGAAATATGGCCAATTTTATTTTAGACATTCAGACATATTTAACTCCACATGCAAGGAACAGTTATTAAACCTTGAATTAAGTACAGAAACACGATCAAGGTTCTATACTAATGCATGTAATATAATTCGGATTATTTCAGTTTGCACTATGCAAGGGAGTCAAAGTGACTGATAACATCATCTGGAAGAACATCGATCGTGGTTTTGTACTTAATTCGACGTGTAAACGCCGTAGCATCAGTTTGAATCTAACATGCCACCTTGTTAAAGATGGATTATCTCTTTAAATAACAAATTTTAAATAGTTGCGTGGGTATAAAATAATAGATATGAACTGAAGACATATGTCCGGAAAAGCTTCTATTTTATTTCGAATATTAAATCGGGCCCGTTTATGTTACTATTTTTAGAACCGACCATTCGGATGAGACCGTATTGCGATATAGAGCACTGGGCTGTTCCTACGGCAACGCAACGAATGTCAAATGTCACAGATTGGTTGTTTGTATTGTTTTGTTCCACAGATTTAAGCGATAATGAGTATAATTAACGTTTATTTGTGACAAAATTGAGAGCTTTCCGATGAATGGCAACAAGCCATATTTCGGACTAAATCCTGAAAAGTTACCCATAATTCTGCTGTGGTTAAGAAGTCGATTAATTAGAGCATTACTGTACTTGTGAGATGCGATTACATGAAAATAATTTAAGAGCAAGCAACAAGTGTATACATACATGGGGGACAATACATACATGGGGACAACACATACATGGGGGACAACAAGTGTATACATACATGGGGGGTGGGGCAACAAGTGTATATGCACAATATAATTTCTGGTCTCTGTTAACAGTAACCACTATTGTTCGTTAGCTGAACAAACACACCCTTTTAGACCAGAAAATATTCGAAATAAAATTAATATTAATCGATAGAAGCATTTCCGGACAGGAGTCTTCGATTCAAATCTAATATTTTATACCCCGGTATAGTCCAGACGCCAAGTCTGAAAAGGGCTCTATTTTAGGAGTTAGTTCAACCGGTCACCAAGAAAATTTCCACGTGTTGCCTGTTGTGGGGGACTACAGTGCGGTCCATGCAAGGGTGGATGTAATTTCTGAAAGTGTTGCAATTTTTTTCTATTCATGGTTTTTAATTCAATTAAGCCTAAAATTACCATAAACTGAAAACTCAAACTACAGATGACAGTTTATGTCATTTTGGCATTATTTTCCTTCAAAATCTTAGTAATAGATATATTATTCCACATCGCCACACAAGATTTTGGAACATAAATACTATTTTCGAAAAACAAATATTTAATGGGTTTTTTTGGGCAAATATTTGCTTTCGTTTCAATTTATTTCGGAAACTGATGGCACACAGCTTGTAATCTCCCTAATGAATTCCTTGTGTCAAAGCTTAATAAATTTCTACAATAAACTGGGAAGTCAAATTGCCAGATACAAACTTCAGATAGTGCCTTTAATGATTATTGTTTGTAAAAAATATAACCATCCCCCCTAAAATTAGAAAATTGTCATTTTTTTTTGCAGTTTCGTTAAAAAGACGCTTGTTCTGTAATATTACAATGGAAATACACCCGTACCGATCTCACCGTGTTCACAATGTCACCAGAGGGTCAAGTTAGTACCGGGCTGTAGCTTTAAACCAAACCCTTGGATTGAATATAAATATTAAAGACGACTTCTACATCCAATAAGCGAAATCAGACCATACGGATGTGATCAATTTATATTTAGTTGCAGGACTTAAAACCCAAGTTTGAACAACTTTTGTATGTCTAGAAGTTCATACAACAACTGAAAAAAGTTAACTTTCATAGTTTCGTAAAGTAATATAATCCTGAGTTATAGGAATTTACATGTACAATAAACACTTAACTGGCAATATTATTTTGTTGTGTGAAAAAGTTATTTTTCGCCATCATTCATCGTTATCCGCTTAAAATAACCATAAACCGAAAACTCTAACTAGCTATGACAAGTTATGGCTTTATGGCATTAATAATCATCATTATGTTAAAATAAAGATTTCATATACCGTAGCTACAACACAAGCTCTAATAGTTATACTGATTTCGAGAAATACGCAATGAAGTGCATTTTTAGGGCTAAAATCAGCGTTCGATTCATTAATGTTTTCTAACTGATACTGCCCGCTTTGTAATTTTCCGGAAAATTCCTGGTATCAAACCTTAATAATTTGCTGCATTTAACTGGAGATTACAGTGATTCAATTGAAATGGAGACGAGTCCTCTCAAATTAATACCCGTTGCCAAAAAGTGTAAACTTTCGTTGAATTTCAAACGGTGTTTAGTATGTCAGAAATTAAAAGACGAGAATCTGCGGAAAGCTTCCGATTCTTGTTTGGAATCAATTTCAGTTGCTCTGGATGTTCGTCGATCATCATATGAAGAATATGGAAATGACCTTAAAGATCTCAACATAAGTTTGCATAAGAGTTGTTTCTCCAATCTCCAGTTTCACAAGTTCTTCAGATCTCAGATTAGTCAAACAGCCCACATCCACGACTATTGATCAGACAAATCCACAAGTTACAAGAGAATATTTCGACTTCAAAACTAGATGTCTTATATGCTCAAAGTTGTCTCACTTGGGAGTAAAGACATTAGTTCGGGTCAGTACATTTACATCTTGCGAAACTACCGAACGATGTGCGAAGAAAAAGGAGGATGACATAATGCAACGGCGTGTTGGGTTTGACTTTTCGAAGTTGATAGCACTTGAGGCAAGACATCACCGGTTGTGTCATAGTAAATATCTGCTGGAGACCACCACCTCCAGTAACACGATTACCCCACACGATGTTGCACTGGAACATTTGATGGGTGTATTATCCCGGACTTTGAAAAAGGTGTCACATATGATATGGGTCATCTACTATCAAAGTTCCTGGACATATTACGACAAATAGGCAAACCGAAGTGTAGCAAGGTCTACACTAGACAGAAACTGAAGGAAAAGATTGAACTGAATTACTCTGACAAAGTGTGTTTTATTGATAAATCACGGACTAAACCCGAACTCGCGATCAGTAAATCCCTTAATATACAGAATGCCATCAATGTCGCATCAAACACCAGGGCTATGCTCAAGGAACTGCAGTTATCGTCCAGTACTACACATGTTTTGAACAAATTGAGAGAGACGGATTGACAGTGCCAACCAATATGACATATGGGGCAGCGACAGCATCTGTAGGTGGATATAACCACGACGTGGTGAATATGGTGTTATATCAGGCAGCTGATCTTAGTAGGTTTGCTTCGGTGTGATTCCAAAGAAGGATGAACGCCAACGAGAAACCCATATTTCATTTGATAATACTATTCGTGTGTGTCCCAACCTCAGAGGGAAGCAACCGGGCCCAGTGCATATAACTGGAAAATGCGCATTCGTTGGTTCAACGTGTGTCCCAAAGAACATGCATACATGAGACAAAAACTATGTTCTCTTACACAATACCGACTAAGTTATTCGATGTACATTTTGAGAGAGGTAAATCGGGATATGTTCCTGGTTGGAGTGTATATCATGCTAGTGTCACTAATCGAATCAACGTGACGAAGACTAACATTGGATGTTGTCCGATGGTTCCTGGTTCAGCGACTGATTTGGAAACAGTATATACAACGACGAAACGATTTCAGAATTTGTTCAGGACTCTAGGACATAATTGGTCTTATGTAGCATACGACGAAGCAACATACTGCAAGGCTCATATGATTGAACGGAGGAACCCTGATGAATTTGATAACGACGCTGATAGGGATGTACGGAGCTATGAAGTGGCTTCGAATACATTGTTATAGAAGCTGGGTGCATGGTGGCGCCACTTTAAACCGGATTGTATGCGGAAAGTCGTATAACCGTGGACTTCGTTTGCATAAGCTGATTAACAAAATATTTGGACAGTTGAGGTGGAAGTCGTTTTAGACTGGCTTAGTTGCAACGAAGAACACATTGAACCGCCGCATCTAATTGACCATGATAATGTGTTGCATGAAATTGGGACACCAGCACAAATGATTCCTCTGGATTTCATGTGTAAACATGAAAAACTACGCCCTGTGGGGCCATAGTCAATGTAGCGGAGTCGAGACTAATGTTCGAGAAGAAACTGCATATAGCATTTGTCGTTTTTCCGAAAGACACATGCCAGCCTTGCTCTGAAGTTTGGCATGTTATGGCCATAAAACAATCCATAAATATGGACTGTGGTAAATATCGGGATTTTTGTTGCCAGTCTGCAGCTCTAAACCGGTTCTATATCACGCCCCATTCAAAATCCTCAGTTGCGTTGCAAACTTTGGAAATGAGTGGAATGCATGACTCGAACAGAACTTCACAAAATAAACATGGTCAACTTGTTATCCAATAATTGGTCCCTAAAGATACCATTGTTATTGCCGCATGACCAGCAAGTGTTTCTTGCAGGTGGATTTCCAGATTCAAAGAAAGTAATGTTTTTATCAAAGGATGGTTGCGGTTGGTCTGGGTATCTTGAGTCCGACCGCGAAGAAACTTGACTTAAGAATGTTCGTACACATGGGGCATGCAGCAAGTGAACTGCAAGTTGAAATATTCATTGTTTGGAGTGGTGACCCAGACGTTCTGGCGATGTGCCCAATGTTTTGTGTACCACTGGGTATACGAGTTATTCTTCCTAACTGGTAATGGCAAAAGACGTCGATATATCCCAGTGCATGATTGTGCAAAGGTTGTGGGCAAGGACATGTCACTGTTTATTCCAGCAGTTCATTAATTGAGCGGATGCGGTTCGACAAAACGCATTCAGTTCTATTAGGAAATTGAAATGGTTCAGAACATTGAGAGATTACCCAGAACTGATCCCGGCGTTTACGCAGAGGGGGGAGGACCTGACTCGCATTCCGAACCATATGAGGGAAACATTTGTGTCTCTTGTTTCTTTGGTTTATTCCAACCATGATTCGACATCCCTGGATGACTTGCGCTACGAAGAACGTGAGAAGGGACAAACTGCCACCGACCATGGACTCATTCAATTCGCACCCAAAACGCGTTAACTATCGAACGTATATATGGACTCATGCTCTTTTCCCAATGTTGTTGCTGCCATTACCACGACCCAAATGGCTGGATACTTAATAATTATAATTGGCACCTTGTTCCTGAAATGATGTCACTCGCTCCAGCTCCGACTGCCGTTCTCGAACTTACCATATGCAAGTGCAAGTCCGATTGCAGTACATGACGTTGCCGTTGTAGGAAAGAGGATGTTCAATGCACCGATGCATGTGGCTGCGATCAATAACTGTGTGACAATAACTGTACGAGTGACGGAGAAGTGAGCGATGGGAAAAGTTTATAACTAGTTTTATTTCGTACCAATTACTATTTGCACATGTTATTTTACTTAGTGGCGAAAAATTCAATTTTTCCCAAAAAACAAAATGATTATATTGCCATTTCAGTGCTTGTTGTGAATGTAAATTCTCACAACTCAGGATTATATCACCTTACAAAACTATGGCAGTTAACTTTTTCAGTTGCTGTATGAACTTTTAGACATTCAGAAGTTGTTCAAACTTGAGCTTTATGTCCTGCAACTAAATATAATATGATCACATCCGTATGGTCTGATTTCACTTATTGAATGATAGAGGCAGTCTTGAATACTTATATGCAATCACTAGGTTTAGCTTAAAGCTACAACTCGGTACTAATTTCACCCTCCGTTGACATTGTGACAACGGTAAGATCGGGTACTGGTGTATTTCCATTGTGATATTACATAACAAGCGTCTTATGATCAAAACTGCCAAAAATGACAATTTTCTAATTTTGGGGGGGGGGGGGGGGAGGTTTATATTTTTTACAAAAAATAGTCATTCAAGGCATTATCCAGAGTTTTTTTCTGGCAATTTGACTTCCCAGTTTGTCGTAGAAAATTATTACGCTTTAACATTCGGATTTAACTAGGGAAATTACAAGCTGTGTGTTATCAGTTTCATAAATAAATTGAAACGAAAGCAAATATTTGCCCAAAAAACGCACTTAAATAATTTGTTTTCGAAATTAGTATTTATTTTCCAAAATCTTGTGTGGCGATGTGAAATAATATCTCTATTCCTAACATTTTAAAGGGAAATAATGCCAATATGACATAAAGTGTCATCTGTAGTTTGAAATATCAGTTTATGGTTATTTTAAGCTTTATTCAATCAAAAACCATGAATTAAAAAAAATTGCAACACTTTCAGAAATTACATCCACCCTTACATGAACCGCAATGTAGTTCCCCAAAACAGGCAATAGGCGGAAATTTTCTTGGTGGCCGGTTGAACAGAATCTAAAAAAATAATTCCTGGCGTCTGGACTAGTAACTATATAATACATGTTTACAAAGAGATAATCCACCTTTAAGGTGTCAGTTTTAGATCATTTGTGATTGCATAGAGATGTTCATGTATATATACATGGTTAATGATTGATAGAGCATATGTTCACACTGATGCATGTATACAAAGATTTTGTGTTGATGGATAAGGGATACATACATGTCATACATATTAAAGAGGTGTATTGGGTTCTAGCATTTGGTTACCTTAAGTTACTATTCAGCTGTTTTTCATCAATAATAATTGTAAGAACATATAACTTGAGGGGTTGTCATACCCATACTTTTGGAAAAAATATATATGCATATATATGAACATATACCAGAACCCATAATACCTGCATAATGAAAAATATAGATATATATATACTTATCTATGTATATACACTTACATAATGGCAATCATAGATAATAGTGGTCATACCACTATGCTTATATACACACATTTACTGCTGTATGGATGCATATGCATATACGATTTAAAGGTGCATATGTGATCCATACTGATTTTCTCTAATGTATACTAATGTTTGTGATTAAGAAATGGTAATTTACAATTTTAAAGGTGGATTATCTCTTTGTAAACATGTATTATATAGTTGCCGGGGTATAAAATATTAGATTTGCTTAATTCGTGAGATAAATCCTTCAATATTCTCGGATGCATTCCGTCTGGTCCTAGAGATTTGTTTCGATTTAGCTTCGATAGTCTGATCTGAATTCCTTCCGCTAACACTTCCAGATCTTCTATTTCATGTTCTATTGTCAGGTCTTCAAGTTGTGGAATTTTTCCTTGTGGCTCGTTTGTGAAGACGCTAGAAAAGAATTCTGCTAGTACATCATCTTTCTCTGCATCTGTTGTTGTTGTTGTTGCATCTTTCTTCTCCAGATTTGGGACACCATTTCTTGTTTTTGAGCGTCTCGCTAAGTAGTTCCATAATTTTTTGGGGTTAGTTTTCGCCTTGTCGGCAATGTCTTCTCGTGTACCATCTGTTTCTGTCTTGTTGCTGCCCTTACTTGATTTCTCAGGCGAGTGTACTTTTTATAATTCTCTTCTGTTCTGTTTTCCATGTATCTTGTCCACATTCTATGTTTCTTCTTCACAAGCTCCCTGGGTTTTTTGTCAAGTGGCATTCTGTTTTTAGATTTTGTTCTCTCTGGTATATTTTTTTCAACTGTGTCTTCCAACACTAGACAGAAGCGCTCCCATTGTGTTTGTATCATATTTGCAGTCATCTAGAAATTGGTTCCAGTCCATGTCAAGATCTTTCTTCATCTGTGCGTAGTTTCCAGTCGAGTAGGCTTTTTTCTTTATGTTATTTATTTGTGTGTAGCACTTGAAGTTGAAGTCAATCATGGAGTGGTCACTCTTTCCTTGTGGGCTGCACATCTTTATGTTGCCTAACTGTATGAAGACGACGTCGGGATTCCATCTTTCGAGTTGGTTCAGTGTGGTTGT
Source organism: Siphonodentalium dalli (assembly GCA_032622095.1). Lineage (NCBI taxonomy): Eukaryota > Metazoa > Mollusca > Scaphopoda > Gadilida > Siphonodentaliidae > Siphonodentalium > Siphonodentalium dalli. Next base: position 256,612,932 of record CP136061.1, read on the forward strand.
GGTTTTGTCACCAACCTGTCCTGTGTGAGGCATATCGTTGAATTTGATATTTTTTGTTATCATTACGTGCGCTGGCGCAACAGTATGGCAATCAGACAGATTCGTAGGTTGGTGTCACCCTACTCCGTTTCACTCCATGACGTCACCAAAAACGACGTAAAACCTCGTGGCGTTCTGACATTTTTACTGTGCCGCGTTTTTGCCATGTTTATTTTATGTGTTGTTTTCGATTATTTGTTTGTCGCCGATATCGCCATTTTGTCGGGATTCCCTGTTTCTATATTTAAAACTGGCATGCTCGTAGTGAGCCTCGATTTCGATTTTTTCTCCCAGGTCAAAATACGTCAGAGTTATGACAAAAATAGATCGACCTACATTTTCTCCATCAGAACTCTACATCAAAGAGTCTATAGACTCCTTCGGGACCTTCCTAGACTCCTTCGTTTGGGTAGTTTTACTTATAATTGGGAAGTTTTATCATTTTTGGTTCGTGCGAAGACCTCTTTTTATCGTGCGGGAAAAGAGAGACATTCAAAACGCGATTTCGTAATTCGACGCAATAGGCTGAATAGCCTAACCTTCAGCCGAGTTCCGGGTCAAATACGACGAATGACGTAACACAAAATAAAACGCATTTGTTGACACAAACACCGTTTGAAGAGTTTATTATTACATAAAATGATCGTTATTGATTAATTATTGATTAATTATTGATATTTATTGTTGCATATTGGCTGCTATCAATATTTACACAAATAGTATTAATTATTTCTTATAATTGCTCCTTTGGTCAACTTTGACTATCGGAAAATGAAAATATGCCGCTGAAAAAAATGTAATCGATATTAAAGTCTCATCCTTTCGGCAACATGGAATTGGTTTTAATTACTTAAATGATTAATATAGTAATTTGCCATTTATCTGTGATGAAATGAGAAATGGTAATTGTCTTTTTTTGCTAACATTAAATTAAATTAAATAAATTAAGTAAAATACAGTGAAATTATTTTTTTAAATATTGTTTATTACATTTTTGCGCACGTTGGCATCTCTCTGAGTGCAATCTAGTTTATGTAGGCTATTATGCATAGTTTTGTCATACTTGTGACATAAATATTCAGATAGTTGTCTCGGTTTCGTCTCCATTGATTTGTCAACGTTATTGGCAGCACGTATCTTATAGACGGTAGTGATGGCGACATGGTCTGAACTTGGGGGTTTGATACCGAGACCACTATTTTAATATTAATGTGCACTTCATAAATTTCATTGAGTTTGATATATTTGTCATGTATTGTGTTTGATATCTTTTGTTAACAGTTTATAAATCATGTTTGTATGTCTCGTGTTTGTTATTATATGTTACTAGCATATTAGCCGGCCACTGGCGGCATTTGTCAGAAACATGACTATATGAGCATATGAGCAAGGACACGGGCGCATGCAAAATTGGACCCGACTTGCAGATTAGCCCGCCACTGGCGAGATTCGACCCATGGATTTGGTCGATCCATTATTTTTTGTAGTAACCCCGTACAGGCACGCCGACAGCATGCTGATGCCCGAAATATCATTTGCGGGTACCCGTTTGAAGGTCAAAGTCACGTCCTGAGTTGACCATACATAACAAATTTCACGTTGCTGCTGATGCCCGAAATATCGCCGAAGGTCATTTGCAGATACTCGTTACAAGTATTCCCTGTCCCGTGTTGAGCGCAGCGATTGAGCTAACAAAGCAATCTCGACTCCAATCCCCACCTGGACAATTACTGACCACTCGACACGTCGCAGAATGCGGAGAACAGATAATTTTCGGAAAGCATGCAAACAGCCGTATGCGAAAACACAATGCAATAAAGAGCGTTATTCGGTTGACAAAACCAAATATGGAAAATTAGCTCGCAAACAGCCGTAGGCGAACCCCAAGGCAATAAAGAGCGTTATTCGGTTAACAAAACCAAACATGGAAAATTAAGGAGCGTTATTGCGTTAACCACACCATGCCAAGGACGGTGACAGGGGGGAAATGGGTGCTCGGACCTTCTGAAAAGCGGTGCGATGACACTGTCCGTGTCTTTTTACCCTTAGATATGAAATTTGGGCTCAATCGGTCCAGCCGTTTTCGAGTCTATAAAATATATATATACACCGAAGTCTCAAAATATATAGTAGACTAGCAGATTAGCCCGCCACTGGCGGCATTTGTCAGAAACATGACTATATGAGCGTATATGAGTAAGGACACGGGTGCATGCAAAACTGGACCCGATTTGCAGATTAGCCCGCCACTGGCGAGATACGACCCATGGATTTGGTCGATCCATTATTTTGTGTTTTTCAAGGTAACACCGTACAGGCACGCCGACAGCATGCTGATGCCCGAAATATCATTTGCGGGTACCAGTTTGAAGGTCAATGTCACGTCCTGAGTTGACCATACATAACAAATTTCACGTTGCTGCTGATGCCCGAAATATAGCCGAAGGTCATTTGCGGATACCCGTTTCAAGTATTCCCTGTCCCGTGTTGAGCGCAGCGATTAAGCTAACAAAGCAATCTCGACTCCACATCCTCACCTGGATAATTACTGACCACTCGACACGTCGCAAAATTCGGAGAACAGATAATTTCCGGAAAGCTTGCAAACAGCCGTATGCGTAAAACACAATGCAATAAAGAGCGTTATTCGGTTGACAAAACCAAATATGGAAACTTAGCTCGCAAACAGCCGTAGGCGAACCCCAAGGCAATAAAGAGCGTTATTCGGTTAACAAAACCAAACATGGAAAATTAATGAGCGTTATTGCGTTAACCACTCCATGCCAAGGACGGTCACAGGGGGAAGGGAGAATGGGTGTTCGGACGTTCTGAAAAGCGGTGCGATGACACTGTCCGTGGTTTTTTATCCTTAGATTGGAAGTTTGGGCTCAATCGGTCCTGCCGTTTTCGAGTCTATAAAACATATATATATATACGGAAGTCTCAAAATATATAGTAGACAAGCAGGTTAGACCGCCACTGGCGGCAATCGTCCCATCGCTTTGTTCGAAAAAGCAATTGCAACAGCTTCCGATACACGCGTGCTGCACCTCGGTGTAACATTTCGTCAAAATCCGCCAGTTTTACCCGATTTGACCTTGAACTGATCATTTATAAGGTCAAGGTCAGGTCGGGGTCACAATTTGACCAGTCCATGACACTTCCCGCACACAAGTATCCATAGGTAGCAAGTTTGAGCTCAATCGGTTAGAGTCTATAAAGGACACACACATATATATCATTTGTGTGTACCCGTTTCAATGTGAAGATCACCTCTGGCGGAAAAACTGACCCGACGAAAATCTCCCCCGTCCCTAGGAAGCCCTAAGTACGTAAGAATTACACAACACGCTCATGTCTGGATACAGTCACGCTCACATCTGGACCCAGACGTAAGAATCACACTACACGCATACGCTCTTTATCAACGACACTGCGGATACGAAAGCTCTTTAACTATCAATGCGATTAACACCACAGTGCCAAGGACGGTGACTGTGTGTGGAGAAGGGGTGCTTGGAGCTTCTCAAAAACGGCGCGACGACGCGTCCCGTGTGCTTTTACCCTTAGATAGGAAGTTTGGTCTCAATCCGTGCAGCCGTTTTCGATTCTATAAAGTATACACACACATATATACGGAAGTCTGGCGTGGTTCGTCACAGTGCCAAGGGCGGTCATTTTTGTGACTGACAGTGAGGAACGGGTGCTCGGAGTTTCTCCAAAACGCCGCGACGACGCATCCCGTGGGTTTTTACCCTTAGATAAGAAGTTTGGTGTCAATCGGTCCAGCCGTTTTCGAATCCATAAAGGACACACACACACACATATATATACGGAGTTCTCAAAATATATAGTAGATGTGTTTATTATATATATGCATTATGATTAAATAAAGTTGTCATTTAAAATAAATGTATTCACTTTCTAAATTATTATTTCGCCAAAAACCTCAAATGCCCCAAAAAACACAATAGTCTAGACTCGCCAATTAGTTAATCTGATTAGATCTACCTACAACGCTAAGCACATAAGCCGCTTACACCTTTTAATTGGAGCCGACCGCTTGCACTTTATAGAACGAGAGAACGAAAAGTTGAATAAAATCAACATATTTGTAAATTTAAAAACAATTCAAACGTTAATGTATTCCATGTCATAACCCGGACATATATATGTACTAAAATTCAGTCATATCCATATGCGACATCAAGTCCGCTTACACCTTTTATTTTGGAGCCGGCCGCTTACACTTTATAGTGTGTTTCAGAACGAAAAAGTTGAATAAAATCAACAAATTTGTGAATTTGAGAACAATTCAAACGTTAGTGTGTTCCATGTCTCAGTCCGGACATATACACAAAATGTCATTAATATCCATTGAGAAACAACGGACCAAACTCCACATAACACCCCGCTTACACCTTTTATTTGGTACCGGCCTCGGCTTACACTTTATAGTGTGTCCCATTAATGGGACACTTCTTTGTTCTATAAATATACATGTAACTTTCAGATAAAGACCTCCAGTGTGTATGGATTTACCATGTTACCAGTTACTACCGACACAATATAGGAGACGGCTGTCGCATCTGCCAGCATACGATTCACGGATGCCTCCTTGTAGGAAGTTCTGCTCGCGCCATGCAGTCCACTTATTTCAAAAGTTTGCAACGCAACTGAGGCTAAAAGATGCGCCGTGAGATAGAACCGGTTCAGATGTGCAGTCCGGTAACACAAATTCCGATATTTACCACAGACCCTATTTATGGATTGTTCTAAAGCCATATCATGCGAAAATCCAGAGAAAGGCTTACATGATTGTGTGATGAACAGATGTATCTTTTTGAAAAACGACGGATGCTATATATATATATGCGGTTTCTTCTCGAACATTAGTCTCGACTCCGCTACATTGAATACGCCCCACCGGGCGTAGTTTACATGTTAACACATGAAATCCACAGGAATCATTTCTGCTGATGTCTCCATTTCAAGCAACATATTGTCATCGCGCTTAGCAGCAATGTAATCAAGCAACAGCTGTGAGAAATTAGAGACATAGTTGTCCCAGAAATGCACCGATGCATGTGGCTGCGATCAAGAACTTTGTGACAAAAACTGCATTATTAGACCCAGGCAGAACACGCGTTCTTCATCAATGTCATATGTATGGCATAGTTACAAGGTGCATACTATAGTGGGGGGGGGGGGGGGGGTTTCAGAGAAACTTACGTAAATTGCCTATTAGTCGAATATTTCTCTTAAAGATGGATTATCTCTTTAAATAACAAATTTTAAATAGTTGCGTGGGTATAAAATAATATATATGAACTGAAGACCTATATCCGGAAAAGCTTCTATCAATTATTATTGATTTTATTTCGAATATTAAATCGGGCCCGTTTATGTTACTATTTTTAGAACCGACCATTCGGATGAGACCGTATTGGGATATAGAGCACTGGGCTGTTCCTACGGCTACGCAACGAATGTCAAATGTCGCAGATTGGTTGTTTGTATTGTTTTGTTCCACAGATATAAACGATGAGTATAATTAACGTTTATTTGTGACAAAATTGCACAATATAATTTCTGGTCTCTGTTAACAGTAACCACTATTGTTCGTTAGCTGAACAAACACACCTTTTTAGACCAGAAAATATTCGAAATAAAATTAATATTAATCGATAGAAGCATTTCCGGACAGGAGTCTTCGATTCAAATCTAATATTTTATAACCCGGTAACTATATAATACATGTTTACAAAGAGATAATCCACCTTTAAAATGCCTCACACAAAACTTCAAAATAATTCCCGCTTAGTGGATTGTACATGTTATTTTACTTTGTGGCGAAAAATAACTTGTTCATAAAACAAAATGATTATATTGCCTGTTCGGCGCTTGTTGTGAATGTAAATTCCTATAACTCAGGATTATATCACCTTACGAAACTATGACAGTTAACTTCTTTCAGTTGTTGTGTGAACATTTCGCTATACAGAAGTTGTTCAAACTTGAGTTTTATGTTCTGCAACGAAATATAATATGATCACATCCGTATGGTCTGATTTCACTTATTGGGTGTGGAGGCCGTCTTGAATATTTATATGCAATTCCAAGGTTTGGCTTAAAGCTACACATCGGTACTAATTTGACCCTCCGGTGACATTTTGATCACGGTAAGGTCGGGTACGGGTGCATTTCCATTGTTATATTACATAACAAGCGTATTATTAACGAAACTGCCAAAAAATAACAATTTTATAATTTTAGGGGGGAGAGTTATATTTTTTTTACAAAAATTCATAATTGAAGTTACTATCTGAAGTTTTTTTCTGTCAATTTGATTCCCAGTTTATTGTAGAAAATTATTACGCTTTAAAAAACACTAGGAATTCATTAGGGAAATTACAAGCTGTGAGCCATCAGTTTCAGAAATAAATTGAAACGAAAGCAAATATTTGCCTAAAAAACGCACTTAAATATTTATTTTTTTCGAAAATAGTATTTATTTTCCAAAATCATGCGTGGCGATGTGGAATAATATATCTATTACTAACATATTAAAGGAAAATAATGCCAACATGACATAAACTGTCATCTTTAGTTTTATTTTTCAGTTTATGGTAATTTTAAGCTTTATTCAATTAAAAACCATGCATAAAAAAAATTTGCAACACTTTCAGAAACTACATCCACCCTTGCATGGACCGCAATGTAGCCCCCCCCCCCCCCCCCCACAACAGGCAACACGCGGAAATTTTCTTGGTGACCGGTTGAACTAACTCCAAATTGGCGTCTGGACTAATCGCACTGATATGGTCCATTCTCACATACTGGATTCCATGTGACTTTTTAGATTACTTGATATATGTTAAATGCTTTCTTACATACAGTATATCGCATTGATATGGGCTTTCTTGTGTTACTTTCTAACACATGTCACACTCATACAGTCGATCTCCGGGTTGATCCTGGTACGGTCTGTCTCCAGTGTTATACGGTCTACGTTATCTCATGTGTGAAATCTCTTGTATGTTGTCCAATGCGCTTATACGGTCTATCTCCAGTGTGAAATCTCTTCATGATGTCCAATGCGCTTATACGGTCTATCTCCAGTGTGAAATCTCTTGTATGATGTCCAATGCGCTTGTGCGGTTAATCTCCAGTGTGAAATCTCTTGTGAGCAGTCAAACTTCCTGAAATGATTTCCCATGAATATCGCATGCACTGATACGGTCAGTTTCATGCATGAAATATCTTGTGTGAAGTCAAATGCGCTGATAACATGAATGATTTTACACTTATATTGCACTTACATGTACATGTATACGGTCGATCCCCAGTGGGAAGTATCGTATGTTTCGCAATTGAGTGAATTATTTCTCGCATATATCGCACTGATAGGCCCTACGGTCGATACGGCGGATTTGTTATGCGTCGTCAGGTCGCTTGATTTAGTGAATGTTTTTGAGAATTTATCGCACTGATAAGGTCGGCCACCAGGGTGAATTATCTTATGCTCCTCCAGGTGGTTTGGTTATGTGAATGCTTTCTCGCATATATCGCACCGTTAAGGTCGGCCACCAGTGTGAATTCGCTTATGCCTCGACAGGGCGCCCTCAATAGTCAATGTTATCGTGCATATATGATATCACATTTATGCGGTCGATCACCAGTGTGAATTATCTTATGCTTCGCCAGGTTGCTTGATTGTTTGAATGCTTTCTCGCATATATCGCACTGATACGGTCGATCTCCAGTGTGAATCCTCTTATGTGCAGTCAAATTTCCCGACGTGGTGAATGATTTTGGACAAATATCACATTTATACCTGCGATCACCAAAGTGGATTATTTTATGCGTTGTCAGGCTGCTTGATTCGGTGAATGCCTTCGGGCAAATATCGCACTGATACGGTCGATCTCCAGTGTGAATTCTCTTATGATTCGTCAGGTTGCTTGATTTAGTGAATGATTTCTCGCAAATATCGCACTGATACGGTCGATCTCCAGTATGAATCCTCATATGTGAAGTCAAATTTCCTGACTGGGTGAATGATTTTTCACATATATCACATTTATGCGGGCGGTCATCAAAATGAATGTTTTTATGTTTCTTCAGACCGCTTAATACAGTGAATGCTTTCGGGCAAATATCGCACTGATACGGTCGATATCCAGTGTGAATCCTCTTGTGTGCAGTCAAATGTCCTGACTGTGTGAATGATTTTGGACATATCTCACATTTATACGGGCGATCACCAAAGTGGATTATTTTATGCGTTGTCAGGTTGCTTGCTTGATTGAATGCTTTTGGGCAAATATCGCACTGATACGGTCGGTCTCCAGTGTGAATTCTCTTATGATTCGTCAGGTTGCCTGAGTTAGTGAATGATTTCTCGCATATATCGCACTGATGCGGTCGATCGCCATTATGAATCCTCATATGTGAAGTCAAATTTCCTGACTGGGTGAATGATTTTGGACATATCTCACATTTATACGGGCGATCACCAAAGTGGATTATTTTATGCGTTGTCAGGTTGCTTGCTTGATTTAATGCTTTTGGGCAAATATCGCACTGATACGGTCGGTCTCCAGTGTGAATTATCTTATGATTCGTCAGGTTGCCTGAGTTAGTGAATGATTTCTCGCATATATCGCACTGATGCGGTCGATCGCCATTATGAATGCTCATGTGTGCAGTCAAATTTCCTGACTGGGTGAATGGTTTTGGACATATCTCACATTTATACGGGCGATCACATGTGTCGATTCTTTCTCGCATATATCACACTGCTACGGACTGTCATCGATGTGAATCTTTTACTGGGTGATCGATTTATGACACTGATACGGTAGATTTCCAGTGTGAATCATTTGGTGCTTAATTATATCGCCCGACACAGTGAATGATTTATCACAAGTATCACATCGATATAAACTGTCGCCCATGTTCATCTCTTACTTACGAGCGTTCAGAAAATGCTTTATCGCAAATTTAGATTGCATAGGTGCCGTGTTAACAACAGCATGACAAGAGACAAAGTACGGTTGTATTTAATGCGAGCGCGACTTGAAGCTGCTTCACAGGGAAGTATTTTAAAACTAAAACAAATATTAGGTCACAGATAAGTGACCACAAAGAGTTATGGTCTGCCAGATAGGGAAATGTTATTGAACGTTTATAAATAACACATATCTATATCGGTTACAGTGGTTAGAAAGAAATAAATGTGTTCCATAGGCCCCAGTGTTAGCGTTTAACCACGCCCACTAAATTTCCTACATACAGATTGCACGATAAATGTCTTGAAGTCCAATCCTTCCTGCATCTTTTGCCATATATGTGAGCTACTAGCCGAGCCATACCTTTTTTGAACTTTTCAACACACCTATTCCACACCACGCCACTAGTTCAACACACGTTTTCCACACCACGCTACTAGTTCACACAAGCTAACGAAAGCAAATACCCAGTCTTATTCTCCCGTCATTGTTTTGACACGAACGCATTTCAGATTTGGGAAAACCCACATTTATACATGCCATGGGTAATATATTTTTTTAATTTGTGAATTTAATTGAAATATACACTAATCGCGTGCCAGAATGTTTGAAACTCGTATTCGAGATTGGGTGTAAAAACTAGTTGCCGTATTAGGGAAAAAGTGTTAATCCTGTTTCAGAAGATATGCTTCGTTAAACTGAAATTCCAGGGTTTATTTTAATAAAATTACTGATTGTGACACACCCCCTCTCTGTACATGAAAGCCAGGAATTTCCATGTTATCGACAAGTTGGCAGCTACATGGTTAAAACTATGAAGATATCGATGTGATGTGGTTCCTCTCTTAAAGGTGGATTATCTCTTTGTAAACATGTATTATATAGTTACCGGGGTATAAAATATTAGATCTGAATCGAAGACTCCTATCCAGAAATGCTTCTATCGATTAATATTAATTTTATTTCGAATATGTTCTAGTCCTAAAAAGGTGTGTTTGTTCAGCTAACGAACAATAGTGGTTACTGTTAACAGAGAGCCGAAATTTTATTCTACAATTTTGTCACAAATAAACATTAATTATACTCATTATCGCTTATATATGTGGAACAAATCAATACAAACAATCAATCTGGGACATTTGACTTTCGGTGCGTAGCCATAGGAACAGCCCAGTACTCTATATCGCAATATGGTATCATCCGAATGGTGTGTTCTAAAAATAGACACATAAACGGTCCCAATTAAATATTCGAAATAAAATCAATATTAATTGATAGAAGCTTTTCCCGACAGGGTTCTTCAGTTCATATTTATTATTTTATACCCACGCAACTATTTAAAATTTGTTATTTAAAGAGATAATCCATCTTTTAAGGAGCACACCAGATACAGAATGACGATAAATATGTGAAAATCTCACTGAGGTCGATATATGCAAATATTCTCCACGCCGTGAAAAGTAGCATAAAATAAAAACTCCGGTGCGGTGAAGATTAATGTCCAACTTTGTATGCTTCGCCAATGATGTGATATTCCACCATAGTTATTCATCACAGTCTGAAATACGAAAAACTCGATGTTTGAGATTATTTTGCGGGTATTATATTTATCGAATTCGTAGATCTAATTGAAATATTATGCGCCAATCGCGTGCCAGAATTTTTTTAACTCGAAGGGACGTAATTCTACTTATTTAGTTCCTTCTAGTGAGTTACACAGTGGTGTGAATATTTTCACTAGAATTCAAAGCTATTGTATGTGCATGACAAGCTGTATCTATACATGTTCAGCGTCTGTATTTCCCGACAACAAAATTCATTGTATGTAAACTAGATAGACTTCCATTTCTAACGACGCCCGGCACAAAGCTCCAATGGCTACAATTCCGAAAACAATATTCACGAATATTATCAACTAACAAGTTTCTAAAAAATATCCAATTCATGACAAGATGATCAATGTGATAGATGTAAACGAGACAGAACACATCGCCCATATGTTTTGGAACCCATAAAGAAACTCAGCGATTGAGGAAAACTAACCGCATTCATATGTGCCCCCAACAAATCGCAATGATTGTCGGCTCTTCATAAAATATTCGGATCATAACTTTACAACAAACTTGCTATGGAGTTTGTGGCCATTCGAAACAGAGTCATCTATATTGCGTATATATAGTTGTGATCTAATGCTTTTGTGTATATATTTATATTGGGATGATTATGTGTAAATGTTTTTAAATAGTTGCGTGGGTATAAAATAATAAATATGAACTCGAGACCCCTGTCCGGAAAAGCTTCTATCAATTAATATTGATTTTATTTCGAATATTTAATCGGAACAGTTTATGTGTCTATTATTAGAACAGACCATTCGGATGATACCATATTGCGATATAGAGCACTGGGCTGTTCTTATGGCTACGCACCGAAAGTCAAATGTCCCAGATTGATTGTTTGTATTGTTTTGTTCCATACTTATAAGCGATAATGAGTATAATTAATGTTTATTTGTGACAAAATTGTACAATAAAATTTCTGGTTTCTGTTAACAGTAACCACTATTGTTCGTTAGCTAAACAACTACACTTTTTAGACTATATAAAATATTCGAAATAAAATTAATATCAATCGATAGAAGCATTTCTGGACAGGAGTCTTCGATTCAGATCTAATACTTTATACCCCGGTAACTATATAAAACATGTTTACAAAGAGATAATCCACCGTTAAACTGTTATTTGAACTAATTGAGATCAATCCCAGTCACATGAGTGATATCAGTAGAGTTTTATGCGATTTTAGACCAATTTTAGTGAAATTGGGGCGGGGTGGTTGTCAAAAACTTTGGACTAAAACTTTTTTTTTTGCAGGTTTGGGGGTGGTGGATCCCCGAAAATGCCAGATGCAATTTTTTTTTTGTACTACCCCTGAATAGAACAGATGCCAACATGTCTTAATAATTCGAGCTGTCTGCGCATTTCGTGACACGGTTGCTTTTTCGGGCAATGCATCGCTACAGACGGCGGTTTATGTCTCCATTTGATGTTATTCGTGTTGTTGATATCAGCTTATATCTAAAATCAATTATGTTATATTTTTTAATTCTGTTTTGATGTTTTGTTTTCGCGTTCGCGACAATTGTATTTTATTCGTCCACCCATACGATATGAGGCCAGGTGCCAACACATTAGGAATTAGAGAGATATTTCGAAGGCTCGTCTACGAATCGATGAATGGCTGTTTTTATTTCGTGTTAGGTCACAGGGTGTTGGTAAAATATAACATATATCGCGCTGATACGGCCGATCTCCGGTGTAAATCCATTTGTGAGAAGTCAAACTTTCCAAACTGCAGAAATGATTTCCCACAAATATCTCACTGATATGGACCATTCCCACATACTGGATTCTTATGTGACTTTTTAGATTATTTGATAGATTAAATGCTTTTTTACATACAGTATATCTCACTGATATGAACCATTCCCACTCAGTGGATTCTTATGTGACTTCGTATATTTAGATTAGATTAGATTATTTATTGGTAATGATACTAATATATACAAATGTATACACAAGTTGTCACATGTATACACATTGAATAAGCAATATCATATGATTATGGATGGAACTGTGGTCGACATTAACATATATCTGTAAGTGCGTGATAAATAGAGCTTACTATTTAGATGTATGTTATCAAAAAAAGATTTAACCAATGAAGTTTTAAGATGGTTAGTCGGTGGTATTAATATTAATAAATTTTATTAAATTTTAATAAATTTTGCTATTACTTGATAGATTAAATGCTTTCTTACTTACAGTATACCGCACTGATATGGACCATTCCCAATGATTGGACTCTTATGTGACTTTTTTGATTATTTGATAGATTAAATGCTTTCTTACATACAGTATATCGCACTGATATGGACCATTCTCACATACTGGATTATATGTGACTTTTTAGATTACTTGATAGATTAAATGCGTTCTTACATATACTATATCGCAGATATGGACCATTCTCACATACTGGATTATATGTGACTTTTTAGATTACTTTATATAGATTAAATGCTTTCTTATATACAGTATATCGCGTCGATATGGGCTTTCTTATGTTAATTTCTCATACATGTCGCACTCATACAGTCGATCTCCGGAGTGGATCCTGGTACGGTCTATCTCTAGTGTGAAATTTCTTCTTTATGATATCCAATGCGCTGATACGGTCTATATACCGTGTGAAATCTATTGTATGATGTCCGATGCATTGATACGGTCTATCTCCTTTGTGAAATCTCTTGTATGATGTCCAATGCTCTTATACGCCTATCTCCGGTATGAAATCTCTTGTCATTCTTGTGAGCAGTCAAACTTCCCGACTGCGGAAATGATTTCCCATGAATATCACATGCCCTGATACGATCAATCTCCTGTGTGAAATCTCTTGTGTGAAGTAAAATGCCCTGATAACATTTATATCGCACTTATATGGTCTATATATGTGAATTATCGTATGTTTCGCCAAGCTACTTGATTGAGTGAATGATTTCTCGCATATATCGCACTAATACGGTCGCTCTCCAGTGTGAATTATCTTATGCTTCGCCAGGTTGCTTGATTCTGTGAATATTTTCTCGCATATATCGCACTAATACGGTCGCTCTCCAGTGTAAATCATCTTAGGCTTAACCAGGTTGTTTAATTCTGTGAATGCTTTCTCGCATATATCGCACTAATACGGTCGTTCTCCAGTGTGAATTCTCATATGCTTCGCCATGTTTCTTAATTCTGTGAATGCTTTCTCGCATATATCGCACTGATACGGTCGATCGCCAGTGTGAATTCTGTTGTGTGAAGTCAAATGTGCCGACTGGGTGAATGCTTTTGGACAGATATCACATTTATACGGTCGATCGCCAGTGTGAATCCTCTTATGTTTCGTCAGGTGGCTTGATCGAGTGAATGATTTCTCGCATATATCACACTGATACGGTCGATCGCCAGTGTGAATCCTCATGTGTGAAGTAAAATTTCCTGACGTGCTGAATGATTTTTCACATATATCACATTTATGCGGGCGGTCGTCGAAGTGAATTGTCTTATGTTTCTCTCGATCACATGATGCAGTGAATGCTTTCAGGCAAATATCGCACTGATAGGGTCGATCTCCGGAGTGAATCATCTTGTGTGTAGTCAAATGTCCTGACTGTGTGAATGATTTTTGACAGATATCACATTTATACGGCCGATCACCAGTGTGGATTCTTTTATGCGTTGTCAGGTTGCTTGAATGATGAAATGTTTTCTCACATATATCACACTGATGCGGACTGTCATCGATGTGAATCATTTTGTTTGTGACCAAAGTGTTTGATTTATGACGATCACCAGTGTGAATTCTTTTGTGCGTAGTCAATGGTCCTGACAAGGCGAATGATTTGTCACAAATATCACATTTATACGGGCGGTCACCAGTGTGGATTGTTTTATGTTTCGTCAGGTGGCTTGATCGAGTGAATGATTTCTCACAAATATCGCACTGATACGGTCGATCGCCAGTGTGAATTCTCTTGTGTGCAGTCAAATTTCCGGACCCAGTGAATGTTGTTTCGCATATATCACACTGATACGGTCGATGTCCGGTGTGAATTCTCTTGTGTGTTGTCAAATGTCCGGACTGGGTGAATGATTTGTCACACATATCACATTTATGCTGGTAGTCACCAGTGTGAATTAGCTTATGCGTCGCCATGTTGCTTGATTGAGTGAATGATTTCTCGCATATATCGCACTGATACGGTCGATCACCGGTGTGAATTCTCTTGTGTGCAGTCAAATTTCCTGACAAGGTGAATGATTTTTGACAAATATCACATTCATGCGGGCGATCACCTGAGTGGATTCTCTTATGTTTCGTCAAGTCGCTTGGTTGAGTAAATCCCTTCTCGCATATATCGCACTAATACGGTAGGTCTCCAGAGTGAATCATTTGGTGCTTACTTAAATCGCCCGACATACATGTAGTGATAGATTTTTCACAAATATCACATAGATATGAACGGTCGCCGGAATATATTATCTTACTTACAGCGTTAGACTTCGTTCAGTTAATGCGCTAATGTTCTGACGAGGCTTGACATGAAAGCATTTTAAAACAAAAGAAATATTAGGTCACAGATAAGTGGCAAAAAAATTATGGTCTGCCCGATACGGGAACATTATTGAACGTTTATAAATATCACACATTCTCTGTGTGGGTTACAATGGTGTACATGGATACTTTCTATAATTATACTTCATTGCTACGATTGTCTAAAGGCCAAATAAAAAATGTTCAAACTGCTTTCAGAACATGTGAGCTTTTACTAACAATTGTCTTTGTTGGGACGGTTATATTCGTTAACACCCCTTACTGGTTGCTGATAACACGAACCATCTCATATATATTTTTGGGACTTCTGTCTATCTATCTATCTATCTATCTAGAATTACCTGTCAACTCCTCTTTCGGGTATTACAGACAGGGTCCAGGTCTCGATTGTGGTCCGTGCTTTGGTGGGCTACTCTAACCTACAGCCGGGTTCTTTAACGTGCACATAATCACACGTACATGTTCACGGGTCAGCCATTTATGTCGGCTCCCGATCCGACAGCGTACCACACTCACGACAACATACATGGGCATGATGTCGCCGTGAAGGGAAGTCAGTTTTGTATTCGGATATATATTGTGTGATCACGAATGAGACTTTTCAGTCATACAACGTGGTAATCTGACCAAGTTTGGATTTTTGTCAGAATACCCGACCGGGAATCGATCCCCGGACCTTTAGCACGAGAGACCAGTACGCTATCCACTGGGCCACTGACATCCCTTACACTGACATGTATTTGTGTTAGCTATGGCTGGGAAAACGGCTGGACCGATTGAGCTCAAACTTCCAATCTAAGGTTAAAAATCCAGGGGGTTAATCGCGTTGATAGTTAAAGAGCGTTCGTATCCGCAGTGTCGTTGATAAAGAGCGTATGCGCGTAGTGTGATTATTATGTCTGGGACCAGACGTGAGTGTGTCTGTATCCAGACATGAGCGTGTTGTGTGATTCTTATGTCTGTCTTCGTGCTTAAGGGTTCCAAGGAACGGGGGATATTTTCATCGGGTAAGTTTTTTCCGCCCGATGTGATCTTCACCTTGAAACGGGTACGCAGTGATCGCGTTTGGCTAACGAAAACGACCTTCTCATATATATCCCCCGTTCCTTGGAACCCCTAAGTACGAAGACAGACATATATCTCCTATATATTTTGAAGACCTCTGTTTGTCTGTCTGTCTGTATGTATGTATGTCATTTATACAAATATACGATTCTCGACTGATCGGGACGAAACTTGGTACGTGTGTGTAGTTTGACCAGGCGGTGGACGTTGTCGTATTGGCGAGCCCGTGCGGCGCCCGCTTCGCGCATGCGCAGACGAGATATCGGAAACGGATGGAGCTATCGACTTGAAATTTGCTATGTGAATGTATCTTGCCCCGGATACGAATTTTATCGGGTCGCCGAGCCCGTGCGACGCCAGCTTCGCACATGCCCAGACGAGATCTCGGAAACGGGTGGAGCTATCGACTTGAAATTTGCTATGTGAATGTATCTTGCCCCGGATACGAATTTTATCGGATCGCCGAGCCCGTGCGACACCAGCTTCGCACATGCGCAGACGAGATCTCGGAAACGGGTGGAGCTATCGACTTGAAATTTGCTATGTGAATGTATCTTGCCCCGGATACGAATTTTATCGGATCGCCGAGCCCGTGTGACGCCAGCTTCGCGCATGCGCAGACGAGATCTCGGAAACGGTGGAGCTATCGACTTGAAATTTGGTTTTTGAACGTCGGGCTCATCGGCTAGTCTATTATATATATTGGAAGATATGTGTCTGTGAGTGTGTCTGTCTGTTCGCCACGGACTCGAAAACGACCGAACCGATTTCGATGAAACTTGGTATGTGAGGGTACTTTCGGCCGTGGAATGGCATGGGCCTGTTAATTTGCCCGTGCGACGTGACCTTGAAATCGGGTCATTTCAAGGTCAAACGCCCGAATATCACGGGATTTCGATTAAACTTGATATGTGGGGGTACTTTCGGCCGGGGAGTGGTATAGGCAAATTAATTTACCCGTGCGACGTGACCTTGACCTTGAAATCGGGTCATTCAAGGTCAACCGCCCGAACATCACGGGATTTCGATGAAAATTAGTGTCTAGGGATACTTTCGTATGGGGAGTCTCATAAGCCTATTCATTTGCCCGTGCGGCGTGACCTTGAAATCGGATCAATTCAAGGTCAAATCGCGAATTTTTATGGGATTTCGACGAAATTTTATACGTAGGGTTACTTTTGTCCACTGGATGTTTTGGACGGGTCGAGTCGTGACCCCGACCTGACCTTACCTTCAAAATGCTCAATTCAAGGTCAAATCAGGTAAAACAGGATGGATTTCGACGGGTACTTTTGTCCGGGCAGTGTTTTGGACGGGTCAAATCGTGACCCCACCTGACCTTGATCTTCAAAATGGACAATTCAAGGTCAAATCGCGCAATTCGCCGAAAAGCAGAGAGGAAACAGCCCGGACGAAGTCGGGTCCACCTACTAGTCTATACTATATATTTTGAGACTTCGT
This sequence comes from Siphonodentalium dalli, assembly GCA_032622095.1. Taxonomy (NCBI): domain Eukaryota; kingdom Metazoa; phylum Mollusca; class Scaphopoda; order Gadilida; family Siphonodentaliidae; genus Siphonodentalium; species Siphonodentalium dalli. The sequence continues at coordinate 256,630,673 of CP136061.1, forward strand.
ATATATGTGTGTATATGTGTGTGTGTGTACTTCATAGAATCCAAAACGCGTGTAAAGATTGAGCTCAAACTTCCTATGTAAGTGTCAAATCCCACCGACACGACCGTGGTCGCGGTTTAGAAAAGCTCAGAGCACCCGTTCTCCACTCCCATTCATCAAAATCAGCCCAAACGGCACGGCCGGGGTTAATAACGTCATTATATATATATATGAAGTCAGAGTCTCCAGAGTTATACTGGAACAAACACGTGTTTACGTCGTCTTGGGGGTCCACGATGGGAGTCTGACTTCAATGCAATGTTATCGCTCGAAACACGTGTTTACTTCGTGTTGAGGTTCACGATGGGAGTCTGACAATTGTTATCGCTCGAAATAGTACAACGGCTGGACAGATTGAGCTCAAACTTCCCATCTAGAGGTAAAATCACACGTACGATGTCGTCCACGCGTTTTCCAGAAGCTCCGAGCACCCGTACTCCACTCCCAGTCATTAAAATCAGCTCAAACGGTACGGCCGGGGTTAATAATGTCATTATATATATATATGAAGTCAGAGTCTCCAGAGTTATACGGGAACAAACACGTGTTTACGTCGTCTTGGGGGTCCACGATGGGAGTCTGACTTCAATGCAATGTTATCGCTCGAAACACGTGTTTACTTCGTGTTGAGGTTCACGATGGGAGTCTGACAATTGTTATCGCTCGAAATAGTACATTAGGACGGGTACGAAATGCATTTATCTCGATTAAAAAGGCAGATCTCGGAAACGGGTGGAGCTATCGACTTGAAAATTGCAATGTGAATGTATCTTGCGCCGGGTACAAATTTTATCGGGTCGCCGAGCCCATGCGACGCCCGTGCAGCGCATGCGCAGACGAGATATCGGAAACGGGTGGAGCTATCGACTTGAAATTTGCTATGTGAATGTATCTTGGGCCGTGTACAAATTTGATCGGGTCGCCGAGCCCGTGCGAAGCCAGCTTCGCGCATGCGCAGACCAGATCTCGGAAACGGGTGGAGCTACCGGGTACAATTTTTTCTTATTGAAACGCGTGGAGCTAAAAATTATAAAAAAATATAAACAATGTTTCGGACAAGCCGCCGGTGGCGGGCTACCCTGCTAGTCTATTATATATTTTGGGAAATCTGTGTGTGTGTGTCTGTCTGTTCGCGATGGACTCGAGAACGAACGGCCGAACCGATTACGATGAAACTTGGTATGTGGGGTACTTTCAGCCGGGGAGTGGCAAGGGCCTATTAATTTGCCCGTACGACTTGACCTTGAAATCGGGTCATTTCAAGGTCAAACGCCCGAGTATCACGGGATTTCGATGAAAATTAGTGTTTAGGGATACTTTCGTATGGGGAGTGTCGTAAGCCTATTCGTTTGCCCATGCGACATGACCTTGACCTTCAAATCGGGTCATTCCAAGGTCAAATGCCCGGCTATCACGGGATTTCGATGAAAATTAGTGTCTAGGGATACTTTCGTATGGAGAGTGTCGCAAGCCTATTAATTTGCCAGTGCGACGTGACCTTGACCTTGAAATCGGGTCAATTGTAGGTCAAATCGCGAATTTTGATGGGATTTCCACGAAATTTGATACATAGGGTTACTTTTGTCCACTGATTCATTTGGACGGGTCAAATCGTGACCCCGACCTGACCTTGACCTTCAAAATGATCAATTCAAGGTCAAATCGGGTAAAACCGGATGGATTTCGACGGGTACTTTTGTCGGGTAATTTTGTCCAGGCAGTATTTTGGACGGGTCAAATCGTGACCCCACCTGACCTTGAACTTCAAAATGGAAAATTCAAGGTCCAATCGCGCAATTCGCAGGGGGGAAACAGCCCGGACGAAGTCGGGTCCACCAGCTAGTATATATATATATATATTCTGGGACTTCTGTTTGTTTGTCTGTTAGCTATGGCCGGGAAAACTGCCGGACGAATTTCGACGAAATTTGATACCTATGGATATTTTGTCCGGGGAGTGTTTTGGACGGGTCAAATCGTGACCCTGACCTTCAAAGTGGTCAATTCAAGGTCAAATCGGGTAAAACTGACGGATTTCGCTAGGTGTACGTTTGTCCGGGGAGTGTTTTGGACGGGTCAAATCGTGATTCCGACATGACCTTGACCTTCCAAATGGTCAATTCAAGGTCAAAGCACGGACGAAGTCGGGTCACCTGCTAGTATATATATACATGGTATATACGTTTAATTGAGTTAGATAATATCGCACATGCTTGTACTATTTGTTCGTCCTTTCTATTCAAATGTTAATTATAACAAAGCACTGGAGCTGCTGTGGGCCCGATACCCATTCCATTACATGCTGCAAAGTGTACAAGATAACGCGTAGTCGGCAGTGAACAGCAAAAATAATAAAATGAAATATGCAATCAAATACGATTAGTGTAATTGATAACATTGACTACGAATGTCAGGATCAACTATCAATTATTATAACTTTGTTCAAATAATTTCATCAAAAGGTCGCCATTTTTTTTTAGCAGAGCCTTTGTTTGTTTTGTCAGCATTGGTGATGCAGTAACTATTATAACTCTTATTGATTTGCTCATGTTACTGTTCTGCAGGATGCATCATTCGGTATAGTCCAGGTTTCCATGGCCGAATTTTTTTTTTTTCGCTTTCACCACCCGGACCCTTTAGTTTCTTGTTATTGATCAGGACAAATCAGGACGCTGGACCAAAATTTGACCCTGCGACGGTGTTTAAATTGGCTGAAATCCAAGATGGCTGCTAATCATATGACCAATTATCATAATCAGATAAGACATACTTAAATAAAACAAATGGGACGTGAACTAACACCGGCAAACTAATATAGGACATGCCATGACGTTTCAGGTAACTATGCATTGCTTGCCCGCGTAAAGAAATAGTCCCGGATAAATAGAATCCTTTACATATTTAATGGAGTACATTTAAATATGGATTATCGCTTTAATTAACATATTTTCATCTGTAAATAATACGTATGAATTGGACATCCCTGTCTGGAAACGATTCTATCTATGAATATTGATTTTATTTCGATATTATTGTATGTAATTAATGGGACACTTCTTTGTTCTATATATAGAACTGTCAGATAGAGACGCCCACTGTGGCGCTCCGAACTAAAGGGAGCCGCAAGATGCCTCCGATTGATTGTAACTATTGTAATAGTAAGTGCGAATCAAGTAGATAAGACCTAGATTGTATCATATGCATATTTTCAATGATTATTATTATTGAAAATACCAAAAAATCTCAGATGAAAAAGGCGGTCGTGAATATCAGGGACCATTATTGAACATATTTTATAGAAAACAAATTCCAAATAAAATCAATATTAATTGATAGACGCGTTTCCGGACATGGGTGTTCGATTCATATGTATTATTTCATACACAGAAACTATATAGCTCATGTTGCAGAAGAGATAATCCACCTTTAATAAATAATATAGAAAAATGAGAAATTACACTTAGGTCATTTCATACAGATTCTTGTCAAATTGGTCGAGTCTAGCAGCCATACATTTTGAATAATGCCATCTATACCCAACATAGCCCATATAAATAATTACGTGAAGTCATCTCTACACAACGTAGCCCATGTAAATAATTACGTGAAGCCATCTCTGCACAACATAGCCCATGTAAATAATTACGTGAAGCCATCTCTAGACAACATAGCCCATGTAAATAATTACGTGAAGCAGTTTTACAAGCAGAACTTCAAGCCACGTCATTCATATTATAGAAAACTAGCAGTGTGAGGTAATTAGCAGTGTGAGGTAATTAACATGTGTGTCTACAGTGTGAGATAATTAACATGTGTATGTCTGCATTGTGAGGTAATTAACATGTCTCTTATGCCTGCCTTGTTTTTGTTATGTTTTGATAAGTGTGGACGATTTGCCATGGCGCTTCAAACGAGATACGGCATATCTAAAAATAAAAATCATCTTATATTCCATCCACTCAATTTATCAAGATCATGGTACTCTTGAGTGCCTAATAAACATACATGTACGATTATTAAAATCGAGGTAAAATTCCCACCTGTATGATCGTTATTTGGCCCTGTACGTTTATTAAATTAACCAAAAGAAATAATTCACCAATCTTAAAGTGTGTTATTCATAAAGAAATGAACTCTGATTGTTGAAACAGTTATCAGCAGATTCACAGTCCTGGCTATCCATGGAAACTATTTCTGTCACTTATGGCATCAGTAAACCAGTCAGATGGTGCGTTTTGTGGGGATGAATGGTACTAATATTTCAGTCTGTACGTTTATTCCGCCCTGTATTATTATTCAGTTACGCGACATTTTCCAACCTGTACTATTATTCCACCCTGTACTTTTATTAGGCACTCAAAAGTATGTTTGTGTATACACATGGTGCATTATGTACACGTCAGTGTCTCATAAGATAATGGTATGTTTGTGTATACATATGATGCCTTATGTACACGTCAGTGTCTCACAAGATCGTGGTATGTTTGTGTATACATATGATGCCTTATGTACACGTCAGTGTCTCACAAGATCGTGGTAGGTTTGTGTATACACATGATGCCTTATGTACACGCCAGTGTCTCACATGGTGATGCATGTGGTGTTCTCTACTCAAATATTGGCGTATCATACTCAGAAATGATGCAACAGATAAGCACAGTACACAACTAAGAGATATACTTTCTATATCACTTTCAACATTTTAAAGATGGATTATCTCTTTAAATAACAAATTTTAAATAGTTGCGTGGGTATAAAATAATAGATATGAACTGAAGTCCTATGTCCGGAAAAGCTTCTATCAATTAGTATTGATTTTATTTCGAATATTAAATCGGGCCCATTTATGTTACTATTTTTAGAACCGACCATTCGGATGAGACCGGATTGCGATATAGAGCACTGGGCTGTTCCTACGGCTACGCAACGAATGTCAAATGTCACATATTGGTTGTTTGTACTGTTTTGTTCCACAGATATAAGCGATAATGAGTATAATTAATGTTTATTTGTGACAAAATTGCACAATATAATTTCTGGTCTCTGTTACCAGTAACCAATATTGTTCGTTAGCTGAACAAACACACCTTTTTAGACCAGAAAATATTCGAAATAAAATTAATATTAATCGATAGAAGCATTTCCGGACAGGAGTCTTCGATTCAGATATAATATTTTATACCCCGGTAACTATATAATACATGTTTACAAAGAGATAATCCACCTTTAATGTTTCCTAATTAAATTTCGATAAATATGTTGATTGGAAAAAACATTTTGAATCAAACCACCAACCCACCCCATCTCTGTAACTGATTTTTTGGTGAAGACTCCCCCTGGTAAGATCCTACTAATTTGCACACAAAATCCCTATATGAATCGTATATGAACCCTACAGGAATCCGATAGAAAACTATAGTAATCTTATAAGAAAATCTATAGGAATCCTACAGGAAATTCTAGGCATATTCATACAGGAACGTTTCGTGTGGGATTGTATAATGGTTATGGCCTTCAAATCGATTTGATACGGTAGGTTTCCAGTGTGAATCATTTGGCTCTTAACCCTTTACCCAACAGAATGGCCCTGTGCCAATGCATTCTCTTATATATGCGAGTCGACCATAGGTCGCCTCGCATATATAAGAGAATGCATTGGCTTAACACATATTAAAAATGATAAAATTGTCAAAGAATGTAGAAAAATATTATTAAAAATGTTAAAAAATGTAAGAAAAAATGGTCAAAAGTGTTTTTTAGGCCAATGCATTCTCTTATATATGCGAGGCGACCTATGGTCGACTCGCATATATAAGAGAATGCATTGGCACAGGGAATAACTATAACCACCACAATGTGGTCAATGAACCTGTTCCAATGATATCCATATATGTATGGTGTTATTGAGACAGACCCAAGATATTTTAGGCTGTTGAAGCTTTATTTGGGCGTTTTTGGCCGGTTTGTTGGGTAAAGGGTTAAATCGACCGACACAATGAAAGATTTTTCACAAATATCACATTCATACCGGCGATCACTAGAGTGAATTATCCTGTGTGAAGTCAAATGTCCTGACAAGGTGAATGAATTATCCTGTGTGAAGTCAAATGTCCTGACAAGGTGAATGATTTATCCTGTGTGAAGTCAAATGTCCTGACAAGGTGAATGATTTATCCTGTGTGACGTCAAATGTCCTGACAAGGTGAATGATTTATCCTGTGTGAAGTCAAATGTCCTGACAAGGTGAATGATTTTTTCACATATATCACATTTATACGGGCGATCATCGAAGTGAATTCTCTTGTGTTTCGTCAGATCGCTTGATTTAGTGAATGATTTGGTACATATAACGCACTGATGTGACCGACCTCCGGTGTGTGTCCTCTTGTGAGAAGTTAAACTTCCCGACTGTAGAAATGATTTCCCACAAATATTGCACTGATACGATCGACCATCAGTGTTAGTTCTCTCGTGTGCAGTCAAATTTCCCGACAGGGTGAATGATTTTGACAAATATCACATTAATACGGGCGATCACCAGAGTGGGTTATTTTATGTCTCGACAGGTCGCTTGATGTTGTGAATTATTTCTCGCATATATCGCACTGATACGTTCGATCTCCGGTGTGGATTCTTTTATGGCATGTCAGTGCCCATGATGTAGTGACTGTTTTCGTGCACATATCACACTGATAAGGTCGATTATCTGTGTGAATCCACTTGTGTGAAGTCAAATCTCCTGACAACGTGAATGATTTTTCACATATATCGCACCGATAAGGTCGGTTATCTTTGTGAATCCTCTTGTGTGAAGTCAAATCTCCTGACAAGGTGAATGATTTTTGACACATATCGCATTTATAGGCGATTGTCGAAGTGGATTATCTTATGCGTCGCCATGTTGCTTGATTGAGTGAATGATTTCTCGCATATATCGCATTGATACGGTCGATCTCCAGTGTGAATCCTCTTGTGTGAAGTCAAATTTCCTGACTGGGTGAATGATTTATCACAAATATCACATTTATACGGTCGGTCGTCGAAGTGGATTGTTTTATGCTTCGTCATGCTGCTTGATGTAGTGAATGCTTTCTCGCATATATTGCACTGATACGGTCGATCGCCAGTGTGAATCCTTTTGTGTACATTCAAGTTTGTCGAGTGCAGAAAGGATTTGTCACAAACATCACATTTATACGGTCGATCACCAGTGTGAATGAACCTATGCGTCGCCAGGGCGCCTGCTGCAGTGAATGCTTTCGGGCATATATCGCATTGATACGGTCGATCACCAGTGTGAATTCTCTTATGCCTCATTAGGGAGCGCGCCGTAGTGAATGTTTTCGGGCATATATCGCATTGATACGGTCGATCGCCAGTGTGAATCCTTTTGTGCGTAGTCAAGTTTGTCGATTGCAGAAAGGATTTGTCACAAACATCACATTTATACGGTCGATCACCAGTGTGAATGAACCTATGCGTCGCCAGGGCGTCTGCTGCAGTGAATGCTTTCGGGCATATATCGCATTGATACGGACGATCACCAGTGTGAATTCTCTTATGCCTCATCAGGGAGCGCGCCGTAGTGAATGCTTTCGTGCATATATCGCATTGATACGGTCGATCGCCAGTGTGAATCCTTTTGTGTGCAGTCAAGTTTGTCGATTGCAGAAAGGATTTGTCACAAACATCACATTTATACGGTCGATCACCAGTGTGGATGATCTTATGTGTCGTCAGGGCGCCTGCTGCAGTGCATGCTTTCGGGCATATATCACATTGATACGGACGATCACCACTGTGAATTCTCTTATGCCTCGTCAGGGCGCTCGCTGTTGTGAATGCTTTTTCGCATATATCACACTGATACGGTCGATCTCCGGTGTGAATTCTCTTGTGTGTTGTCAGTGGTCCTAACAACTTGAATGATTTGTCACAAATATCACATTTATACGGTCGGTCGTCAAAGTGGATTGTTTTATGCTTCGTCAGATCGCTTGATTGAGTGAATGATTTCTCGCATATATCACACTGATACGGTCGACCGCCAGTGTGAATCCTCTTGAGTGCAGTTAAATTTCCTGACAGGGTGAATGATTTTCTACAAATATCACATTTATACGGGCGATTACCTGGGCGGATTCTCTTATGATTCGTCATGTCGCTTGATTGACTAAAAGCCTCTTCGCATACATGTATATCGCACTGATACGGTAGGTCTCCAGAGTGAATCATTTGGTGCTTACTCAAATCGCCCGACACAGTGAATGTTTTATCAGTGTGAATTCTCTTGTGTGCAGTCAACTTTACTGAGGTGAATACTTTTTGACAAATATCACATTGACTCTGCTTCACAGGAAAGTATTTTAAAACTAAAAAAAATATTAGGTCACAGATAAGTGACCACAAAGAGTTCTGGTCTGCCCGATACGGGAATGTTATTGAACGTTTATCAACATCACACATTCTATGTATGGGTTACAGTGGCGTCCATAGATATTTTCTGTATACTTCAATGCTACGACTGTTGATGTGCACTAAAAGGGCGAATTGGAAATGCTCAAACTGCTTTAAGATTATATGAGCACAATATGGCAATATCCACGACACTTATTGTTGTAGTCTTAACCATAATATTAAATGAAATAAAATTAAAACACGCATTTTTGACATAGGTTGTTCTTAATGTTATCAGAGGAATAATACTTCAGCCATACTCTGTACCTATGATAAAGTAATACTAAGCCCAGTCCATGGTAAACCGTCATGTGTGCAATAAGTTTGGATACACAATTCCGTTATTTCAAAATACCATTCTATTTCTCGTTGTCGTTTTATGACTTAAATTACAGCTATATATAGGGGCGGCAGGAAGACGGCCCATTTTGGCCATGCCGCTCCTGTACAATATACCTATGTTCACTTTTGTATATTGTATTGTTACAAATATCTATATATTGTACAAATAAATACTACTACTACTACTACTACTACTACTACCTTTGCGCGATATCCCAAAACTAATCATCGCCTTTCCGTTTTCTTTGTATGGAATCAAATACGATTGTCGTATTGGTAACATTGGCGCGATATTCCCCCCCAAAAAAATCATCACGTTTCCGTTGTCGATAAAGTCACGATCTATCCAGAATGTGAACATGACACTGATAGAATCTGCTGGTGTTTGTGTACAAAGTTCTAGAATCGGTTGTGTGTCTGGACTCAGTGTTGATGTTGAAATTTACAGTGCTATGACTATCAAAACACAGATACATTTACTGACACAAGATGATACAGGTGTTGTATTTATGGGTTTTCATAGTTAGGCCAGGTAGAATAAAATTTGTACCAAATACGTATACGTCTCGGTCAACGGCTCCAACATAGCTTTATTATGTCAGCTCTTGCAATTAGCCAATCAGCGTCGATATATAGTGACGGTAGCCTATATGAACCCATATTAGGTCGGTGACCTAACCCATATTAGGTCGGTGACCTAACCCATATTAGGTCGGTGACCTAACCCATATTAGGTCGGTGACCTAATATGAAATCAATATTAGGTACTTATCGGCCATCTTGTTTTTCAGAAACTCAGTCGCCTCGGGAATATTTTTCGTGTATTTTGGCGCCAAGAAAGTTGATATCTGTCGGAAATCATTTTCTGTGAATTTAAAGACATAGTAGCATGTACCAAAACCTGCATGCGATATATTTGAGGAATTCTAAAGACTCATAAATTAACTATCAAACTCAACAAGTTGTCCTACTTCTGGTAATTAGCCATTAACTGAATGCGTTGACGTTCAACGCTCATGACGCGTCACTGTGACGTTACATAAGTTAATGGCCATAGACGACACATTTATCTTACCAAATTACAATAAATTACAGCGACGATTAATTATTTAAAGGGATATGCTGGCTTTTGTCCACTGACATAATAAATACGTTACGGGGCGCTTAGTGATCGGATATGGTGTCATGTGAGGCTCAGCGAGATCAATATTAGGCTCGGCCTACGGCCTCGCCTAATATTGATCTCACTTCGCCTCACATGACACCATATCCGACCACTAAGGGTCCTGTAGCTTATATTATTATGTCAGCTCTTGCAATTAGCCAATCAGCGTCGATATATACATGTAGTGACGGTATATGAACCCATATTAGGTCGGTGACCTAATATGAAATCAATATTAGGTGCTTACCGCCATCTTGTTTTTTTCAGAAACTCAGTCGCCTCGGGAATATTTTTGGTGGGGATATCTGTCGGAAATCATTTTCTGTGAATTTAAAGACATAGTACCATGTATGCGATATATTTGAGGAATTCTAAAGACTCATAAATTAACTACCAAACTGAACAAGGTGTCCTACTTCTGGTTAGGACCACTGACAACACACAAGAGAATTCACACCGGATATCGACCGTATCAGTGTGATATATGCGAAAAAGCATTCACTACAGCGAGCGCCATGACGAGGCATAAGAGAATCCACACTGGTGATCGTCCGTATCAATGTGATATATGCCCGAAAGCATTCACTGCAGCAGACGCCCTGGCGACGCATAGGTTCATTCACACTGGTAATCGACCGTATAAATGTGATGTTTGTGACAAATCCTTTCTAATATATCACTTATCGCTGTTGGTCGCATCATTTTTTATCAAAGGCAGAAAAATGAACCCTCCCCCTAAAGATGAGAGACGTCAGGCTGTGGTGTAAGACACACAGAACGCACGATTATGTGCCAAATTGCGAAATTAACACAACGGTCGTTGGTGGACTGCTAAGGTATTGTCTAATATATATGTGTGGATCGACACAGTCGAGCATTACAGCAACAATATTACATAATGTACCTCCTGACTCAATTTTTTAACAAATTTGAGATTTGTTCCCCAAAAAGATAATCTAAAATGCGTTTTGTCTTCTTCCGGGAGGCAAAAATGAAAATAATGTATTAAGGGTGGCGATAATTAGTGTGTACGGTCATTTCGTTCCGTCTTGGTTTAAAAACTGGCCTAATAAACAGTGTTCACGCTGTCGGTAGCCAAATTAGCCAATGGCTAATCTTTTTCGAATTTGGCTAATAAAAATTTCATTTGGCTAAACTTTTGGCTAAACTTTTTTTACCCCAAATGGAGACTGAAAGTATGGAGTCAGAAAGCTAATTAATAAAAGCGCTCAATAGATCGACATTCAAGACGAAGTTAGGTGACAAAAGTATTTCATTATTTTCGTACTTATGAAATATCGTTCCGTAACAGCAAAAGGTAAGCTCTAACAATTAGTGTACAGTAAACATATTTTGGCAAGTGGGTTTTCAATTCTGTCATATGAACGATCCAGTCCGAAAATATCGAAAGTGGGAATATATTGCCGACTGTACAAAGGGAAACCCGATCGCGGACAGTAAAAAGGGAAGCCCGATCGACAACTCTATCAACCAAGCGATCACACAGTGATATGCAATCATCTTTTGTTTTCACAAGACGGACATTCAAAGATGCATGGACATTAAACCGACCGTGGTTGAATCATGACAATGTGAAGAAAGCAATATTTTGTAAAGTGTGCATTGACGCTGTTATATAAGCAATTTGTTCGTAACATGCTGTTTTAATCTGGAGAAAGATTACGTCACTCTGCACGAAACAGCAAAAGTTTATTATTTTACATTTAATCCCCTAATCCCCCATTGTCTGTCTGGTCACTCACGGGACACCCGCACAATGCATGTTTATGATGACATTGTATTTATGACGGTCGAGGTTTATGAGCAATAACCCAAGATGGCTGCCAATATGGTGGCCGTTATATAGGTGGGAATTGTGAAATTTGTCTTGCCAAAATGACTTAACTAACACAACAGCCGTTGATAAACTGCTACAGTTTTATGTAATATATATATATATATATATCCCGATACATCGACTAGAAAATTTAAGTGAAACCGGTACACAAAGCACCTCCTGGCCCCACTTTTTAATTAAATAATCAGTTTAGTCCAAAACTAATCGAAAACCTATTGTTGTCATCATCTCGAAATGCATAAAGACAATAATGTTGCGTGGTGGATATAATTTGTATGTACGATAATTTCACGCCGTCGGCGGTTACTACGTGGCATACTAACCCCAAGATGGCTTCCAATACGGTGGCCGGTATATGGATGGAAATTGTAAAATCTGTCATGCCGCAATTAACACCACCATCGCAATGAAATGTCTTATAAAACCAATAGTCCTATTATATTCATATTATGTTTATACTAGGACGTAACATTGGTCAGTTCTATTAAAATGACAACCAGATTGGTACCCACGAGTGAGAGGATCGACAAATTTTGCATTCATTCGCGCTCAAGTAAGATTTGTTCTTCGAAATCCTTCGTGCATATTATTTCACAATAAACATGATGATTTAAAGCAGATGGCTGTCTGACTATCTTTTCGAAAAGAATAATGGAATTGTGCATGTTACATTAAATCTAACACGACATTTAAACATACTTGGCACTCTCTATGTCTGTTTGTAACAAAATGCGACCGCGAATAACAGAATTAACCAATAACCAATTCAGATACATATATCATCAAATAACTCATGTTGATACGATTCGTTGGTTACCCTCTGTCAACGAGGCGTGGTTACAAGAACGGAGCTACTGATACATTGGGTCTCATGTATACCGTTATAAAAGTAAGTATAAATGGATCTCATTGACCAATAGCATTTGCTGCCCAGTCCGCAAGAGGACATATCCAGCAAATTATCAAACCGTCACTTTCACCATCACGCAATAGACTCGTTGAACTTTTTATTCAAACATTTACCGGATTATTTTCCATGACACATATTTCGCACACAAGGAGATGGAAACCTGGTTGATTTTCCTATTGTAGTTTGTCAGCTGCTTAACGGGTTGGATGTATTTGCTTGTACTGGCAGTATATAAGTTGCAAAACAAAGTCAAGGCTCTAAGCGACATTTCCAACAACGAAAATACCAGCGATGTGGTAAATTACATAAAACTGTCAAACTATGTCCCTATATATTTCGATTTTATGTTACTCTGTATGGTACTGGAGTCTCGTGTCACCCCATGTGCACTCGTGATTTCCAGAAGTGACTGAACAATTGCTTGTAAGACGAGGTACCCCAAATATGGACAGTTATCCCATGCTAGATGAACAGTCATATTACTCATATCTTTCTATGCTGATGAGTAGGTAGGATTACTTCTGGAAGGCTGTACATTCAGAAAACAGCATATAGATCGGAGTATTGGCATGGAGTTTTATCATGTAGACTGATACATTTTGGACTTATTGGTATCCCAGTGTCGGTCTTAGCTCATTATGACACCAAAATGAAAAGGACGACAATTTCAATTATTTCTATGCATGCCATACACAGGTTGATACCAGGAAGTGTATAATAACTTTCTAGATAAGTCCAAAATTAATGCGGTTAGGGACCTGCTGATGCCAGTAGGTCGGATGTCTGAAAACATACCATATTTTGATTATGGTCGTTCATGATTAAAGAATTATAATTCCACACACACGTCATATCTAACGCCAGGTGTGTTACAGTTAAATTCAAATGTCTCTATAGTTAACACATTATGTGCGACGTGGGTAGACCGTGTGTGTGGTGCGTATCCTGATATTACATTGTGGTAGTGTTTGGTGTACAAATGGGTAAAACAAAATGAGATCACGCGTCTCGGTGTAATTTGTCGCTGCATCTCAGAAATGACATATAGCAACAACGTCTGTGCAGACCAGAATATGATCTACGATAACTCATCCATAACAACTTCGATTGTGCTGAGCGAAATCAGTAACTGGACACGATAGCCGTAGTTTAGTATTTACTGAACAGCGTGTGGGGAATACATGCATATGTCTTTGTAAAATCGGGACGATATGGGGACGAGGAGTTATTCGCCAAAATTGTTTTCCGCCGGAGTTAAATACGAATGTAAATACGAATATTGAATACAGCCCGATTGATACATTAATGACATGGGTTTTACGTTTCAAACACCAATGGTACTTGCAACAGCAGCAGGTCTCCTGGTCTGAATATGACCAGTTCAGATGTAACATATAGTAGACAAGTTTACTTTTCCACCAAGTTGGAAACAACATTTGATATTTCTGAAGGTTGTCGCGTTCATATATTGCAAAGAAAGCGGTCCTTCGTGGCGATCTTGTTAAACAGAAACTGCACCATTAACGTCTGGTATCTGCTTGGTGCTAATCGGCATAGATCTGTTGAGCTCAAAAACATGGCCGCCTACTAAACAAAAATACGTACCCCAACAACAGTCTGTGCCAAATGTGTATGAACATATACAACAACGAGATTATACACGCATTCGAGTGCTCTTCCTTGGTTGATGCCAACACGCGTAACCACATCTGGGATGTGATATTCGACCGCCATGGCGTGAATACATTCCTCTTCCGTTATTCGCTCCCGATTGCAGATCTCGTGTCTTTCTTTCTTGGAAGTGTCACACACGCTATATACCACAGCTGTGTATATAATGTACATTACCTGATAATCGATACTGCTACTTATCTGCTGAATGTGTGCTCCCTTTTCAAAAATGGATCACTCACACTCACCTGAACAATCTCAGCTCTTTGCTTTGTGTATATATCATATCTCATAACGTATACTTGTATTTAATATTATGTAAATAGATCTGCTCTTCATCATGGGGGAATAAAGTAATATATATAAGGAGGGATTCTCATTCTGGACATGACTAATCTTATGTTTATCACTGGTCAGATAATTTTTCGGAAGATGCAAAATCTTAACTAATTTTGTACGACGAGCGCTATCTTTTTCTGAATCTCATCTACTTTGCGTTATTGGACATTAGTCAATGAAAGCGGCGATGGTGATTTAGGGTCTGGACAAATTCACTCTGTGTTAACGCGGCCGTCTTCTGTGTGTCGAAGCTATTGTACAGCAATTGTGCATTGTATATATAACAGATTAATGGAGGCACTGACTCAGAATCAAAATAATTGCTTCAAATGTGGTTGCTTCAGTGCGTGTGAACAAATTATCATTTCTTATCGAAGTGGTCATGTATTTATCGGATGGCACAATGAAATGTTCCTTATCTCACATCTAGCTGTAAAATCGATCCCAAATTTCGCCCAATCAAGTCGGGGTGTGAACCCGCATCAACCTCGTTTAGCCCAGACTTCGATATCCACGACATATCCACCTCATACGTACCATCATATTTGGTAGCACTTGGAATAATATTCATTGAGAAAGATCGACCTTCTATTGTCGGGTTTAAGTAATTTCATATTGATTATGTCAAAGGTATAGGTGACTTGCATAAATAACAATCAGGCATTCAATGTATTACTTTTACTCGGTTCTTCGTTTTAAACAATCCTGTTCATCTGTAAATACCTCGCTCAAATTGCCACCTATTTCAAGGGACTCGGTTTACTTGAGCACGAATGCTCATGAATGCAAGATTCGTCAATAATGGGCACCATTCAGGTAGCAATTTTAAATAGAATGGTGCATCATGATGTCCCGGAGTAACATGAATATAATACTTTGGGTTGTGTGAGACATTAGATGGCGTCAATGACGGCGATACAAGTGAAACATGACATATTTCACCATTTATTCTGACCACCGTATTGGCAGCAATCTTGGGGTTAGTAAACCATTTTGTAATCCAAAAACGACATTGAATTACCGTACACACCAAACATCTACGCAAAGCTACATTCTGCGCTTTATGGCTTCCGAGAAGATGACAAAAATGGTTTTAGGTTATTTTTGGATAAAAATGCCTAAATGTTATCAAGATTTTGTGCCAGGAGGTGCATTGTGTAATAATTTCACTTTATTGTTCGAGTTTATAGATCGGGATTTATACCTTAAACTATAGTTTAGCAGTTCATCAACGACCGCTTGGTCAGGTAAACCATTTAAGCAAGTAATTGTGCGTTCTTTCATATTTCACAATTTCCACCTATATTGCGTTAGTATGTAATTTTTTAATCCAAGGCGGAATGAAATTGCCGTATACAACAATTATCTCCACCCTTACTAATTCTTTTCTTTTTTTGCCTTCCAGAAAATAAAAAAAACGCGTTATAAAATCATTTTTAGGAAAAATTCTAAAATATATAAAATATTTGGGTTTGGGGGTACATTATATTTTGTTTCTAAGTTAATGTTCAACTTTGTAGACAGAAAATTATATAGTATTACATTCTTTAGCAGACTATCAACGGCCGTTGTGTTAATTAAGCCTATTTACACGTAACCGTGAGTTCTGTGTGCCTTATACCACATCATGGCGCATCTTAACTTGAGGGGGGAGGGTTGATTTTTCTGCCTCTGATAAAAAATAATGCGGCCTGCAGCGATAAGTTATATATCAAAATATAGCCAATTGGCAGTAGTTTCCCATGGTATAAAACAATGTGGGATATCCGTCTTACTTTATGATTTAAAAGAAACGAAAGACAAAGATGTGCGTGAATCGTCATATTTGTCTCACCCAAAATATTATTTGACGTCACATGACGTCATGACTGCAATTCCGAGATTCAATGGTTACATGTTTAACCCTACACTGGTTATCGCCCCACCCTCAAGTATCAAAATTTGACGAATATTTCTTCTCCAAATGTGTGAAAATGCTCTGTCAAAAATGTCGGCTTTATTTAAAAAATGACCGATTTTTTCATCGGATGCCTCAAGAAAATCACGCGGTGAGAAAAAAAGTCCGCCTGTCTGACAAATCCAACATACGGATTCCGAAAGTTTAGTATTTACGCTAACCAAAAATGTAGGTCTCATAAATTCCCTCTCCAGGCGACACCTATGTCCATATTTGCCTGGCCTATTTCTGCAATCGACAAACTTGACTGCACACAAAAGGATTCACACTGGCGATCGACCGTATCAATGCGATATATGCACGAAAGCATTCACTGCAGCAGACGCCCTGGCGACGCATATGGCATGCTGAGCCTCACATGACACCATATCCGATCACTAAGCGCCCCGTAACGTATTTATTATGGCAGTGGACAAAAGCCAGCATATCCCTTTAAATAATTAATCGTCGCTGTAATTTATTGTAATTTGGTAAGATAAATGTGTCGTCTATGGCCATTAACTTATGTAACGTCACAGTGACGCGTCATGAGCGTTGAACGTCAACGCATTCAGTTAATGGCTAATTACCAGAAGTAGGACAACTTGTTGAGTTTGATAGTTAATTTATGAGTCTTTAGAATTCCTCAAATATATCGCATGCAGGTTTTGGTACATGCTACTATGTCTTTAAATTCACAGAAAATGATTTCCGACAGATCTCAACTTTCTTGGCGCCAAAATACACGAAAAATATTCCCGAGGCGACTGAGTTTCTGAAAAACAAGATGGCCGATAAGTAATTAATATTGATTTCATATTAGGTCACCGACCTAATATGGGTTAGGTCACCGACCTAATATGGGTTAGGTCACCGACCTAATATGGGTTCATATAGGCTACCGTCACTATATATCGACGCTGATTGGCTAATTGCAAGAGCTGACATAATAAAGCTATGTTGGAGCCGTTGACCGAGACGTATACGTATTTGGTACAAATTTTATTCTACCAGGCCTAACTATGAAAACCCATAAATACAACACCTGTATCATCTTGTGTCAGTAAATGTATCTGTGTTTTGATAGTCATAGCACTGTAAATTTCAACATCAACACTGAGTCCAGACACACAACCGATTCTAGAACTTTGTACACAAACACCAGCAGATTCTATCAGTGTCATGTTCACATTCTGGATAGATCGTGACTTTATCGACAACGGAAACGTGATGATTTTTTTGGGGGGGAATATCGCGCCAATGTTACCAATACGACAATCGTATTTGATTCCATACAAAGAAAACGGAAAGGCGATGATTAGTTTTGGGATATCGCGCAAAGGTAGTAGTAGTAGTAGTAGTAGTAGTATTTATTTGTACAATATATAGATATTTGTAACAATACAATATACAAAAGTGAACATAGGTATATTGTACAGGAGCGGCATGGCCAAAATGGGCCGTCTTCCTGCCGCCCCTATATATAGCTGTAATTTAAGTCATAAAACGACAACGAGAAATGGAATGGTATTTTGAAATAACGGAATTGTGTATCCAAACTTATTGCACACATGACGGTTTACCATGGACTGGGCTTAGTATTACTTTATCATAGGTACAGAGTCTGGCTGAAGTATTATTCATCTGATAACATTAAGAACAACCTATGTCAAAAATGCGTGTTTTAATTTTATTTCATTTAATATTATGGTTAAGACTACAACAATAAGTGTCGTGGATATTGCCATATTGTGCTCATATAATCTGAAAGCAGTTTGAGCATTTCCAATTCGCCCTTTTAGTGCACATCAACAGTCGTAGCATTGAAGTATACAGAAAATATCTATGGACGCCACTGTAACCCATACATAGAATGTGTGATGTTGATAAACGTTCAATAACATTCCCGTATCGGGCAGACCAGAACTCTTTGTGGTCACTTATCTGTGACCTAATATTTTTTTTAGTTTTAAAATACTTTCCTGTGAAGCAGAGTCAATGTGATATTTGTCAAAAAGTATTCACCTCAGTAAAGTTGACTGCACACAAGAGAATTCACACTGATAAAACATTCAGTGTGTCGGGCGATTTGAGTAAGCACCAAATGATTCACTCTGGAGACCTACCGTATCAGTGCGATATACATGTATGCGAAGATACAGAGTATAGCACCTAGTGAATACAGCACCAGCAGTTAATGCACCAGTGACATTAATCAGCTACAGATGATTATGATGCCAACAACAACAACGGCTTTTAGTCAATCAAGCGACTTGACGAATCATAAGAGAATCCGCCCAGGTAATCGCCCGTATAAATGTGATATTTGTAGAAAATCATTCACCCTGTCAGGAAATTTAACTGCACACAAGAGGATTTACACTGGCGGTCGACCGTATCAGTGTGATATATGCGAGAAATCATTCACTCAATCAAGCGATCTGACGAAGCATAACACAATCCACTTCGACGACCGTCCGTATAAATGTGATATTTGTGACAAATCATTCAAGTTGTTAGGACCACTGACAACACACAAGAGAATTCACACCGGAGATCGACCGTATCAGTGTGATATATGCGAAAAAGCATTCACAACAGCGAGCGCCCTGACGAGGCATAAGAGAATTCACAGTGGTGATCGTCCGTATCAATGCGATATATGCCCGAAAGCATACACTGCAGCAGGCGCCCTGACGACACATAAGATCATCCACACTGGTGATCGACCGTATAAATGTGATGTTTGTGACAAATCCTTTCTGCAATCGACAAACTTGACTGCACACAAAGGGATTCACACTGGCGATCGACCGTATCAGTGCGATATATGCACGAAAGCATTCACTACGGCGCGCTCCCTGATGAGGCATAAGAGAATTCACACTGGTGATCGTCCGTATCAATGCGATATATGCCCGAAAGCATTCACTGCAGCAGACGCCCTGGCGACGCATAGGTTCATTCACACTGGTGATCGACCGTATAAATGTGATGTTTGTGACAAATCCTTTCTGCACTCGACAAACTTGACTGCACACAAAAGGATTCACACTGGCGATCGACCGTATCAATGCGATATATGCGAGAAAGCATTCACTACGGCGCGCTCCCTGATGAGGCATAAGAGAATTCACACTGGTGATCGACCGTATCAATGCGATATATGCCTGAAACCATTCACTGCAGCAGGCGCCCTGGCGACGCATAGGTTCATTCACACTGGTGATAGACCGTATAAATGTGATGTTTGTGACAAATCCTTTCTGCACTCGACAAACTTGAATGTACACAAAAGGATTCACACTGGCGATCGACCGTATCAGTGCAATATATGCGAGAAAGCATTCACTACATCAAGCAGCATGACGAAGCATAAAACAATCCACTTCGACGACCGACCGTATACATGTGATATATGTGATAAATCATTCACCCAGTCAGGAAATTTGACTTCACACAAGAGGATTCACACTGGAGATCGACCGTATCAATGCGATATATGCGAGAAATCATTCACTCAATCAAGCAACATGGCGACGCATAAGATAATCCACTTCGACAATCGCCTATAAATGCGATATGTGTCAAAAATCATTCACCTTGTCAGGAGATTTGACTTCACACAAGAGGATTCACAAAGATAACCGACCTTATCGGTGCGATATATGTGAAAAATCATTCACGTTGTCAGGAGATTTGACTTCACACAAGAGGACTCACACAGATAATCGACCTTATCCGTGCGATATATGTGAAAAATCATTCACGTTGTCAGGAGATTTGACTTCACACAAGAGTATTCACACAGATAATCGACCTTATCGGTGCGATATATGTGAAAAATCATTCACGTTGTCAGGAGATTTGACTTCACACAAGAGGATTCACACAGATAATCGACCTTATCGGTGCGATATATGTGAAAAATCATTCACCTTGTCAGGAGATTTGACTTCACACAAGAGGATTCACACAGATAATCGACCTTATCGGTGCGATATATGTGAAAAATCATTCACGTTGTCAGGAGATTTGAATTCACACAAGAGGATTCACACAGATAATCGACCTTATCGGTGCGATATATGTGAAAAATCATTCACGTTGTCAGGAGATTTGACTTCACACAAGAGGATTCACACAGATAATCGACCTTATCGGTGCGATATATGTGAAAAATCATTCACGTTATCAGGAGATTTGACTTCACACAAGAGGATTCACACAGATAATCGACCTTATCAGTGTGATATGTGCACGAAAAATTCACTACATCAAGGTCACTGACATGCCATACAAGAATCCACACCGGAGATCGAACGTATCAGTGCGATATATGCGAGAAATAATTCACAACATCAAGCGACCTGTCGAGACATAAAATAACCCACTCTGATGATCGCCAGTATAAATGTGATATTTGTCAAAATCATTCACCCTGTCAGGAAATTTGACTGCACACGAGAGAATTAACACTGGTGGTCGATCGTATCAGTGCGATATTTGTGGGAAATCATTTCTACAGTCGGTCACATCAGTGCGTTATATGTACCAAATCATTCACTAAATCAAGCGATCTGACGAAACACAAGAGAATTCAATTCGATAATCGCCCGTATAAATGTGATATTTGTAAAAAAAATCATTCACCTTGTCAGGACATTTGACGTCACACAGGATAATTCACTCTAGTTATCGCCGGTATGAATGTGATATTTGTGAAAAATCTTTCATTGTGTCGGTCGATTTACGTAAGAGCCAAATGATTCACACTGGAAACCTACCGTATCAAATCGATTTGAAGGCCATAACCATTATACAATCCCACACGAAACGTTCCTGTATGAATATGCCTAGAATTTCCTATAGGATTCCTATATTTTTTTTTATAAGATTAATATAGTTTTCTATAGGATTCTTGTAGGGTTCATATACGATTCCCACAGGGCTTTTGTGTGCAAATTAGTAGGATATTACCAGGGGGAGTCTTCACAAAAAAATCAGTCACAGAGAGGGGGTGTTTTTCCAATCAACATATTCATCGAAAATTAATTAGGAAACATTAAAATGTTGAAAGTGATATGGAAAGTATATCTCTTAGTTGTGTACTGTGCTTATCTGTTGCATCATTTCTGAGTATGATACGCCCATGTTTGAGTAGAGAACACTACATGCATCACCATGTGAGACACTGGCGTGTACATAAGGCATCATGTGTATACACAAACATACCACGGTCTTGTGAGACACTGACGTGTACATAAGGCATCATATGTATACACAAACATACCACGATCTTGTGAGACACTGACGTGTACATAAGGCATCATATGTATACACAAACATACCAGTATCTTATGAGACACTGATCTATATATATAAAACCCGTCGTCTGTGTGTGTGTCTGTCTGTGTGTGTATAACTCGGTCACGCTTTTGGCGCGTTTATAACTTTTCAACCATGCGTCCTATGTGGCCCAAATTTGTACCCCGACCTATAGTGTGTCATAAAAGGTGACTCACCAAATTTCACGCCGATTGGTTAAAGCAAACCTGAGATCTAACATGGTCCCCAAATGCAGCATTTGCACTCAAGTAGACACTATTTCTTATGACGTTTGTCGAAATGACGTCATTGACGTCGAACACAAACCAATACTTGCTTTGCTATTGTAGGCGAAACTTCCATGCGCTCTACCAAAGCGTTGTTGGAAATTAATGTGTCAGTTCAGGTTCAGTGTGAATTTATGTTGATTTTGTCGCGGAAGTGCATGTATAGTGGGGTGTAGAGTCAAGACTCGAACGTTCTATACCGTCGTTGGGAATGGGTGGATGTAGTGGTTTGCAGAGCCAAGACTCGAACGTTCGTCGTTGGGAATGGGTGCTAATATGGTATTTTAATTTGCCAGTTGGGTTTGAACACAAGTAAAGAATGCTGTCTTTGATACGAAAGTTGTGCATTGAGTGTGGAATCGAAGGAGTACCGGAAAAACGTGGGTAGGCGGTACCCAGTGGGTACCGTGAACTCAGTAAATTCGCCGGAACTCAGTTGAAAAAAGCACATTCCCGGGACAGGACTAATAATAGGGCATACAGTGTAAACAATACTGCCGACGCTAATTAATGCTCTTTTAATCTTTCGGTTGAGTGCAAATCTGATACAAGAATAAATGTTTAAAAGATCACAATGCGCGAAGCGCACGCGTTTTAAATTCATATAATGTGCGCGAAGCGCATAAAGGGGCTGCAGGCCTCTACCCCGCTAAATAAAGGTTCAGAATTGAGCCTGTTTCAGTCAGTATAGATTTAGTAAAATATCTCGATTGTTGCGTTCCATATATGTGCATGCATATACGTGGGTTGGGGAGATGATGTTGGGGGCAAAAATACAGTTTTATTGAAATAAAGTTTTCATACAAATGGGCCGCGCAATGCATGGCGAATGGACAGTCTGACCTCCCGCCAGTGGGTACCGTAAACTCAGTAAATTCGCCAAACTCAGTTAGAAAAATCACATTCTCGGGACAGGCCTAATAATAGGGCCTATAGTGTAAGTAATACTGCCGACGCTAATTAATGTTCTTTTAATCTTTCGGTTGAGTGCAAATCTGATAACAGAATAAATGTTTAAAAGATCACAATGTGCGCGAAGCGCACGCAGTTTAAATTCATATAATGTGCGCGAAGCTCACTACGAGGCTGCAGACCCCTCCCCGCTAAATAAAGGTTCCGAATAGAGTCTGTTTCAGTTAGTAGGCCCTATAGATAAAGTAAAATATCTTGATTGTTGCGTTCCATATGTGCATGCATATATATACGTGGGTTGGGGAGATGATGTTGGGGGCAAAAATACAGTTTTATTGAAATAAAGTTTTCATACAAATGGGCCGCGCAATGCATGGCGAATGGACAGTCTGACCTCCCGCCAGTGGGTACCGTAAACTCAGTAAATTCGCCAAACTCAGTTAGAAAAATCACATTCTCGGGACAGGCCTAATAATAGGGCCTATAGTGTAAGTAATACTGCCGACGCTAATTAATGTTCTTTTAATCTTTCGGTTGAGTGCAAATCTGATAAAAGAATAAATGTTTAAAAGATCACAATGTGCGCGAAGCGCACGCAGTTTAAATTCATATAATGTGCGCGAAGCTCACTACGAGGCTGCAGACCCCTCCCCGCTAAATAAAGTTTCCGAATAGAGTCTGTTTCAGTTAGTAGGCCCTATATAGATAAAGTAAAATATCTTGATTGTTGCGTTCCATATGTGCATGCATATATATACGTGGGTTGGGGAGATGATGTTGGGGGCAAAAATACAGTTTTATTGAAATAAAGTTTTCATACAAATGGGCCGCGCAATGCATGGCAACAAGCTCCCAAATGAAGGCTCCTGAATTGAGTATGTTTCGATTGGTGCATAGTAGTATTTAAATAATATACTGATTTTGTTTCGTGCAATATGTGCATGCGCATATGTAGACTGGGTGTGTAGAAATACAGTTTTAGTGAAATAAAGTGTTCCAACGCGCATCCAGTAACAAAAAAAGAGAAGCATGACCATGAAAGCGGACACTAGAAAATGACAAAGAACATTTATATACCCGTCATGTAGTGGGGTGCAGAGTCAAGACTCGAACATTCGTCGTTGGGCATGGGTGCTAATATGGTATTTTAATTCGCCAGTTGGGTTTGAACATAAGTAAATAATGCTGTCTTTGATACGAAAGTTGTGCATTGAGTGTGGTATCGAAGGAGTACCGGTATACACGGAAGATGGCGAATGGACAGTCTGATCTCCCGCCAGTGGGTACCGTGAACCCGCCAAACTCAGTTAGAAAAATCACATTCACGGGACAGGCCTAATAATAGGGCCTGCAGTGTAAACAATACTGCCGACGCTAATTAATGTTCTTTAAATCTTTCGGTTGAGTGCAAATCTGATAAAAGAATAATTGTTTAAAAGATCACAATGTGCGCGAAGCGCACGGAAGCGCATGCAGTTTAAATTCATATAATGTGCGCGAAGCTCACTAAGGGGCTGCAGGCCCCCCCCCCCCGCTAAATAAAGGTTCCGAATAGAGCCTGCTTCAGTTACTAGGCCCTATAGATAAAGTAAAATATCTTGATTGTTGCGTTCCATATGTACCTGCATATACGTGGGTTTGGGAGATGATGGGGGGGGGGGCAGAAATATAGTTTTATTGAAATAAAGTCTTCATACAAATGGGCCACGCAGTACAGGGCGTGTGATCATTATAGGCTGCATGCTGAATACAACTTCCAAAGGGAGTCCGTTTAAAATGTGCTGCAAGCTCCCTATAAATATATATGCATGAAGCTTACGCAGTTTAAGATCATATAATGTGCGCGATGCGCAGAAAGGGGCTGTAGACCCCTCCCCGCTAAATAAAGTCTCCCGAATTGAGCCTGTTCCAGTATAGATAAAGTACAATATTTTGATTGTTGCGTTCCATATGTGCATGCATATACATGGGTTGGGGAGATGGGGTGGGGGTAAAACATACAATTTTATTGAAAAGTGTTCATACCAATGGACCGCACAGTGCAGGCGTGTGGTAATTAGGCGGCATGCGGAATACAGGTTCCAAAGTGGGTCCGTTCAAAATGTGAAACAAGCTCCCGAATGAAGGCTCCTGAATTGAGCATGTTTCAGTCGGTGCATAGTAGTATTTAACTAATATACTGATTTTGTTTCGTTCAAAATGTGCATGCGCATATGTAGACTGCATGGGTGCGTAGAAATACAATTTTAGTTAAATAAAGTGTTCCAACGTGCATCCAGTAACAAAAAAGAGAAGCATGACCATTCCATGTGTCCATGAAAGCAGACACTAGAAAATAACAAGCACATTTGTATACCCGTCATTTTGTGACGGGCAACCCCCTAGTGTGTACATAATGCATCATGTGTATACACAAACATACCATGATCTTGATCAATTGAGTGGATGGAATCTAAGAAGATTTTTATTTTAAGATATGCCGTATCTCGTTTGAAGCGCCATGGCAAATCGTCCACACTTTATCAAAACATAACAAAAACAAGCACACTGCAGACATACACATGTTAATTACCTCACACAGTAGACACACACATGTTAATTATCTAACACTGCTAATTACCTCACACTGCTAGTTTTCTATAATATAAATGACGTGGCTTGAAGTTCTGCTTGTAAAACTGCTTCACGTAATTATTTACATGAAATACGTTGTGTAGAGATGGCTTCACGTAATTATTTACATGGGCTACGTTGTGTAGAGATGGATTCACGTAGTTATTTACATGGGCTACGTTGTGTTTAGATGTCTTCACGTAATTATTGATATGGGCTATGTTGGGTATAGATGGCATTATTCAAAATGTATGGCTGCTAGACTCGACCAATTTGACAAGAATCTTTATGAAATTACCTAAGTGTAATTTCTCATTTTTCTATATTATTTATTAAAGGTGGATTATCTCTTCTGCAACATGAGCTATATAGTTTCTGTGTATGAAATAATACATATGAATCGAACACCCATGTCCGGAAACGCGTCTATCAATTAATATTGATTTTATTTGGAATTTGTTTTCTATAAAATATGTTCAATAATGGTCCCTGATATTCACGACCGCCTTTTTCATCTGAGATATTTTGGTATTTTCAATAATACTAATCATTGAAAATATGCATATGATACAATCTAGGTCTTATCTACTTGATTCGCACTTACTAGTACAATAGTTACAATCAATCGGAGGCATCTTGCGGCTCCCTTTAGTTCGGAGCACCACAGTGGGCGTCTCTATCTGACAGTTCTATATATAGAACAAAGAAGTGTCCCATTAATTACATACAATAATATCGAAATAAAATCAATATTCATAGATAGAATCGTTTCCAGACAGGGATGTCCAACTTATACGTATTATTTACAGATGAAAATATGTTAATTAAAGCGATAATCCATCTTTAAATGTACTCCATTAAATATGTAAAGGATTCTATTTATCTGGGACTATTTCTTTACGCGGGCAAGCAATGCATAGTTACCTGAAACGTCATGGCATGTCCTATATTAGTTTGCCGGTGTTAGCTCACGTCCCATTTGTTTTATTTAAGTATG
Organism: Siphonodentalium dalli; assembly: GCA_032622095.1. Taxonomy (NCBI): domain Eukaryota; kingdom Metazoa; phylum Mollusca; class Scaphopoda; order Gadilida; family Siphonodentaliidae; genus Siphonodentalium; species Siphonodentalium dalli. The sequence continues at coordinate 256,657,527 of CP136061.1, forward strand.
TCTTATCTGATTATGATAATTGGTCATATGATTAGCAGCCATCTTGGATTTCAGCCAATTTAAGCACCGTCGCAGGGTCAAATTTTGGTCCAGCGTCCTGATTTGTCCTGATCAATAACAAGAAACTAAAGGGTCCGGGTGGTGAAAGCGAAAAAAAATGTTCGGCCATGGAAACCTGGACTATACCGAATGATGCATCCTGCAGAACAGTACCATGAGCAAATCAATAAGAGTTATAATAGTTACTGCATCACCAATGCTGACAAAATAAACAAAGGCTCTGCTAAAAAAATGGCGACCTTTTGATGAAATTATTTCAACAAAGTTATAATAATTGATAGTTGATCCTGACATTCGTAGTCAATGTTATCAATTACACTAATCGTATTTGATTGCATATTTCATTTTTTTGTTGTTGCTGTTCACTGCCGACTACGCGTTATCTTGTACACTTTGCAGCATGTAATGGAATGGGTATCGGGCCCACAGCAGCTCCAGTGCTTTGTTATAATTAACATTTGTGAGACGGAGTCCTTCAATACACTGACGTGCTTCACCAGTGAGGCAATTTTTCAAATAAGTGAATTTATCAATATCTCTCATTTGGTCACAGGAATTAACCGACGAGTCGAAGATCTCACAGAAGGTCTGCCATTTTAGAAAATATCACCATAAAATTTTGATAAGTCTGTTTTTGGTAGAACAATGTTCATTTGTCCTTTTATTTTTGGTGTTGAGGTTATGGAAATAGACTTTAGTGCGGACAATGCACTGTTGGATTCATTGATCCTCTTGTTTAGACCACACAATAATTCGTCTCCTTCGATTATAATGTCTTCGAAGTTGTCAGTCTTTTCGTCCAGCATGTCGACAAACTTTGAGTCTTCGACTCTATTTCCTCAAGTGTTACCATTTTTTTCTTGAGATTTTCCAGAACGAGGCTGGCTTCGGTACAGTTCTTGTCTTCAATTGTCTCTTCCATTTGTTTAAGAAGTTTTGAGCTTTGGCCCCGATGGGCCCTCCGTATCCGCGCATCTGCTTGTCCATTGTTGTAAAATGTTTGACGTTCGAGGTACCAAATATTGGGAATAGAAAGGACGAACAAATAGTACAAGCATGTGCGATATTATCTAACTCAATTAAACGTTTATACCATGTATATATATACTAGCAGGTGACCCGACTTCGTCCGTGCTTTGACCTTGAATTGACCATTTGGAAGGTCAAGGTCAGGTCGGAGTCACGATTTGACCCGTCCAAAACACTCCCCGGACAAACGTACACCTAGCGAAATCCGTCAGTTTTACCCGATTTGACCTTGAATTGACCATTTTGAAGGTCAGGGTCACGATTTGACCCGTCCAAAACACTCCTCGGACAAAATATCCATAGGTATCAAATTTCGTCGAAATTCGTCCGGCAGTTTTCCCGGCCATAGCTAACAGACAAACAAACAAGTCCCAGAATATATATATATATACTAGCTGGTGGACCCGACTTCGTCCGGGCTGTTTCCCCTCTGCGAATTGCGCGATTTGACCTTGAATTGTCCATTTTGAAGTTCAAGGTAAGGTGGGGTCACGATTTGACCCGTCCAAAATACTGCCCGGACAAAATTACCCGACAAAAGTACCCGTCGAAATCCATCCGGTTTTACCAGATTTAACCTTGAATTGATCATTTTGAAGGTCAAGGTCAGGGTCACGATTTGACACGTCCAAATTAATCAGTGGACAAAAGTAACCCTATGTATCAAATTTCGTGGAAATCCCATCAAAATTCGCGATTTGACCTACAATTGACTCGATTTCAAGGTCAAGGTCACGTCGCACTGGCAAATTAATAGGCTTGCGACACTCTCCATACGAAAGTGTCCCTAGACACTAATTTTCATCGAAATCACGTGATAGCCGGGCATTTGACCTTGGAATGACCCGATTTCAAGGTCATGTCGCATGGGCAAACGAATAGGCTTACGACACTCCCCATACGAAAGTATCTCTAGACACTAATTTTCATCGAAATCCCTTGATACTCGGGCGTTTGACCTTGAAATGACCCGATTTCAAGGTCAAGTCGTACGGGCAAATTAATAGGCCCTTGCCACTCCCCGGCTGAAAGTACCCCACATACCAAGTTTCATCGTAATCGGTTCGGCCGTTCTCGAGTCCATCGCGAACAGACAGACAGACACACACACACACAGACAGATTTCCCAAAATATATAATAGACTAGTAGGTGGACCCGACTTCGTCCGGGCTGTTTCCTCTCTGCTTTTCGGCGATTTGACCTTGAATTGTCCATTTGGAAGGTCAAGGTCAGGTCGGAGTCACGATTTGACCCGTCCAAAACACTCCCCGGACAAACGTACACCTAGCGAAATCCGTCAGTTTTACCCGATTTGACCTTGAATTGACCATTTTGAAGGTCAGGGTCACGATTTGACCCGTCCAAAACACTCCTCGGACAAAATATCCATAGGTATCAAATTTCGTCGAAATTCGTCCGGCAGTTTTCCCGGCCATAGCTAACAGACAAACAAACAAGTCCCAGAATATATATATATATACTAGCTGGTGGACCCGACTTCGTCCGGGCTGTTTCCCCTCTGCGAATTGCGCGATTTGACCTTGAATTGTCCATTTTGAAGTTCAAGGTAAGGTGGGGTCACGATTTGACCCGTCCAAAATACTGCCCGGACAAAATTACCCGACAAAAGTACCCGTCGAAATCCATCCGGTTTTACCAGATTTAACCTTGAATTGATCATTTTGAAGGTCAAGGTCAGGGTCACGATTTGACACGTCCAAATTAATCAGTGGACAAAAGTAACCCTATGTATCAAATTTCGTGGAAATCCCATCAAAATTCGCGATTTGACCTACAATTGACTCGATTTCAAGGTCAAGGTCACGTCGCACTGGCAAATTAATAGGCTTGCGACACTCTCCATACGAAAGTGTCCCTAGACACTAATTTTCATCGAAATCCCGTGATAGCCGGGCATTTGACCTTGGAATGACCCGATTTCAAGGTCATGTCGCATGGGCAAACGAATAGGCTTACGACACTCCCCATACGAAAGTATCTCTAGACACTAATTTTCATCGAAATCCCTTGATACTCGGGCGTTTGACCTTGAAATGACCCGATTTCAAGGTCAAGTCGTACGGGCAAATTAATAGGCCCTTGCCACACCCCGGCTGAAAGTACCCCACATACCAAGTTTCATCGTAATCGGTTCGGCCGTTCTCGAGTCCATCGCGAACAGACAGACAGACACACACACACACAGACAGATTTCCCAAAATATATAATAGACTAGTAGGTGGACCCGACTTCGTCCGGGCTGTTTCCTCTCTGCTTTTCGGCGAATTGCGCGATTTGACCTTGAATTGTCCATTTTGAAGATCAAGGTCAGGTGGGGTCACGATTTGACCCGTCCAAAACACTGCCCGGACAAAAGTACCCGTCGAAATCCATCCTGTTTTACCTGATTTGACCTTGAATTGAGCATTTTGAAGGTCAAGGTCAGGTCGGGGTCACGACTCGACCCGTCCAAAACATCCAGTGGACAAAAGTAACCCTACGTATAAAATTTCGTCGAAATCCCATAAAAATTCGCGATTTGACCTTGAATTGACCCGATTTCAAGGTCACGCCGCACGGGCAAATGAATAGGCTTATGAGACTCCCCATACGAAAGTATCCCTGGACACTAATTTTCATCGAAATCCCGTGATGTTCCGGCGTTTGACATTGAATGACCCGAATTCAAGGTCACGTCGCACGGGTAAATTAATTGGCCTATGCCACTCCCCGGCCGAAATTACCCCCACATATCAAGTTTAATCGAAATCCCGTGATATTCGGGCGTTTGACCTTGAAATGACCCGATTCCAAGGTCACGTCGCACGGCCAAATTAACAGGCCCATGCCATTCCACGGCCTAAAGTACCCTCACATACCAAGTTTCATCGAAATCGGTTCGGTCGTTTTCCAGTCCATGGCGAACAGACAGACACACTCACAGACACATATCTTCCAAAATATATAATAGACTAGCCGATGAGCCCGACGTTGTCCGGGCTATTCAAAAACCAAATTTCAAGTCGATAGCTCCACCGTTTCCGAGATCTCGTCTGCGCATGCGCGAAGCTGGCGTCACACGGGCTCGGCGACCCGATAATATTCGTATCCGGGCATGATACATTCACATAGCAAATTTCAAGTCGATAGCTCCACCCGTTTCCGAGATCTCGTCTGCGCATGTGCGAAGCTGGCGTCGCACGGGCTCGGCGACCCGATAAAATTCGTATCCGGGACAAGATACATTCACATAGCAAATTTCAAGTCGATAGCTCCATCCGTTTCCGATATCTCGTCTGCGCATGCGCGAAGCGGGCACCGCACGGGCTCGCCAATACGACAACGTCCACCGCCTGGACAAACTACACACACGTACCAAGTTTCGTCCCGATCGGTAGAGAATCGTATAGTTGTATAAATGACATACATACAGACAGACAGACAGAGGTCTTCAAAATATATAGGAGATATATGTCTGTCTTCGTACTTAGGGGTTCCAAGGAACGGGGGATATATATGAGAAGGTCGTTTTCGTTAGCCAAACGCGATCACTGCGTACCCGTTTCGAGGTGAAGATCACCTCGGGCGGAAAAAACTTACCCGATGAAAATATCCCCGTTCCTTGGAACCCCTAAGCACGAAGACAGACATACGAATCACACAACACGCTCATGTCTCTAAAGACATCATATCTCTAGAACAACATGAGCTTGACTCTCCTTGCGAAATTATATGGGCAAAGCTTGTCATACCAGGCTCAAAAAACATCCATGTCGCAGCATACTACAAACCAGACGAAAACGATATTGACAGCGTAAATGGCCTAGAAACATCCGTAAAGAAAGCCCCCAAAGATGGCCACCTGTGGATTCTTGGTGACTTTAACCTACCAAAATACAATTGGACCACAAACGAAACTGCCACCGACTGAAAAAATACAAAACTCTATGATAAACTCACAAATGCAATGTCCGATGCAAATCTCGAACAGGTTGTTAAAATACCCACAAGGGGAAAAAATACCCTTGACATATTCTACCTAAATCAGCCAACTCTGATCCATAATACACGAACACTTCCCAGCCTTGGTACATCTGATCATGACATTGTCTACCACGAAGTCACCATAAACAAAAGACATCTAAAAAAGCCTGCCAGGAAAGTCTATCTCTACCATAAGGCAAACTGGCCTGCCATAAAAGCAGAACTCCATTCCTTCCAAACTTTCTACAAGACGCAGAGTGCAATTCTAAATCTAAATGTAGAACAGAAATGGCAGTTGATCAAAGAAAAAAATATCTGAACTAATATCTAAGCACATCCCAACCAAGACACTTAGTAGCAGACAACATGCACCATGGATAACAGCTGATCTTAAGAAGCTGATAAAAAACGCACTCGTCTTCACAAATATATCAGAAAACGCAGGTATAAAAACACCGAAAATCTTCAGTCCAAAGAAAGAGCCCTTAAACATGCCATCCAAAGAAAATCCAGAAAAGCTTACTGGGACCATATAGAATCCATCATAACTGAAGACAACAAAAACTGCCCGGACCTAACAGAAAACACCACCAAGCCCAGCAAAAAATTCTGGTCCTTCATAAAACATCAGAAATCAGAAAATAACGGTGTCGCTCCTCTTAAAGTAGATGGTGAAGTGATCACAGACCCCACCAAGCAGGCCGAAGCTCTAAACGCCCAGTTCCACTCTGCATTTACTAAGCCTCAACCTCTAAACCTATCCCACATCTGCGAACTTAAATCCCTGATCTGTCCTAAGGATACTGACATGCCAGATGTAGAAATAACTACAAATGGTGTTTGTGCCGCACTCTCAAGGTTAAAACCCAACAAAGCTTATGGTATCGACCAAATTTCACCCCGCTTCCTCAAAGAGGTAAGAGACGAAATCTCTGCAATAATTGCAGAACTCTTCCAGAGTTCTTTGAACTCAGGCACTGTCCCTTCTGACTGGAAAGTAGCAATTGTTTCCCCAATATTCAAAAAAGGCTCCAAATCCAAACCTGAAAACTATCGCCCCATCTCACTCACATGTATTCTTAGCAAAACCCTTCATATCATAGTATCCAACATCATGTCCCACCTCAACGAAAAGCAACTACTACATCAAAACCAACGTGGATTCCGACCCAAACGAAGCTGTGAAACACAGCTTATCACATTCATGAATGATATCTTTGAAAACATGACAAAATGGACTCAAACCGATGTAGTTGTCATGGACTTCTCCAAGGCCTTTGATAAAGTGGACCATAGCAGACTTATTCTTAAAATGAGACGACTTGGCATAAACACATCTGTTACAAATTGGATTGCCGCCTTCATATCACATCGGACTCAAAAAGTCCAAGTCAATGGAAAAGAATCAAAATTTCTTCCCGTACTAGCAGGTGTCCCCCAAGGGTCTATCCTTGGCCCTTGTCTCTTCTTAATCTATATAAATGACCTCCCCACAAACCTCAGCTGTCAGGCCCGCCTCTTCGCAGACGATACTGTTGTGTATTGTGCTATCTCCTCTAAAATTGACTGTACTATCCTACAAAATGATCTGCACAAACTTGAAAACTGGGAGAAAGAATGGCTTCTGTCATTCAACCCTAGTAAATGCGAAATCATACGAATCGCTCGTAAAGAAAACCCTATTCTCCATGACTACACACTCCATAACCAATTACTTAAATCAACAGAAACTACAAAATATCTCGGCGTAACTGTGACGGTGTAATTTAGCCCTAGTTTATATACAACTAATACAAGTTAATACTGACAACTAGCAGCTAACATATTCATCCATATCACCGGTATTTACGACATCCCGTTTACCCTCTCTACTTCGCTGTTTCGATCCGTCCCTGTAACTATTACTCTGTCACTTTAGTCCAATGCTAAACGCTCTAGTACTGCCACTTCAAATAGTACAGGTAAGCTCGCAGCTGATTGGATGACACACAGCCGCGCGTAAATTATCAAAAGGTCAAATATTTCGCGGGGTTTCCAGATTGTTTTACCTGTCTATCAGAAAGTTATTGTCTTCAAGTTTGAGTTTATTTTGTCGTAAAGATGTCGCCAAGTTTTGATTATGGTTGAACGCAGATTATGCTGACATAGTGGCCTATGTCTCATTGAACTGGTATGTTCACAGTTTCTATATTTTATCGTTATAATCATGTTTTTATAAATACTTTTGTCTTCAAGTAGTTCAGCATAGAGTTTGTCCATTTTGACATAAAGTATATTTCCTATTTTAATTATATTTTAATGTGATGCCAGTTTGTAGATATCTCAATTAAATAGATATAGATTGGATATCTGGCATATCTTGTATTTTCAGGAACTCCTCAAGTTCCTTTAACATATATTTGTGTATTCACATATTCGTGCTTATCATGCAAATGGTAATATATTTGCATTTGGTTGCAGGGCCAATATCTATATTGGCATATTATAACACTCTGTGTGTTAGATGTATTATCAGACTATGCCAGTCTGTGGATGATGTTCGATTGTATGTGCTGGTGGTGATGATGATAATCAAGATGTGTTATTCTTATAAATGAATGAATAAATGCTATATGAAGACATCAAAAGGTAATATGAACTTTCCATTGACCCTGCCCACCAAGACTGAGATTCATTGACAGAGCCCATACTGCCAAAGCTAACTTTATAAATTTAATGTCAAAGGCTCGAGGACATTAATACTTAAATGGACCCATAGTAACCCTCTGACATTTGGCGCCTGACGTGGTAATGGCAGTGGCTTCCAGAACTCTTGGAATTTCGAAGTTGTGTTAGTTTAAGTGGAACTGGTAAACCAGCCCAAAGATAACTGTCGCTGTAAACTGGGAAATCCCAACCTGTCAACTGAGGACACGCACGCAGTAATAACAATGTGTGATCTATTCGTTTTGTGGATTCAGTGATTGGAGCCAGTGCAGTGTGTAGGCAAACTATTCACTATTGTGCTATTCAATTATCGTTTGGCCGTGTCGCGCATCGATGGAGTGATGACCTAGATTCGTAGACTAAATACTACAGTGTGTAGAATCATAAACTGTGACGTGCTAAATTGTAAACAATTCACATTCAATTGAGATCTGATGTCAATTATTCTCAAAATGCCCATTGTTTATTTATGCACACTTGTTAATTTTGTTTTATATGCACTGTTTATTCTGATTTGAGCCATGCATCCTCAATAGCTTAATTAGTTTATTTAGGGTTGTGAGCTTGTGTATGCAACTTTGGTGACGTGACCCCGGTCATGCTGTCAAATGTGCCTGTATAATCTTATAACTAACGTGTGTCGTGTATAAAGAGCGTTCTATTTCTTATTCAAAGTATTGTCTGTTTTTCTTCAACGCTCAATAAAGTGCTCTGTTTGGTAAACCCGACACATAAATAGAACTTCCGGTTTTGCGTTGTGAACATTGACACATGGCTTTTTGTTGACATGTCAACGTGAGCAGATCCGGACGATTTTGTCATTGTTTTTCATCAGTGCCAGTATTTTTGTAAGTGTAAGTTGTTTTCATGCAAACTATAGACTAGTTAATATACTGGTAATTTATTTGAGGCTCATAGCATGTTCAAAATGTTGTATTTGATTGAGTATCCAAAATTGACAACAAAATATGTCAGGCCACTTTGTAAAATTTCTCATGTGCCAGAATCACACTGCTGATTAAGTGATATTTTTCCAAAGCCGGACTTGTTGGAAAATATTTGAATTTTTCCAAACATTCCGTGTTTTCTGATTGGGTAAATTTAATCGCTTTCTGCGGATGCATACTTAACTTAGTGCATCATTTGTGTTGGCATTTCGGATGCAAATATATTTTGCATCATCCCGGTAGTGTTTAAGCTGGCATTTGTGAAAATGGTAGTTTCAGCTTGTTCTCCATCAGCGTTGTTGTTCGACATTCTTCATTCTGCTTCAGTGTTTTTGTGTTATGTTCAGTAGTCGCAGATAACATAAGACGGTAAGTTTAGTGTCGTCCAGTCAGTTGGCCAATAATATTGGTCACGGTATCTTGCCCATTCCGTCTTGCCCCGACTTCATTCTGACTTGCCCACTTGTCGCTTGACATTTCAATCTTTTTGTCGTACAATACCGTGCGTTCGCATCATTTCATATCATCGCATGAATTAAATAATTCAAATTAATAATGGTATAATTAATTAACAAAGCTAATCACTGCTACGGTCGATCGCCAGTGTGAATCATTTTGTGCGCAGTTAAGTTTGTCGATCAACAGTGTGAATTAACTTAAGCGTCGTCAGGGCACCCACCGTAGTCAATGCTTTTGGGCATATATCGCACTGATACGGACAATTATATTATGCCTCGTTAGGCAGCCCGCTGTATTGAATGTTTTCCCGCATATATCGCATTGATACGGTCGATCGCCAGTGCGAATTATCTTGTGTGCAGTTAAATTTCCTGACAGGGTGAATGATTTTTGACAAATATCACATTAATACGGGCGATCACCTGAGTGGCTTCGTCATGCTGCTTGATTCAGTGAATGATTGTTTTTACAAATATCTCATTTAAACGGTCGATCACCAGTGTGAATTATTTTGTGCGCAGTCAAGTTTGTCGACTGCAGAATTGATTTATCACAAACATCACATTTATACGGTCGATCACCAGTGTGAATTAACTTGTGCCCCGTCAGGGCGCCCGCTGCAGTGAATGCTTTCGGGCATATATCGCACTGATACGGACGATCACCAGTGTGAATTATCTTATGCCTCATCAGGGCGCCCACCGTAGTGAATGCGTTCTCGCATATATCGCACTGCTACGGTCGTTCGCCAGTGTGAATACTCTTGCGTGAACTTCCTGACTGGGTGAATAATTTTTGACAAATATCACATTTATACGGTCGATCACCAGTGTGAATTATCTTATGTTTGGTCATGTCGCTTGATGTAGTGAACGCTTTCTCGCAAATATCGCACTGATACGGTCGATGGCCAGTGTGAATCATGTTGTGTGCAGTCAAGTACAACAATGCTATCATAGCTATGTTATATGTACATCAATCTATATCACAGCTGTACGGTCGATCACCTGTGTGAATTATCTTATGCTTGGTCATGTCGCTTGATGTAGTGAACGCTTTCTCGCAAATATCGCACTGCTACGGTCGATCGCCAGTGTGAATCCTCTTGTGTGAAGTCAAACTTCCTGACTGGGTGAATGATTTTTGACAAATATCACATTTATACCGGTGATCACCATAGTGGATTATCTTATGCCTCGCCAGGCTGCTTGACTCAGTGAATGAGTTTTTACAGATATCACATTTATACGGTCGATCACCAGTGTGAATTATCTTATGCTTGGTTATGTCGCTTGATGTAGTGAATGCTTTCTCGCATATATCGCACTGATACGGACGATCGACAGTGTGAATCATTTTGTGCGCAGTCAAGTTTGTCGACCACCGAAATGATTTGTTACAAACATCACATTTATACGGTCGATTACCAGTGTGAATTATCTTATGTTTGGTCATGTCGCTTGATGTAGTGAACGCTTTCTCGCAAATATCGCACTGATACGGTCGATGGCCAGTGTGAATCATGTTGTGTGCAGTCAAGTACAACAATGCTATCATAGCTATGTTATATGTACATCAATCTATATCACAGCTGTACGGTCGATCACCTGTGTGAATTATCTTATGCTTGGTCATGTCGCTTGATGTAGTGAACGCTTTCTCGCAAATATCGCACTGCTACGGTCGATCGCCAGTGTGAATCCTCTTGTGTGAAGTCAAACTTCCTGACTGGGTGAATGATTTTTGACAAATATCACATTTATACCGATGATCACCATAGTGGATTATCTTATGCCTCGCCAGGCTGCTTGACTCAGTGAATGATTTTTTACAGATATCACATTTATACGGTCGATCACCAGTGTGAATTATCTTATGCTTGGTTATGTCGCTTGATGTAGTGAATGCTTTCTCGCATATATCGCACTGATACGGACGATCGACAGTGTGAATCATTTTGTGCGCAGTCAAGTTTGTCGACCACCGAAATGATTTGTTACAAACATCACATTTATACGGTCGATGACCAGTGTGAATTAACTTATGCGTAGTCAGGGCGCCCACTGCAGGGAATGCTTTATCGCATATATCACACTGATACGGACGATCACCAGTGTGTATTATCTTATGCTTGGTTATGTCGCTTGATGTAGTGAATGCTTTCTCGCAATGATACGGACGATCGGCAGTGTGAATTAACTTATGCGTAGTCAGGGCGCCCACTGCAGTGAATGCTTTATCGCATATTTCACATTTATATGGTCGATCACAAGTGTGAATTATCTTATGCTTGGTTGGTCATGTCGCTAGATGTTGTGAACGCTTTCTCGCAAATATCGCACTGATGCGGACGATCACCAGTGTGAATTAACTTATGCCTCGTCAGGGCGCCCGCTGCAGTGAATATCAAATACAACGTAGAAAATGAGAAAGTATAGTCGGAATTCAGTGTGTCGATATTCTCTTCGGAATTATTGCACACAAATTAAGAAATATGGCCAATTTTATTTTAGACATTCAGACATATTTAACTCCAATGAACAGTTATTAAACATTGAATTAAGTACAGAAACACGATCAAGGTTCTATACTAATGCATGTAATATAATTCGGATTATATCAGTTTGCACTATGCAAGGGAGTCAATGTGACTGATAACATCATCTCGAAGAACCTCGATCGTGGTTTTGTACTTAATTCGACGTGTAAACGCCGTAGCATCACTTGGAATCTAACATGCCACCTTGTTAAATTTGCCGTCGGCCATTTTTCGTAATTTCGAGTGCTTGGTATCTGGGCAGATTCTCCACATAGTAACTATATATTTGGCTCTCTGAAGTACCAAATTGTTAGGTACTATGCATAGTACCTAAATAGTTGGTACTACAGAGTACCCAAGCAGGTACTTCCGAGTAACTGTCTTGATATTTGGTACTTTGGACAGGTACTTTAGAGAACAATATTTGGTACTCAGATAAGCATATTTGGTACTTTAGAGTACCAAAACTATTTGGTACTCTAGGTTACCAACAATATGGTACTCCCCACGGGACAAGCTCAGAACCTACGTAAGAACTCTGGATTACCTATTGTTTTAGAGTACATTCATTTGTCCTTAGAAGCGAATTAGTTTTCACACATATCACATTTACACAGACGATCGTCCGACTGAATTAGTGTATGTCTGTTCAAGTCGCTAGCTTTAGTGAATGCTTTCTCGCATATATCGCACTGATATGGACGATCTACGGTGTGAATCATCTATGTACAGTCAATTGTTCATTACGAGCGAATATTTTTTCACAAAATCACATCTATACGGGCGCTCACAAGTATATTCGTTTATGTTTTGCCAGGCTGATCGAATGTCTAAATGCTTTCTCGCATATATCACATCGATACGGGCGTTCGTCGAAATTAATTATCTTGTGACTCGTTAGATGGCCTGATGTAGTGAATGCATTATCACATATATCGCACTGATACGGTCGATCTCCAGTGTGAATCCTCGTGTGTGCCAGCAATGTACCTGAACGGATGAATGATTTGCCACAAATATCACATTGATGCGGGCGGTCGTTGAAGTGGATTAGTTTATGTTTCGTCATATTGCTTGATTTATTGAATGGTTTCTCACATATATCACATTTATACGGGCGATCGCCGGTGTGGGTTCTTTTGTGACTCGTTAAATGGCCTGATGTAGAAAATGTTTTTTCGCATATATCGCACTGATATGGACGAACTCCGGTGTGAATCCTCTTATGTACAGTCAAATGTTCATTACGAGCGAACGATTTTTCACAAATATCACATTTATACGGGCGCTCACCAGAGTGGATTCTTTTATGTGTAGTCAGGTTGTTCGAATGACTAAATTCGTTCTCGCATATATCACATCGATACGGGCGATCGCCGAAATGAATGTTTTTATGCATTGTTAGATGACTTGATTGTTTGAATGCTTTCTCGCATATATCACACTGATACGGTCTGTCGCTAGCGTGCATCTTCTTGTGCGAAGTCAAACTTCCCAACTTCAGAAAAGATTTTTGACAAATATCACATTTATACGAGTGGTCACCTGAGTGAATTCATTTATGATTCGTGAGGTCACTTGCGTCACTAAATGATTTCTCGTGCATGTCGCACTGAAATGGTGGATCATCAATGTGTATTCGCTTAATATGTACAGTCAATTGTCCTTCAAGAAGGAATGATTTTTCACAAATATCACATCGATATGGGCGATCGCTGGGGATTATTTTTTGTTTCTTCATGTCGATTTATTTAGTAAATGTTTTCCCGCATGTGTCACATTGATGCGGGCGATCATAAGCGTGGATTCTCTTTCTAAGTTCATATGTTTAGTCCGGTTGCTTGGGTGAATCGTTCGTGCATATACCACAATAATGCGTTCGATCGCATACCGGTCCTATGTGCATCATCAAGTGTGAAGTCAATTGTCTGGTCTATAAGAAAAGTAACCACACGGTATTCTGGTCTGCTCGATATGGGATGCTTATTAAACGTTTGTCAATACCACACACTACATGTAAATGTAGGAATCAGGGAGCTAAATATGTTCCAGAGTCACTATCGAATACACCGTGGAACCCTAAAGGTGAAGGATAATTGAAGAATGGCCTTCACCTCATACAGGTGATCCATTATTTAATGATGAGATCTTGTTTATTTGATTTGTACATCATATCTAAATAATTTAAACTGGTGAATTAATTGGGAAAAGGATTTTTGTGAGTGTGAAATTTATTTAACTAGTTGTGGTATTTCTGGGTTTTTCCAGGTAAAATTTTGCTGCGGGATAACCCTGTCTTACACCTGAGGAATTATTTCGAAAAGTAAACACTCGACCTATGGTTTTTCTTGCATTTTCAGGATGATCTGGTGTCAGTCTAACTGGGTAAACATCACTGGAATGGCTCGGAGGCTGAAATTCTGTGAATATGGCTGAAACGTTAACACTGTCGCCTATGGGAAAACATTTAGTTCAGTGATTCCTATAGGAAAAACCGCCGAAATTTTAAAATTCACGTGTCTCCATGGTAAGTTGTTAGTTTCATATTTTATGATTTACAAGTAATAATGGCATCATTTTGGCAAGATTTAAGGAAGAAAATGTTAGATTCATCGCAAAATAGTCCAGAGAGTGAGTGTCGTGTGTGGACGAAGGGAAAATCTGGGAGATATGGCCGTGTTCGAGTGTCCTGGATGCTTTTGGATCCAGCATTACCAGGATCGGATGCTTATTTAGCACACCGAATGGCATTTCTGATTTCCAAAGAGTGGACCATTATTAATCCTGAATTTATAGGCAAAGAAGTGAGCCATCTCTGTCACAATACTTTATGCATTAATGTCAACCATTTAACGCTGGAGACGACGAGCGACAACATGAAGCGCAACGCGTGCAAGAGATTCAAAACATGTTTTGGTCACCACGCCGAACCACCATGCATGATATAAATATTTTAAAAGTAAGATTATGTTACTCACGTTGTTTTTTTTCCGTAAACTGTATGTGTGGTCCTCATGACGACGTTTAATTTTTCGTTTATTTTTACCCGCGGGAGCATTTTTAATTTCGGTTGGTGTTTTCAACGGTAATGTTTCTTTCTCATAAGTGTCATCTTTATTATTCTGAATGTCCTTATAACTTTTGAAGAGTTGGAAGCGACGTTTATTTCTCCTAGCTTTGAAGTCAGGTGTTTCTTGTCTCAATTTATCTTGTGTCGATTTGTTCTGCAATTGATTCAGCTGTTTTGCAGAATGAGATCCGGGTGATATAGGACACAAACACTTTTGGCACAGTTTGACTATCGATTCGCCTGGACCGTTATTAACTGAATGAACCGCGCTGTGAACTCTCCCTGTATAATTCCTAGAAAATGTTGTAGATCTCGGAACAGACCTCCTGATACTTCTGTTTACAGCTTCAGATTTTTGGGTTGTCGTCCCAAATTTTGTTTTCAGCATTGCATCGCGTCCAAGTCGCCAGTTCACACACTCACGGAGTCTGTCTTCGGATACTTTGGAGCTATTTATTTTGAAATCGCTTTGTAGGTATCTGCTTTTTATGCGCCAAGTCCCTTTTGAATTGCAGGCAAACGAATATTGTCCACACAGTTTGTGTCTTCCCTGATAACAGTCCACTATACTGTCAACAATGTATGTCAGCGCACACAATAACTTTGTAGTGTCCACTCCAAATTGTTTGTGCGCCTTATTGAGTTCGCTATTACATCGTGCCATTAAGTCATCGGAGAAGCCATTGCATACCTTCTTCCTCTCCGCTTTAGTTTTACCGGGCATGATGTCGATAACAGGAACAGAATTTTTAATTTTTTTCCTTATACTTGCAGTAAGATGTCGAGTGTCATACAGTTGCTCAGGCTTGATGGATGATTTACCGGAGTCGTAGAACTGCTCTGCACCCATGAATGGTTTTGAGTCTTGATCCGTTGTGAGGTAATGTACAGACAGACCACTGGAATTCAGCTGTTCTAAACATTCAGTGTTCCAATCTTTCTCATTTCCAATTGTGTCAGTTGATTTTAGATTAGCACTGCATTTGGAAGAATTTGCCAAACAGTCATTTCCATTTTTGTGTTTACCATGGTTTGCACACAGCTTGCTTTTGTTTGTGAGTGCTATAACTTGTTTCTTGTGGGTCATGTTTTCAACATGTAGGTATGAACACTGTGTTGCAGGCTGGAATGGTGTTCGTCCAACTCCAGAATATAGTGGATTTGAGTAAATTCCATCCGATTCAATGTTTATAACATCACTCTGCGCATTTCGCAATTTATTCACTTCCTTCAGTTCCTCACGTCTGTGCCCCAAATCATCTGTGTTGACCTCTACTATTTGTCTGCACACCTTGTTTGATGCAGCTTGCATGCCTCTCCCAGACGGTGGTGGAATGTTACACGTCATCAACAGTTTTCGAACATTGGTATTTCCGATGGGCATCTGTGTAAGAGCAATCTGCAGGGCTTCATTAATTCTGGCAGATTTCCGCCCTTTGTTGCCAGTTTCAATCTCATCGTATAATATGAAGTACTTAGAAATGTAGCTACATATATTGCAGCCAACTTTTTCTCTGCAGACTAATCCTCTTCTGTCTTCGGCACCCGGAATATATGATAAATACCCAAGACAATTTGGATGGATGTGTCGATGCTCTGAAAACACGTCATTCCACATATCGGTCATACGTTTGACGTGCACAAGCCGATATGTATCATTCTCAGCCCTGAAAAGTAAAAAAACAGCTATTCAAGTCCAAATGGATGGGATAAATCTGTTAAATTGATTTGTGGCTCTTCAGTTGTTTATATCTTGCATATCATGCATTACAGAAATATTCGACCATTATTTTGTAGTTGGGGGGGGGGGGGGGAGAGGGTAACTGTGCTAAGTTCTTAATTGTTGAGTGACACTGATAGCTGATGTGGTATACTATACAAGATGTTTGTATTATACTGTGATATCTATATGAATGTAGGGGGCAAGCCACTTCTGGGGAGATAATTCAATCAAAGGGAGGTAATCCTATTACTTTTTATGCATTAATTAGCATTTTCAAGCAGATCAATGAGAGTTAATCCTTCTTATGGTGACAGTGGGGATCATTTATTCAATTTTAATTATGAGTTTAGACAATTTATTGCAAGTAAATGTTGAATGTGTATATTTACCATGTATCTGTTTCCTTTCCAGCAAGAACTTTGACATCAGATGTTTCCTTGATCAGAGGTCGTAGAAGTTTTACTGTTGTTTCTTGGTTATCTGCTGGTTGAACTGGAGCGGCGATATCTGAGGTAACCATGTCATATTTGTCTTTTGGTACCCTTACGTATCTGCAACTGTCATTATCTATTACAATATCATTCACCGGCTGCATTTTTTTGTGATCAGGCTGTCTTAAACTCGAAAAACCTGTTTGTTTTAATTGCTGTATTCGGCGTAATTTTGGGATTTTAGACATAATTGAGCCAATTAATTCTCACAAATTATAACAAGGAGTTTATTGTGTCAGTGTCTCAGTAAATTCCAGTCATAAAGTGAGATGTTGAATTATTTGCTTTGCTTACAAGAGCTGGGATATGATACTGTTGTGTAATACAGAACAACCTGTTATTTCTCCTGAGGATACAGTCATATGCAAACTTGGGACTGTTTGTGCTAATTAAACAGAGTGTGCCATGCCATCTGATACAATTTCATGCCTGAGGCTTAGTCTAATACAGTTTCATGCTGTTCACATATTTCCATTGACTGAAGCTTGCTTCATGTTGCTATTAAAGTATTTTAAATTCCCATTTTTCTGTTAAATTAGGTCCATTTTTATTATAAATTGCCAAATTCTGAAGGAAAAGAGTTAAAATTGGTCAAGATATGCCTCTCAAAATGTAGCTTAATATTTCCTCTTCAATTTAGTAATATTAGGGTGTATATGGGAATAACGCATATTTCAGATTGTACAAAATAAAAAACCTAGTTAAATTGAAAAAAAAGAAAGAAAAAAAAGTTTATTTTGATGACTGACACTAATATTCGGGAGGCATCATATTGAAAAAATAGAACCAATACTGCCCGCTAGAACTCATTTTTAGTTTCAGTAAGGTCTATATCTGGATAAAATACTGTATGCAATGCCATTTAATGCATATGTACATATATATAGGAATCAGGGAGCTAAATATGTTCCAGAGTCACTATCGAATACACCGTGGAACCCTAAAGGTGAAGGATAATTGAAGAATGGCCTTCACCTCATACAGGTGATCCATTATTTAATGATGAGATCTTGTTTATTTGATTTGTACATCATATCTAAATAATTTAAACTGGTGAATTAATTGGGAAAAGGATTTTTGTGAGTGTGAAATTTATTTAACTAGTTGTGGTATTTCTGGGTTTTTCCAGGTAAAATTTTGCTGCGGGATAACCCTGTCTTACACCTGAGGAATTATTTCGAAAAGTAAACACTCGACCTATGGTTTTTCTTGCATTTTCAGGATGATCTGGTGTCAGTCTAACTGGGTAAACATCACTGGAATGGCTCGGAGGCTGAAATTCTGTGAATATGGCTGAAACGTTAACACTGTCGCCTATGGGAAAACATTTAGTTCAGTGATTCCTGTATGCCACGACCACGTTCTCTCCCTCTCATCTTCAACAGCAATCCCGGAGTTTTTTGTCGATGCACCTCTTTGAGTAATTTTGTGTATTTCAATTTGGATATATACAATCAAGTACAATGTTTATGTGTACAAATAATTATGTTAAATGTGGAGCATCCCTTCCGCAACATGATATATTAGGTCGTAGGAGAGTTGAAACCGGAAGAAATTGGATACAAACTGAAAAAACGGGGAAAAACATATCCAAAATCCAGGAAAAATCCCTCATGGGAAAATTCAAAATCCAAGATGGCGTCTAATTTGTATGTTGGTAACGGATAATGCTGAATTTCTGTAGTAGGTGCTACAATTAATGCCAACTTCGTAATAAATTGAAATATACATAAACAACGCTTAGTCGTAAAGCATATCTGTAGAATGTATATCCCACAATGGCCACCAAAATGGACAAAATCGAATGAAAATGACAGAGAGAGAGAGAGAGAGAGAGAGAGAGAGAGAGCAGGGAAAGCACGGCCTTGTAGGAGGGTAAATCTGGAATTTTGGGTGCCCAGAAACAGAAAGTTAACGCAGTTTTATATGTAATGTTTATCTTGAATCGTGTGACATAATTATTTGTAATTAAAGATAGATTATCTCGCCATATAACAATTTTGAAATAGGATCGTGGGTTTAAAATAACAGAAATGAATTGAAGACCCAAGTCCGGAAATGCTTCTATCAATTAATATTGATTTAATTTCGAATGTTTTATTATAAAGTGAGATGATAAAATGGGACACTTTATTGTTCTATTTTTAGAACAGACAATTCAGGCGATACAATATAGCGATATACATCATTAGGGTATTCCCATAGCTATCTTCCGAACGTCAAATGTTCCAGATTTGTTGTTTGTATTGTTTAATTACCGTGCATAGTTATACGTGATAATGAGTTTAATTAACGTTTATGTGTGACAAAATTACACAATAAAATGTCTGGTCTCTGTAACAGTAGGCACCATTGTTCGTTATCTAAACAACCACAACTCTTTAGACCAGAAAATATTCGAAATATAATCAATTTTAATCGATAGAAGCATTTCCGGACAGCAGTCGTAGATTCATATCTAATATGTTATACCCCGGTAACTATGTACACTGAAAAACTTGTCCGTGTCATGTAGTCAATTAGGTGGGTCATACGACACGTATAGCGAAACGGCAGCTCATTATTTGATTTCAATTAGTGCAGGTGTGTCATCTGTCACGCTATATGTGTCTCTCTGTGTCGCAAGTTTCTAAACAAAATTACCAATATAATTGCCGACACACGGAACGCGTCGTTTTTCCGTGTTATGTGTCATACGACACGTTTCTGTGCAAATATAAAATAATTCACAGCCCCTCGGAATCGAAGTATTAACGTTTCATATCGTGACATATAAGCACATATGTCTTTGAGTAGTTTATTTGTGGTATTTGAAATTTTCAAGCCGAGGTTTATCGCTGTCATTTGACACAGCAGATGTGTAGCGCTGTGTCACCTATATAATTTGTTGACACACTAAGTGAATCAACTCTGTGTCACTTGATACATTTAAATACAAGACATCAAATTGTTGCTTGTGTTGCTCAACCCATATCAGTTCCGAATTCTGAGCCTTTGTTTAAATTGGATGTCTTGTGTTTATGTAAAGTATTTTCCCATTCCTTTTTTCACAATTATGTTCCCATTCTATTTGAACAACAGTAAGTCATAAAATTCAGGTTTGGTTAAGCAAATATATAACTCATCATTAATCACCCATAATACTCAAACCACTATGGGAAGCCAAATTGACATTTAATATATAATTGAGCTTAAGGGCAATAAGGAATCCCTTATATCCAATAGCCCAATAAGGCAATAAGGAATCTCTTTTTGCATTTAAGCGCAATAAGGAATATTCTTATTGCGCTTAAGCGCAAATAGATCTTCCCTTATTGCACTTAAGTGCAATAAGGAAATCCTTATTGCACCTAAGCGCAATAAGAATAATCCTTATTGCGCTTAAGCACAATAAGAATTTCCTTATTGTGCTTAAGCGCAATATGGATTCCTTATTGCGCTTAAGTTCAATTATTTATTAAATGTCAATTTGGCTTCCCATAAACCACAACATGACACCCCACACTTCATTCAATAATTGGAAACTCATGTGTATCTATACATTGTAACAATAGTAATTATACTCCCGCAACGAAGTTAGGGGGTATACTGGAGTCAGCTTGTCCGTCCGTCCGTCGTCCGTGGACACAAATTTGTCCGGAGTTTTTCTCAGTCGTTTTTTGATCAATTTCCGTGAAACTTGGCACAGATATCAACCACCTTGGGAACCTGTGTACCTGCGATTATGACGTCTGTCGGACTTTTTTTGGTGGAGTTATCCCCCCTTTTTCGACTTAGAAATTTTCGCAACATGTATACTTTTGTCCGAGCTTTTATTCCTACATTTTTTGGTCATTTTGTTTAAAACGTGACACAGATATTTAGTACCATGGGAACTTGTGCACCTGCGATTATGACGTCTGTCCGACATTTTTGGTGGAGTTATCCCCCTTTTTCGACTTAGAAACTTTTTTTGCAACATGCATAATTTTGTCCGAGCTTTTATTCCTACATTTTTCGGTCAATGTTTTTTAATCTTGGCACTGTTATTAAGTACCATGGGAACCTGTGCACCTGCGATTATAACGTCTGTCCGACATTTTTTGTGTGGAGTTATTCCCCTTTTTCGACTTAGAAATTTTTTCGCAACATACATAATTTTGTCCAAGCTTTTATTCCTACATTTTTCGGTCAATAGGTTTAAGATTAGGGTTATGGTTGTACACCAAATGGGAACTGTTAATTTATTATTTTAACTAAATGTTTACTGACATGTGAAACATCTTAGTATTTTAAAAACAGGGGGGTATCCGTAGTCCCATTGGGACAGTCACGCCTCTAGTTTATTCAGTGTTTAGACACATTAATGAGGAAAGCAAGTCCACGTAACAATAATTCAATCAATATCACACCATATGGGCAATTCTAAGAAGAAAGAATAGAAAGCAACACAGACGAGGCCAATTTGTGAAGGCAATGTGTTTTTAACATTGGTGAGGTGGCAATTTTTGACTATTTTCAGGGACAAGTACAACATTTGAAGAAATTGGAAACATTCAATACATTAAACGGTCTTCGAAATCATTTAAATTGTTGGCTGAAATGTCCATCTAATTAAAATGCCAGAGCTACCACTTTCATATATCAAATTTCTGTAATATATTCAGTTTTATACACACTGAATGGAAATCGCAAGTCCATGCGGCTAATAATTCACTCAATATTACCCCATAAGGGTCATTATAAGAAGAAAGCATGTTTCTGATGATAAAATATATCAAATAGCAACACAGATGAGGCCCATTTGTGACGGTAATGGTATGATGAAAAGTACCAGAGTTACCGCTCTAATGCTGATATGGTATCGCATGAATGGTCTGTTCGAAAATGGAACAATTAAATGTCCATTTTAATCATATCACATTTATACGGGCGGTCACCGGTGTGGATTCTCTTATGTCTCATCCGGTGGCTTGGATCACTAAACGCCTTCTCGCATATATCGCACTGGTATGGTCGTTCACCGGTGTGTATCCTCCTGTGAACAGTCAAGTGACCCGATTGACTGAATGTTTTTTCACATATATCACATTGATACGGTCGATCGGCGGAGTGCGTTCTCGTATGTTTCGCCAGGTCGCCTAATTTAATAAATGAATTCCCGCAAATATCACATTGATACGGGCGGTCCCTTGTGTGAATTATCTTATGTGTCGTCATGTTGCTTGATTTCGTAAATGATTTCCCGCACCTATCGAAAGGATATGGCTTGTCTATGGTATGAATCGTCATGTGCCGAGTCAAATGTGTCGATACAGTGAACGATTTTTTACAAACATCACATTGATACGGTCGCTCATCAGAGTGCGTTATATTATGTCCCTTCAGAGTACTTAAATGACTAAATACCTTCCCGCATATATCGCACATGCATGGTCGGTCTCCGGAATGGATCCTTTTATATATCGCCAGACTACCCGAATAATTAAATGCTTTCCCGCATATCTCACACACGTATGGTCGTTCGCCGGTGTGGATCCTCTTATGTACAGATAAATGGCTCGATTCAGCAAATGATTTTTCACAAATATCAAATGTGTCGATACATTGAAGGATTGTTGACAAATATCACATTGATATATTCGATCACCAGTGTGGATTTGTTTATGTTTGCTCAGATGGCTTGGATCACTAAACGTTTTCTCACATATATCGCACTGATATGGTTGATCACCTGTGTGGATCCTAATGTGAACAGACAAGTGCCCAATTGACTGAATGATTTTTCACAAATATCACATTGATACAGGCGGTCACCGATGTGGATTCTCTTATCAGTTCGCCTGACTTAGTAAATGATTTCCCGCAAATATCACAACGATACGGGTGGTCACCGGTATGAATTATGTTATGTCTCCTCATGTGGCTTGGGTAACTAAACGCTTTCTCACATATAACGCACATATAGGGTAGGTCACCGGTGTGTATCCTCTTGTGAACAATCAAGTGTCCCGATTAACTGAATGCTTTTTCACAGATATCACATTGATACGGTCGATCGGCGGAGTCGATTCTCTTATGTGTCGTCAGGTGACCTGATTTAGTAAATAAATTCCCGCAAATGTCACATTGATAAGGGCGGTCACCGGTGTGAATTATCTTATGTGTTGCCATACTGCTTGATTTAGTAAATGATGTACCGCACCTATCGCATTGGTATGGCTTGTCTCCAGATTGAATTGTCTTGAGTTCAGTCAAATGTGTCGATACAGTGAAGTTTTTGACAAATGTAATCGCATTGAAATGGTCGATCAGCAGTGTGGATTGTTTTATGTCTCATCAGTATACTTGTACGATCTATCACATATATCTCAAGAATATGGTAATTTCCCACATATATCGCAATGGCCGGTCATTTGAGTAGGCTCTCGCGCGGTCGGTCATGATGGTAGAGGATATGGTGTATGTGAGATATCTCCATATTGATATGGTCGGCCACGCTGATTTATTTACTGAATTTTCCCCACAAAGATCACACCATTGTGGCTAACCAATGAGTGACTGATTGACTGGTCCTTGTAGAAATATCCGCGAAGACTCTCTTGTGTACAGCCAATGATAGATTGAGCCTGCAAAGCAATTATACTTTGATACAACAGTTACAAATTTATGACCGGCAATTGGAGCAAAGCATAATTACTGGACGCAAAGTGAATAGCTCCACGCACATGATACGTCGTCGAAACAGAATTTGTATTTGTCCAGTAATCATTTCAGCGTTTGATCAGTTGATTATTCCGGTAAATATGTAGCCCAGTAACGTATTAAATACGTATTAAATTGAGGAGGTTAACAATAAACTTATTACCACAATAATACGGCAAGTCGGGTAAAGCTTACGCTGGTTAATATAGCTACATTGTATATAGCATCCGACCAGAGAATTTGCAAAGCCCAAGTATGGACGAGCGTTATTAAATTTAGTATGTGTTCATTTGGAACAACACGACATATCTGAAACACCAGAAGAAACACCGAAAGAATCCTCGGAAATACGAACTGGTACCCAGTAAACCATACTTGGACAACCAACAACAACTTACTGACCAGATAAGACAACTAAACATACAAGTGAAAGAACTGAACCATCGATACCACAGAAATTCACCAGAATTCAGTTCCGACCTCTTAACAAGTAAATGTCAAAAAAGAGGTAGACACATAACACCAACTCTGTATAAGAAGTACAACTACAACCTGTGCGCTGACGGTATCCACCCAGAAGAACAACTCGGAAGAGTCTGGCTGAGAAAGATCAGAGACCAGACCCTTAGAGACTGCTGGTAAACATCATGAATAGGAAGGTGGGGTGGTGTGGGCTGTACCGCGCTAAACCCAATACACATGAGAATTATGGGATGAACCAAGTGAGGACATTCAGATGTCGATTGGATAGACAGGGTGGCATGGGCTGTACCACGCTATACCCGTATTGGAGTATTCTCACCAGTAAAGAGGGAGAAGCTAAAAAGCGAGGGGTGGCATGGGCTGAACCATGCTAAACCCGGAGAGCTAAGAGACACGGGGTGGTATGGGCTGTTCCGTGCTAAACCAAGGAAAAATCCACAGCAAAAGTCAAAACAACGAGAGAGTAGCCATCCACAGTTCGAAGTGTTTGGATGGTGTGGGCTGTACCAAGCTAGACCCATGGAGATATGTCTTCGTGCCACAAATCACTATCTGGAAATACTACTTCTAAAAGCCGGAGACATTGAAGAAAATCCTGGACCTAAGAAGAAAGCAAAAACATATGCGATGGTGAAACAATCAATATACCCATGTGCTGTGTGTGAAGATGAGGTGTCATGGACAGATACAGGGGTCTGCTGTGACGACTGTCAAAACTGGCATCATAAAACATGCATCGAGATGGACAAGGTGGAATTCAAAACACATGAGGAAAGACCCAGCCTACCCTGGAAGTGCTTCAAGTGCGACAGTATACACATCAGTAGCTTCACTTTCCACAACTATGAGATACATACATCCAACTACTATCAACCCCTCAGTATGTTAGACTCTACAATTGACAGCCTATGCTCTGCTTTCAACCCGACAGAAACTAGTAGTCCATTACCACACAGTGACCAAAATAACACCAGAAAAAGCTCATCTAGACTAAGTTCACAGAGCAATGTATACCACACAACACCAAAAGAAAACTCAGAATATTGACTGTAAATTGTAGAAGCCCACCAAGCAACAAAGCCGAACTCGCAGTTGCAGTGCAATATCTAAAATCTGACATCATTCTAGGCACTGAATCTTGGCTAAAAGGCATAACCCCAGGAAACCCACCAACACCACAGGCAATAAAATCAGCTGAGGTTTTCCCAGAACAGTACTGTGCCTTTCGGAACGACAGAACTGGATTAGGGGGCGGAGTCTTCGTTGCATATCATGAAGACATTATAGCAGTGGAGAAACCAGAATATGTCACCAATTGCGAGATTGAATGGGCAAAAATAACCATCCAAAAGGGGAGAGATCTGTATGTCGCCAGTTTATACATGCCAAACAGGAACATGGAAACAGTTAAACAACTAAAAGAATCAATGAAGAAGTACACTGCAGATAAAACCAATACGTACATAATAGGAGGCGACTTTAATTGCCCGGACATCAATTGGGAGAAACTGACAATACGGGAAGGAGCACCTGATAAAGAAATCCAACAGGCGCTGTTGGATGTTTGCATTGGAAATGGAATGACACAGATGCATGAGGAACCAACGAGAGAAGATAATTTACTGGACATAATACTAACAAATAATCCATCACTAATAAGAACATCAAACAATGTCCCAGGTATATCTGACCATGCCATGATTGTTACAGACTGCATACCATCGCCAAAGTACCAATGAAAAGGAGCGAAGGAAGTTTACCTTTTCAATAAAGCAAACTGGACAGAAGTCGCAGCAGACATGAACAAACTGGGCGAAGAGATTACGACATTACCATCAGATACAGACATAAACACCATGTGGGAGAAATTTAAAGGAGGAGTCTCAGAAATAGTGAAAAACAGGGTCCCAACACTGGCAATAAGAAAGAGAGGAAAGCTACCATGGATGAATAAAAAACTGTTACATCAAATTAGGAAAAAGGAGAAACTTTACAAGACAGCTAAGAAAACAGAGACATGGGATAAATACAGACACCAACAAAGATTATGTATAAGAGAACTCAGACGAACGGAAAGTGACTATATCAACAAAATCATTGAAGAAGGAAAAAAAAGAAGACCACAAAACCCTTCTGGCGCTTCATGAAAGCAAAAAAACAAGACAACATCGGCGTACCTCCACTCAAGAAAGGAACAACACTAACCACCAACAGAATAGAGACGTCTGAATTACTCATCAACTAGTTCCGGTCAGTCTTCACCAAAGACCTAGGTCACGAACTACCAGACCTACCAAAAAAGGCACTGGATATAGAGAATGTGGACATCGACAAACCAGGGGTAGTAAAACTACTATCAGACATAAAAACATCCAAAGCACCTGGCCCAGATGACATCCCAAACAAGATCCCGAAGATCTGTGCCGAGCAAGCAGCAACATCACTCACAGCGATATTCCAACGATCGCTTGACACAGGTAAATTACCAACTGACTGGCTCGAGGCTAACATCACACCAATATTCAAAAAGGGCTACGTCCACCTGCCAGAAAACTACAGGCCCGTATCACTAACATCGATGGCCTGCAAAATCCTTGTGCACATACTATGCCGTCAAATCAGAAACCACCTTGAGAAACACTACATGCTTACCGACAGAAACCATAGATTCCGCTCTGTACACTCCTGCGTGACACAGCTGATCATTGTAACACATGAACTGATGGAGAATTACGATAACGATATCCAGACAGACATAGCAGTATTGGATTTTTCAAAGGCATTCGACACAGTACATGTACCTCACCGAAGCCTACTACACAAACTGAACGGCTATGGTGTTACAAATCAAACTCTCAAGTGGATAGACACCTTCCTAACAAGACGACAGATGAGAGTAGCAGTGGGAGGGGAATTCTCGAAACATGTAGCAGTGGAGTCCGGCTTACCTCAGGGTAATATACTGTACTCGACCCTCTCCTCTTCCTGTGTCACATAAACGACTTACCACAAGCAGTCACATCTCAAGTCAAACTCTTCGCCGATGATTGTCTCCTTTATCGCCAAATAAAGAATCAACAAGACCATATTGCTCTTCAAGAAGACCTGAAGTCATTAGAAAAATGGGCAGATGTTTGGGGCATGCGGTTCAATGCGAAGAAATGTAACATCCTGTCAATAAAACCCACGTCGACGCACATGTACCAACTGGATAACCAAATACTGGTACTCCAAACAGTTGAAGAAACACAATATCTAGGGCTAACCAACACCCTCACTTGGTCATCCCACATATCCAAGATAGTAAGAAAAGCAGGCAGCACCCTTGGATTCCTCCGTCGAAACCTCAGGAGAGCGGACAAAAAACACACAAACAATGGCCTATGAATCCACAGTAAGATCCTCCCTTGAATATGCAGCTGAAGTTTGGGATCCACACCAGCAAAAAGACATCAACACAATAGAAAGAATCAACAAAAGAGGGGTGCGTTTCATCGAAAACAACTACCACACAAGAACAAAAGGGGCTGTAACCGAAATGCTAAATGAACAACTCATGGAGCCACTTCATCAAAGAAGAAACACGATGAGAATGAAGCTGTTCGGCAGAGTAGTGGATGGGCTGGTGCCGGCTATTCTATCAAACGACATACTTATACCAAAAAAGAAAGGAAGGAAAATAAAGGCGAAAAAGTACACAGGCTTTGTAACATCAAACCTTGTCGAAAAGGAGGAGTGTATCAACTCAAACTCCATCGAAAGGATACGAGCAAAAACGGCACAATTCAGAAACTCGTTCTTTGTTCGCGCTATCGAGGAGTGGAACAGCCTGGACGAGAGCACATGCGAAGTAACAACGGACACAACATCATAGTCCTCCCACAGCGCAAACACAGTCGATAGGCTTCAGCGCTGAAACATATACAGATACAGATGTTTCCGGCGTCAGTACATATTTGGTACTGATCACTGGGTATAGAATAGAATAGAATAGAATTTATTACCATAAAGGACCCCGAGGGGTAACATGAAGTGCATAATGAAACTACACACAGATGAAAGCAAATTCAAAAATAACATGCATAATATTATTATATGATATTATAAGAAATGATAATAATAATAAGGCAGTTTTAGGACGGATAACAGAATTGATACAAAGCAGTTGTCTTGAGAAGGAAAATGTCTACTTACATGTACTTATGAATACTTGCTTGTGATGGGAAGAGGAAAGCTTTAATAGAGCTGACATAATTATGGTCGGAGATATTTAAATGAAGCTGAAATTGGTGAATTATAATATTTGTTTGGAATTACAGTGAATTAATACGTCAGATGCATTCAGATAACACATATACCCAATCAGACAAGTGCTAATCCAGCAGTATTAACCAACTGCAAGGGCAGGGGATAAATTTAAATATCACATGAATGAAATCAATAATATAGCTATTTACATATATACCTCCCAGTGTGCTTTGGAAGCTAGGGCTTAAATGCCTGGTGCATTTCAAAGCCTTCTTTGACAAACCGGCCCATTTCAATCAGCAGATCTAGATTCTCAATTGTCATTAGCCAATAAAATTTTGAATCATCACCAAGTTTTAGATTTTTTTTGCAATATTTGGTAATTTTACTGAAAAGAAATTGTCTCGGTTTATCATAAAGAGGGCATTCTATATTAAAATGATGCTCATTCTCTATTTTGCCTAGGTTGCACCTAGTGCATGTCTTCAAAGGCCTCGCTGGTGTTTTACTTTTAATAATATGCCGTGCGGTTTCTATCTTGAGATTATGAGAACTTATTCTCAGTTGGCAGATGGCTTTTCTCATATCATTATTAGGTAGTGATAGATATGATTCCCTTTTGAATGTCTTTTTAAATGAGAAATACGTATCCAGTTTGCCTTCATTACTCGTGATATATGAATGTCTTATTGACTTCCATTCATTCAAAAAAATATGTCGCAGCTTGTTACGAACAATAGGTTTAACCACTGTCAGAGAGTTAACTGCAACTATATTTTCTGAGAGTCCAAGTTTGTCAAGTATAGATATAATGGTTGAATACCAGGTTATGTTATTTTTGTGATCAAGCTTGGTACACTTAAAAGCTTCAGATAATAGATTTGAGGGACAATGGTGCAACCTGTGTAAGTAACTAATTAATGTCTCAATTATTGTAAAATACATTGGAAACCGTCCCAGTTCTGAAATCACTCCAATATTAGAGCTTTTTTTGTTAACACCAAGAAGATATTTACAAAACCGGAGATGTGACTTGACAGCTATATTATCCCTATATAAGTTGGTAAAAGGATTAAATCCTTTCACTAAGTTATTAGGTCTCCCAATTCTGAAATGTATGTTCCCCAAATCTCAGAACCATATAACAAAATCGGCTTTATTGTGTGATCGTAGATATGAAGCATTGTATTAATATTTGGAGTAGTACCCGATATATTTATTCAGCGTTCAGTTAATTTTTCGTTAGGCCGCTCTCTATTTACTGGTCTGTGTTTTTTGTTTGTTTGGTGGTTTATCATCATTTTATTAACTAGGCCATATCTCGAGGTGTCAGTTCTATCGGGAGCGGAAAGACCACGCAAATGGTTAATGTCTCTGGAAAATCACCGGCCCCACATCACGCAGTAAAATTGAGTCAATAATCAATTATAAAAGTGTCATTGGAACATTATACGACTTATCGGATGCTTATGGTATTGTAGCGCCAGTGGACTGTATGTTCATGACTTGTGTTCGTTTCTAATGGTGATCTAAGAAAGTGTTTGTATGGTTTCTGAGAGAGCATCACTAAAATGAAAAATTCAGTAATAACTTCTGTATGTTCATCTTATATATACAACTCAAAACTATTCAGATTTTAGAAGAATTACTGTATATTTAACATCCGAATGTAAATTGTATGTCGTATAATTATATATGGACAATTTTGTCTGAAATAAATAAATCATGAATATATACAAACGGTTATAATACCTCTGGGAAGCACCCAAAAACACGCAGTCAATACACACTTGGTAAGGGTTCATTTGGAAAATTATAACGAGAAAAATTGTTCTTTGTCGCGTCTATTTGACACTGGAAGAGGTTTTGAGGATATAGTTTAAGAATCAATAATTGAACGAAAACGTTATT
Organism: Siphonodentalium dalli; assembly: GCA_032622095.1. Classification (NCBI taxonomy): domain Eukaryota; kingdom Metazoa; phylum Mollusca; class Scaphopoda; order Gadilida; family Siphonodentaliidae; genus Siphonodentalium; species Siphonodentalium dalli. Next base: position 256,687,862 of record CP136061.1, read on the forward strand.
CTGACCATCAAGGCATTTAGACACTGGCTGGTGACAATGTCATTTCGGGAATTTAAATACAGAAGCCCAAATTGTCTAGAAATTCTAATGGAAATATATATATTTCAAACATCTCATCAGGTGACATTTTGAATTAATCAATTGTGACGTAACTTCCGGAGTTACCAAGTCACATCACGATCCACGTAACGTCATATCCCGTTTTAATTGGGCTTGAATTTGGCTTTGAATCTGTCTTCCATTGCCAGACCTCCCTCATTTTATAGAGTGGGAAGAATTTAAATCGTCCTTTCCCACATATATCGAGGTGTCCACTGAGAGGGATTTGTCTATATTGGGCATGTGTGATTTGTCATCCCGGTTTGACCCACATATAATTCTTTGCATCCTGGACATATAATGACAGGTTTCTATTACGTAGCCGTTGCTCAGCTAGGCGTTCAGTAAATACTGCTTCCCAACTTGTTAACAAGATCTTACGTTATGTAGCATAGACGCAGCGCAGCCGGGCGTTGAGTCAAGAGACAATATTAGTGTTTTAACGACACACATATGCGGTGCATGATACATTTTCTATGCAGACATCAGTCATTGAAATATGTATATTATGGGTAAACGTACCATGACACTCAATCCCCGGAGTGGATTCTATTAATGGTTGTCGGACAGCTCGAATGGTTGAATCCTTTAATTCCATCAAGAGTGTACCCTCTCGTGTACAGACAGAGTCGATGAATCATTTCCCACAATCATCACGTGTTACGGGCGTTTGTCCGAGTGGATTAGTTTATGCACATGTTTCCTTCCTATAGTGAATTCTTTACTAACTTGACGCGTCCGATCTCACAAATATGATACGGAGGATCGCCCCATCTTATGTTTCATTAGGAGTATGCCCTCCTATCTTTCTGTGGGAAATTACAAGGCAGTGTGTGTCAAGTTGCACACACATATGAAAATAACAAACTCAAGTAGTGCTCTTCTGATATTTGATTCGTACCCGTGGAATATTGAAGTTGTTAACATGTCAATTATCATTGAGCAATTTGCAATTTTGGGTTGGATATATGTATGCATGCACCGAGGGTGGTCGCTGTTCCGTGACGGATAGCGCGTTTGTTTCGCATGCTTCTCGTGATGTATTTTATTATTTATTATCTATATTTTAGAAATTAAATCAGATGTTTTAATTGATTTACAAGAATTCATGAAATCGTATTCGCTCTTGCCGATAGTAAACTACGACAACGATTAGAAAGTAAACACATCTTGGTGACGTAGTACCCCATCCGTAATCGTAATCGTGAGTGTTACCAAAGGTCTCTATTGAATACTTTCCCGCATATACCATGATATATATATATCGCACTGATATGGATGGTGTAGGGGAGATCACGATATATGGTGTAGAGGAGATTACTATATACCGCACTGATATGGGAAATCACCAGTGTGGATTCCTTTGTGTACAAACAAATGGCCCGAATGGTTAAATGATTTTCCACATATATCACATTAATACGGCCGATCGCCGGAGTGGATTCTTTTATGACGCGTCTGATCACTTGATCTAGTGAACAATTTCGCGCATATATCGCATTGATTTGGCTTGTATGAATCATCTTATGTTCAGTCAATTGTCCCGATTGACTGAACGATTGTTGACAAATTTCACATCGATACGGTCGATCACCGGGGTGGATTCTTATATGTCTCGTCAGATTACCCTTTACCCAACAAACCGGCCAAAACCGGCCAAATAAAGCTTCAACAGCCTAAAATATCTTGGGTCTGTCTCAATAAAACCATACAAATATGGATATCATTGGAACCGGCTCATTGACCACATTGTGCTGGTTATAGTTATTCCCTGTGCCAATGCATTCTCTTATATATGCGAGTCGACCATAGGTCGCCTCGCATATATAAGAGAATGCATTGGCCTAAAAAAAAATATTTTTTTAACACTTTTTACCATTTTTTCTTACATTCTTTAAAGGTGGATTATCTCTTTGTAAACATGTATTATATAGTTACCGGGGTATAAAATATTAGATTTGAATCGAATATTTTCTGGTCTAAAAAGGTGTGTTTGTTCAGCTAACGAACAATAGTGGTTACTGTTAACAGAGACCAGACATTATATTGTGCAATTTTGTCACAAATAAACGTTAATTATACTCATTATCGCTTATATCTGTGGAACAAAACAGTACAAACAACCAATCTGTGACATTTGACATTCGTTGCGTAGCCGTAGGAACAGCCCAGTGCTCTATATCGCAATACTGTCTCATCCGAATGGTCGGTTCTAAAAATAGTAACATAAATGGGCCCGATTTAATATTCGAAATAAAATCAATATTAATTGATAGAAGCTTTTCCGGACATAGGTCTTCAGTTCATATCTATTATTTTATACCCACGCAACTATTTAAAATTTGTTATTTAAAGAGATAATCCATCTTTAACAATTTTATAATTTTTAATGTGTTAAGCCAATGCATTCTCTTATATATGCGAGGCGACCTATGGTCGACTCGCATATATAAGAGAATGCATTGGCACAGGGCCCTTCTGTTGGGTAAAGGGTTAAACGCTTTCTCGCATATATCACACTGATAGGGATGATCACCGGTGTGTATCCTCTTGTGAACAGACAGGTGTCCCGAATGACTGAACGACTGTTCACAAATATCACATTGATACGGGCGGTGACCAGAGTGGATTGTTTTATCTCTATCCTGATGACTTGGTCGAGTGAATGATTTTTCACATATATCACATTGAAACGGGCGATCTCCGGTGAGGATTATTATATGTCTCGTCAGGTCGCTTGATCCAGTGAATGTTTTCCCGCAAATATCACCTTACAATGGCCGCGCACTGTGTGCAATATTTTATGTTTTTTCAATAGACTTGATCTAGTAAATGATTTCGCACATATATCGCATTGGTACGGCTTGTCTCCTGTGTGAATTATCTTATGCGTCACCAGGTTGCTCGTTGAAGTGAATGCTTTCGCGCATATGTCACATTGGTACGGCTTGTCCCCGGTGTGAATCCTCTTGTGACCAGTCAAATGTGTCGATACAGTGAATGATTTTTCACATATATCACATTGATACGGGCGGTCACCAGAGTGGGTCCTTTTATGTCTCGTCAGGCTACTCGAATGATTAAATGCTTTCCGGCATATGTCGCACATGTATGGTCGTTCGCCGGTGTGGATCCTCTTATGCGCAGATAATTGGCCCGATTCAGTGAACGATTTTTCACAAACATCACATCGATATGGCTTGTCTCCAGTATGGACCCTCTTGTGTTTAGTCAAATGTGTTGGTGCATTGAACGATTTTTCACAAATGTCACATTGATACGGTCGATCGTCAGAGTGTATCCTCTTATGATTCGCCAGTCCGCTTGATGAAGTGAATGCTTTCGCGCATATATCGCATTGATATGGCTTGTTTCCTGTATGAACCACCTTGTGTTCAGTCAATTGTCCCGGGCGATCACCTGAGTGAGTAATTTTATCGGAAGGATGCGGTTGATCGCCGATGTGTGTCATCTTGTGAAAAGTCAAAGACACTGACGCAGAAATAATTTCGATCAATTATCGCAATGAATTATTCTATTTCCCCCAAAGATGTACTACATGTTCGATGGAGCCTGCAATTCAATTATAATTCAATAGAAAGTTGCATATTAATATACCAATAACATGATTTTTGAAGGCGTTATGGTTTATTAAAGGCCCGACATGAATGATTAACAGCCCGATGGCCTACTGGAGGCCAGAGAAACAAAGCTTCATTAACGCCGGCTTCCAGTCAACTTCGCCTCAAAATTATGGAATCTTGTGCGGGTAAAATACTGTTAATCTACTAGAGAACGCACTCTAATGTGGTAATAATGGTCGGCAATTGGAGCCAAGTGAAAGTTCCACACTCAATTATCAGAATATGGCAATAAGAATATCCGTCATTGAACACGAATATGTATATGTACGGTAAACGGATAATCGTGTTGCCGGATGATTGATTCTTCCGGTATTAAATAGGCTTGAATCTCTGTCTCATTACAGCAGTTTCAAAGATGACTCAATAACTTGCCACAATAATACGGTCAGTCATGTGTATGCTGATTAATATAACCATACAACCTCTCCAAAGAGAGCATACAATGAGCAAGCGTTATAAACCTGATTCTCTGTTTTTTTTTCGTTTCTGGCGTCAGAATATATTTTGGTACCGATTAGTGGGTAGCTGTATTGGGCGTTTAATTCAGTTTGCGTTCAGTTCTTGTCGACTAACTACAATGTTTGTTTTGTTGGAATTTATTGTCGATTCAGTAAAATAGAACAAATCATGAGATGATTCTTTTTATTTGTATAGTGGAGCAACTGTCTTTTCGAGTTCAACCACGTGAAAGAGTAACACACTGAATTATATATCAAAATGTCCGGATAAGTTATTAACATGCCGTTGAACAACATTGCCTTTTCGTGTAGTGCTGTACGTTTTCTTATTTTGAGGTAGAATATGATTTTTCGTGAAATAAACAGGTGAAAATGGAATCCAGGTGCCTAAATAACATTTACATCTATTTTTGAATGAGAACACAACTAAACAATAGAGGTTGGACATGTTCACATTGTAAGATACTTTTAAACTATGTCAATGTTCTAGGGTGCGTTTTTGGGGTAAAACATCGTTATTGTGAACAATGAGATAATTCTGGAGTCCACCACAAAATGGTATGCATCATTAAGTATGCAGAGTTAGATAATATTACGTGCGTATCCTATTACCGTTGTACGGAAGTCGGTAGCCGAGAGGTAGCGTACTGGTCTCTCGTGCTATCGGACTGGGGATCGCAACCTGGTCAGGGTATTCTGACAAATATCAGAACCCGGTCAGATACCAAGTTTGTCAGGCTGAAAAGTCTCATTCGAGTTCACTGAAAAAAGATCCGAATGCAAAATGCCGACTTCCCCCCATTACAACACTTGTACAGGTATGTTGTCGTGGGTGCAGTACGCTGTCCGATCGGGCGCGGACATTAATGGCTGACTCGTGTACACACATAGGTGTGTGCACGTTAAAGAACGCTACTGGAGTCACACAGGGTTATAAAGTTACTTGACCGTGGTAGCACCTGGACCTCCACATAATCCTCAGCACATTGAGGGCGATGGAGTATCAAGTAGATGTACGTGTAGATGTACTCCCCCTCAATTTAAAACATAAGTTCAAGTTAAAATTGATTATTGAATGCGTGATGTGGTGTGTTTTCCAGATGAACGAACCCTCTGGACAGTCTTTCCTCTTCCAATAAAATTTACCACCTCGTGATATGGTACATGTATGGCAGTTAGTCGACAGCAGACTGCAATCGAAAGCAAACTGAATTTAACGCTCAATACATATAACCCGTGATCAATACCAAATATATTCTGATGCCGGAAACAAAAGTCCAAAGAATAAATTTACAACGCTTGCATATACTTGGCCATCTGTATGTGTATAATACAGATTCCTGTTCGATACGGATATTCTTAGTGCGATATATATCTGTGGAACTTTTTAGCTTGCTCCAATTGTGGACCATACATATGCAAGTTTTGTATTGAATTGCTGGCTCAATCAATCTATGCATACTGTACATGTAGGTGGTGCAGTGCACTGAGTGCAGGTTTTATGCGCACTGGGTGAAGGATTATGTTGTTTCCATTGAGCACTATGATGACGCTGAGTCCTCTGGATCAGTGATTCCACATATTTGGGGAAACTTGATAATTTATACCATTGTGATATTTGAGCGAAATTATTTCCGTGTCAAAGTCGTTGACTGTACATAAGATGACACACCGGCGATCCACAAAATCCTTGTGATATATGCAGGAAATCATTAAATCATTCAAGTATTCTGACGACACATAAGAGAAGTGATCGTCCATATGTGACATTGTGAAAAATCTTTCACTGTGTCGAACAATTTGACGCACAACCAAGATACATGTAAACCATATCAATGCGATATATGCAATAAAGCATATATTAATCTCCAAGTAATCTGATGACACATAAAATAACTCACTACGGAGTCCGGAGACAAGCCATATGAATGCAATATATGTGCGAAAGAATTCAGGCTGACGACGTATAAGATAACTCACTCTGGTGACCGGCAATATTGATGTAATCCGACAGTTTGACTCAACACAAGAGGATTAACACTGGAGATCAACCCAATCAATGCGATGTATGTGCGAAATTCACAACCCTATCAATGTGATGTATGTGCGAAATTTATAACCCTATCAATGTGATGCATGTGCGAAATTCTTTAGTGATGTGCCCTGGTATAAGATGATCCACACCGGGTGTCGATCGCATCAGTGCGATATATGCGAGAAGTCATTCACCGTATCAGGCGATCTGAACAGACATAAGCTAATTCACTCTGGTGACCGCCCGTATCAATGTGATATTTGTGACAAATCATTCACTGCATCCGGCCAATTGTCTGCTCATAAGAGAATTCACACCGGTGACCTCCCATACGAATGCGATATATGCAGCAAAGCATTTAATCATTCAAGTAATCTGACGAGGCATAAAAGAATCCACTCCGGTGATCGACCATATCAATGTAACATTTGTGAAAAATCGTGCAATGTATCGACACATTTGACTGAAGACAAGAATATTCACCACGGAGAGAATGCATACCAACATGACATATGCGCGAAAGCATTAACTAAATCAAGCGATCGGACATGTCATAAAATAATCCACTCCGATGACCGCCCGTATCAATGTGATATTTGTGAAAAATCATTCACTGCATCCGGCCAATTGTCTGTTCATAAGAGAATTCACACCGGTGACCTCCCATACGAATGCGATATATGCAGCAAAGCATTCAATCATTCAAGTAATCTGACGAGGCATAAAAGAATCCACTCTGGTGATCGACCATATCAATGTAACATTTGTCAAAAATCATTCAGTGTGTCGACATATTTGACTGAACACAAGAATATTCACCACGGAGACAAGCCATATCAATGTGACGTTTGCGCGAAAGCATTCATAAGATCAAGCGATCTGACACGTCATGAAAGAATCCACTCCGGCGATCGGCCATATCGATGTGATATTTGTGAAAAATCATTCACTGAATCGGGCCATTTATCTGTACATAAGAGGATCCACACCGGCGAACGACCATACAAGTGTGAAATTTGCCGGAAAGCATTTAATCATTCAAGTAGTCTGACGAGACATAAACTAATCCACTCCGGCGATCGGCCATAAGATATATAGAGTGATCGCCCCTGCATAAGAGGATCCACACCAGCGAACGACCATACAGGTGTGATATCTGCCAGAGAGCATTTAATCATTCAAGTAGTCTGACGAGACATAAACTAATCCACTCCGGCGATCGGCCATGAGATATTTAGAGTGATCTCCCTTACATAAGAGGATACACACCGGCGATCGCCCATACAAGTGTGATATCTGCCGGAAAGCATTTAATCATTCAAGTAGTCTGACGAGAAATAAACTATTCCACTCCGGCGATCGGCCATGAGATATATAGAGTGATCTCCCCTACATAAGAGGATCCACACCGGCGAACGACCATACAAGTGTGATATCTACCAGAAAGCATTTAAGCATCCAAGTAGTCTGACGAGACATAAACTAATCCACTCCGGCGATCGCCCATATCGATAGAGTGATCTCCCGTGCACCACTCCGGCGATCGGCCATATCAATGTGATATTTTTCTGAAATCATTCACTGAATTGGGCCATTTGTTAGAACACAAGAGAATCCACACTGGTGATCTCCCATATTAATGATATATAGAGTGATCTCCCCTACATAACATCAGTGCGATATATTGACTAATCTCCCCTACACAACACATACCGATAAGATACTCCACACCGATGAGCTCCCATATCATTGCGATAAATAGATTGATCTCCCATATCAGTGCGATATATAGGGTTGGCGTATTTGGCCATCCCATAGAAGCCGTCCGAAAACATCGACGCCGACACTTCGCCATGCGCCTTGTGCGAAACCTGGAATAGACGGCTGATGTTGCTATGGAGATATTGTAGACAACCCAATATGTTGTGAATTAGCAATGGAACGGTATCGTGATAAAATAACGTTTATTAATATTTATATAGTGTGAATGAGCCAATACAATGACATTTGGGGAAAATAAAGAACCATAGTCTGGATAAGTTGGATATTGCATCATAATTTCATTCACAGAACAACGGGAAAATATGGAAATCGAAATGACGGTTCCACTTTTTGCCAAACCCTTTTGATTTTAATATAGCTGATGGTCACAACACACCCTAACCAAATGAATTGTAGAAAATGGTGTTTTCACTAAAACTGAAAACCATTGTTCATGCCATTAATTTGTGTTCACTGAAACTGAAAATCATTGTTCATGCTCTCTATTTTGGGACTTGTAAATTGGGTGGCACTTTAGTTTAGACTTAGTGCCCAATAGTGCAGCTATCCTTAAAGTAACTGACCACCTCCAACGTGGTGTCACCCCGGTAATGCCAGGGTACTATACCTCGGTAGCCTCCGATAGTGCGGTAAGATTATTGCTTCAACACCGTGGTTACACCACGATAAATGTGGTCACGATTCGCGATGCCGGGTTAATATTTATGGACAATACACTAAGCACGCTTGTAATTTATTGCTCCGCGTTCGTATTTTTCCGTATGCCTAAGACTATATCAAGCCATGTACCAGTGTGAGGTAGATAATACATCGGTTAATATTATTCAAAGTATAGGACATGCGAACGCTCGATAGTAAATTTGTGTACAAGGGTTAAATGTACATGTAACACGTCACGAACTGTACGCAACATTGAAGTTGCCGACATTGTTCCGGCTGCCAGTTAAACTCCACCGTCGCCTGGTGTTAGGCCGCATTGATTGGAATTACACATGCACAATAGATCCTTGCGGTCGTATTATTTTTGTCAACCCTTCGTTGTGATGACCGTTAATAGACCGCGGTATCATAACCGCACGGTACCGTAGATCCACGACAGTGACGTTCACGATACCGCGGTGGATACCATAATCTGCCGGTCATACCGCGGTCATTACCGGAGTATCACCCCGTGTTCAGGTCAAGTACTTTGAGGATAGCGGGTGGGGGTCTCCGATAAACGTAAAAATTAAGACGCATGTCTAAATTGTTATTTCAATATTCGCGTTCGAATAACATCGTAATATATGGTATAGAATCAATATGATACTTAACAGTGTAATCATTCAGGGGCGCGGTGACATGTGGTGGGTTTGGGGTCGGAATTAAGTTACCCCCTAACATTGACGAAAATCTTCAATAGTTGGAAATTTCATGTCTAACACAAATTAGTTGGAACTTTCAACGGACAATACCAATACGTTGAATTTGTTGTGAACATTTGGATATCTAAATTAGTGTGAACTTTGTTGTTTTAACTTAATTAAGGCCAAAAGTATATTTTGGATTGAAATTACCATCAGCTGGAACCGAAGGGAAGGGGTTGCAAATGATATAGCTAGCCATATAGCCAGACATATGGCAACAGTGCCAGTCGCTAGTCAGGACAATCAATTAACAATGAGTAGTATTGGCACATGGCCAGCTATTTAGCCTTGCTTTTTGGTTCCTGTAGTACCCATGTCTGTTCATTCCATCTGGTCATGTAGTACCCATACCTGTTTATTCCATCTGGTCATGTATAGGTGGTATATATATATATATATATATATATATATATATATATATATATATATATATATCTATATCTCTACTTTAAAATCAAATAGGTTGGTGATAATATGAGAAAAACTCTTCTTTTTTTTGCCATTAATTCTGATAAAAATACTAATACTCACCAATAACGAGCTTTATAAGGCATGGAATATAGCCTTGATTTTTGCTCTTGGACTCACCTTATTAGATAAGACCATATGGGAATGTGCGAGTGCTTGATATTACATTGGAATAAAACATGTTTATGATAATTTTGGAGAAAAATAACTTATATTAACCAGATAACCAGCCAGTGAGGCATCATCTATACATAATTGCATTTCTACTCTCTATGTCAGGTAACACAATTTGTTATGGGCATGGGTGAGTGCTTTATATATATTTTCAAAGCAAATACGTTGATGACAAATGCTAAACTTTCACTTCTAAATTTTTGGAAAATGACCCTATAGCCATCTTATAGTGAGGTATGATATACAAGCTTCATTTCTGTTCTTGTACTCTCCATTTGATCATTCCATTTGAGCATATGCGAGTGGCTTAAACTTACCTATGAAGTAAATGTGTAAAATGATTATTCTCAAGTGCAATGTGATCACCAATCAGATGGTTTATACAAAACAGATTTTTTCAAGAATAATCGCAGAATGTTCAAAAAATATCCGGTAGGCGCATGTTTACTAGCTCCAGGATGGTTAGTAAATAATGCTTAGGCATAAACATGATCTTTCTGATGACACAACTGCTAGACCAATGCTAGGTGCAGTTTGAACTGGTTTTATTTAACGGCGGGCTGGAACATGTCCACTTATGGCCTCGGGGAGTGGGACCACTGGGCGTACCTTCTTGGGTGGATGTGAACACTGGAAGTGTTGCATGTTTTCAAATCCCTTTACCTGCGCCAGTCCATCTGGACGCAAGTAATGTTTCGATCTGTCCGGATCTCCGTTTATTTCTTTCTTTTTTCGGATGTCCTTCCGCGAATATGTTACGTCATGCCGGAAGTACAGAATATAGAGAATGCACATGCGCTAATATGAAATTGTTGCACGAATTATATTTTAAAACCTTATATATACTTAATTTGTATTTTTGTCGGGTTTTATTTTGGTAACAATTCATTCATAAAAGAATAATAATGAAATATTCCTTTTTGGAAACCCGTAAAGACACGACGTCACGACGCACACCACGACATCACACACTACACGGGCGCACAAAACACCAGGCAGGATTTCGTCGATGTCCAGACAGCTGAGGTTCGTATTACACGGGCAGGCTAAACTGATTAATCTGCCAACAGCTTCGTTTTTATTATACATATATATATACCCTGCAAGGAAAATAAGTGGACAATAGTACTGCCCATTAGAAGCATATTTTATGTAACTTGTAACTCGGAAAAGGAGTTAAGATCGCGTCTAAAAGATGCCTATGAATCGTTTTATTTTATCGCAGAGACAATGACGTGCGAAGATATTTCTGAAAACTCTTTTCGAAGTTCAAAAAATTTCCGAAAGACACATATGAATCATGCCGGCCAAACAGTCCAGAGCATGGTTCTATTGAGACACAATTTTACTGAAAAATGTGTGTGTGGAAGCATGGATTATTAAAATGCCTTACTAATTAACTGGGAAAACAACCTTGCCAATTTTTAACCAAAAGCCTAAGACAGTGGTGGCTCTCCGTAAACCCCGAAAGCCTTGTCAAAATGTTCCTAATGGGATCTGTTCTCACTGTCTACAAAAACTAATTCCGTTGGACTGCGCACGAGAACGGGTGGGTTTCTTTATACAGCAACATGGCCCTTTCCCATGTTGCACTGCAAATGCGACCATAACAGTGACCAGTTGAGAATGCAATCCAATAACGCGACCACGCAAGGCGTGACCTAATTGCAGAACCCATCGAGACGTTTGAATCTGCCGTGGTAACACGAGTAACATGCGATAGGCGGAGCTTAAATGGATTCAGCCAATCGCTCAACGAATAGATAAATAGTGAAGAAATGTCAAAATAGATTGCCGATAAAATACTTTAATATGCTAAACAATTAGTGATGATTGAATAATACCTGGATGTATATGCAGATTATGAACTGAATTTGCTAGATAATATTAGACAATATGCCAATCAATGGTGATTAAAATGTGATGCGATTAAAGTGGAGTGGAATGACTCTAATTTTGTGCATAAAAGGTATGCAATCGGAAACGAAATAGAAGTAATTCCGATGAGGATGATGTGCATCACAAATTATTACTGCCAATTAATCTTACAATGCCTAATATTATAAAACAATGCAAATGACATTTTAACTGAGGGGTAAATCGTGGCTACACTATAACACCCCCACATAACAAAGAACCGGTTCGCTTGAACCGTAAACACATTTTAACATATGTCACAATAATATTCACAATAGCGAAAAATCTTCTCTTCTTCGCATACCGCATTTGACTTAGAGGAGTTCTTGTGTCATCACCATATGCCTGGTGTGTCGAATTGAAAGTAGGTCGTCTTTTTCCGTCTCTTTCTTCCAACCGTCATCTTCGTTGTGATTAGTGTTCATGCACTAACTGCATTGCTTTGTCTATTGTTTCTCTCTCTCTCTCTCTCTCTCTCTCTCTCTCTCTCTCTCTCTCTCTCTCTCTCTCTCTCTCTCTCTCTCTCTTCAACGCTCGGGCTACTACTTCTTCGACCATATGCATCAGTTTTGCGTCTAAACTTGTTTTCTGATCTTCATTTGCTGTCCGCAACTTAGAACTTTTATCTCCATTATTAGTTTCCGTTGTTTCTATTGTATGGGCGTTTATTTTGGAAATTCGATTGAATGGCCTCACATTTTAGCGCCAACGCCAAAGCTTGATATTCTGAGAATTTCCCTGGCAAATAGCCCACTCTAAATCTTATCATCCAGTTCTTCTCTGAACGCTCGAGACTCCAGGCAATCTTTGATATCTGCCATAGCAGTAGGATTGCAATTATGGTTAACCTCTTCACGCCCTGTTCCAATTCTGGCAATGTCTCGTTTTCTTGACTTCAGCTGTGCCCGATACATTTCACATTGATTGTTTGGTTCAAATAGGTTTGCCAAAGTAGTCAGCAATGCATTGAGTTTCATCTGTTGCATGCCCAATGTGGATGCAGCTCCTCGTTACTCGAGGGAGTTCCCGTCCTGTAAAGTCGATCAGTTCTCGTTCCGCCAAACTGACTTTCAAAGCCACCATATTGGATGCCATATTGATGAGGCAACATAGCCACATTCCAGCGAGAGTATTTGCTCTTGTTATCAATACAAGTATCGCGGTTTCCTTGAATGTCGTATTCGAAGGTCGTCGATGTAAACTTCGCGAAATTACTCTCTGTAGCATTACTTCTCTGAGTTGGCATTTGGAACTTAAAACTGTGCCACCTCTGGGTCTCTGCCTCGATATGGGCGGACTGTAATCTGGATTATTCTTTGAGCGGTAGGTATATTTCTCTGTCAAATTTTGTGTGACAAAAAATGGGCGCGGCTACACTGGTTGTGAAAATACCGGTAGTAGTAACTGTGCCTTGACAACATGTGACATTACATCCCAATTGTCCTGTTTTATGGTGACAATCTGGGTCCAATTGCTACTGTGTCGCACTGCATTTTCCAGTTCGCTGTTCAACTACAATTTTGAAACCATATGTTCTGCCCTATTCTGTACTGTATTCTCTTTGAAACTGACATAATCTGCACCTTCTGTCTGTATTTTACCTATATCAGAGTTCCACTCGGCATCTTCTCTTGCTCCAATAATATATTATTACTGTAACGTACTAAAGATATGCTCTAATTAGTCAATCCCTTTAACAAGATTGTAGCGCGTTAATGGCATCGGTTGTATCGCCAATCAACCACGGTCAAGCGGTTGACATGCGGCATCCGCGGGTATGAAATCTTACTACGGTACTAATAGTAGTTTATTGCGACCGCCGTAATCCGCATTTGTTTTCAAATGGCCGCCTTATACCCAGTCCAGTTTTTCACGCGCGCCATACACCGCGTTATCTATTATATACACAAAACAATATGTCAATTAATACATTGTTTACTGTTTGTTCAACATTCGAAGCTGGTCCTCTAACAAAATGAAAGATTCCTAAAATATGGGAAACAGCTCCAGTTACATGATTATTTAACCCTTTACCCAACAGAACGGCCCTGTGCCAATGCATTCTCTTATATATGCGAGTCGACCATAGGTCGCCTCGCATATATAAGAGAATGCATTGGCTTAACACATATTAAAAATGATAAAATTGTCAAAGAATGTAGAAAAATATTATAAAAAATGTTAAAAAATGTAAGAAAACATTATAAAATTGTTAAAGAATGTAAGAAAAAATGGTAAAAAGTGTTAAATTTTTGTTTTTTATGCCAATGCATTCTCTTATATATGCGAGGCGACCTATGGTCGACTCGCATATATAAGAGAATGCATTGGCACATGGCATAACTGTAACCATCACAATGTGGTCAATGAACCGGTTCCAAAGATATCCATATTTGTATGGTGTTATTGAGACAGACCGAAGATAGTTTAGGCTGTTGAAGCTTTATTTGGGCGTTTTTGGCCGCTTTGTTTGGTAAAGGGTTAACCCTGCAATTACCGGCCGATCAGATTGACTTGCATACTCTGCAAAATTATCGAGTCATTTATCAACGACGCCATTATTGACCACATGGGGGATCACCGTCTTTTCGCAACCTGCCAACATGGATTTCGGGCAAAGCACTCTTGTTGAGCCGAACTAATTGAATGGCCCCTCTTCATCACTACGACCTGGACAATTTACCCAGACTTCAACAAAGCTTTTGACGGTGTGCCACACACCAGGCTTTTTTGACAAACTGGAGGTATATGGTATAGAGAAAAACATATCATGGATTGAGGATCAAGGATGGATAGGCACCAGAGAGTCTATTGGGGCCGACATTATTCATTATTTTCATAAACAATCTCCAAATGGTGTCAACACCGTATGTGAAATATTCGACGATGACACTAAACTGAAACCCAAATCGTCAGTATTTACAAGAATACATAAACGCTGTGTGCAATTGGTCAACGGATTGGCAATTATCATTAAATTCAGAAAAAAAATCCCACATCGTCCACTTCAGCCACAATAACCCTCACAGAACATATAGCATCACGACGTAGCTGAAAATCCGCCAATATTAACCAGTACATGTCAAAAAGATCTTGGGGTGAGTGTACACTCGAAATTCAAATTCCAAAACAATGTATGTAACCGTGCTCGGAAGATTCATGGAATTATAACTAGAACATTTTAACAGTTGGAAGCTGATACATTCATGAAGTAGTTGTACTGTACGTGACAATGGTCAGTCTGATACATATCCAGACTCCATCTCATTACATACATCTACGTCCGACGACACTTGCATTCTATTTGATATCAAAGATGAAGGGGGAATTCCTTTTTTTGTGAAAACGCACAAATATTCATAGGCAATGTTTATCACGTGCGCCTCAGGTCATATAAACATGCAAGATTAGTCACTCTTCCTCTAACCAATTTCCGTGCAATAAAATGCTCGTTTAAGGTTTGCTTCACCATACATGCAGAATACCCGTTTCGCCATTAAGATGCTATATAATAAAGAACAATGTAATGAAAATATATCGATAGGCACGCTTAATATATATTATTGACCTGTACCGCGGTCATGTTGCGTCATCTCCTTATTTAGAATACGCTCTTGACATTTACTATACGATTACCCGAAGTGGTAATTATCCTTATTTTGGCACGTGACGTAATTCCCATTCCCAGGTTAGGAGAAAATACTATTTTTTGAATATCTTTGCAAATACAATTCTAGTATGTATACCTATTCTGTCTGATCATTCCCCAATTATGAATAAACGTACGTTTGCTTTGCTTTTGAACATACGGCGTTTGGTCAGTTAAGATAAGCGAATTTAACGTGTAGTTTATACGATAACTTCATGAGATTGCAGTCAAATGCCACGGGTGTGGCTTGTACGAATAAATGAATATTAATTGAATTTGCAGGAAGCTATTCACTGGTCAAGCAAGGCATCGATCGCTGCGTATTGGCTCGTTTTCTCCCGTTTGAAATAATTTTAACCATGAGAGTCTTTAAACCGTAAGTTGATTGAAATTAAACACGGTCTAATTTTATTTAGACTGGACAATGGTAAGACCTGTTTTGGAATATTGTAGTGTCGTCTGGGATCCGTATCTCCACCAAACTAGTCCCGCAATTCCAGAACCTGCGCCACAGAGAGAGAGAGAGACTAGTGAGATTGAATTTGATGTCAGTGAATCTCAGTAGACTACACTGTTAAAACAGAACCGTGAATTTTCACGGGAATTTGCAGGCAATTTGGGGACCGGTTGGACTGTCAATTTTTCACGGTCTTACCGTTACAAAATTTACAGCCAATCCCTGAATTTTTCACGGTCTGTCCGTAAAACATTTACAGCCAATCCGTGAATTTTTCACGGTCTGTCCGTTCTTGACTTTACAATTGAACCGTAGAATTAAACGGTTATGCCGTTAACAAATTTACAGCAAAACAGTGAATTTTCACGGTCTGCCCATTTATCAGTTACAGCCACACCGTAAAAATTCTTAGTATTAGTCTGTTCATGTATTGACTTTTGTGGTCATTAATATAGGCCTGATGATTGAAAATTGAAAATATATTCCTTATAATTTCAAATATATTTAGCAATATTGTAAATTCAACTCCGGACAGACACATGTATTATGTGAAATGCATATCCAACTGGGGGCGGTTTCATACAACCTTAGTAAAGCCGAAAGTGTCTTTGTATGTATTTCATGAGTTATCTAACCTGAAAATGCATTAACTTACGAGATAACATTCTGTGCACATTTAGCTTAACTGCAACTATGCTAAATCCTGCAGTCCAATTTCACTGCTAATATACATGTATGTATAGTTTGAGTAAGTATAGAGTGTCAATGGAATCTATTAAATAAAACGCACAGACGGTTATCGCGTTTCCAGGATAGAAAACTCTTTGAAAAAAACATACAAAGACAACATCTTTCGCTTAATAGTAAAATGTAAATATTATGTAGACAAATAACGTTTAATGAAACTGATAAACTGATGAATCAGTGACACAACAGTCAACATATTCCTCTATCCATGCATTTGATTTCTCCATAACAGTATACATATCCATAAATTTCCATGTCCGGTTGGTCAGTCAATGTATTGGCAACAGTATTTCTTCACGAAAATCCAGTTCCTTTGAAAGAACATCCGAAATATCATTGAACAACTAAATTAAACACCACCGTCCTGAAACTGTCAACTTTATATATCAGACAGTGCATCAATTGCCATCGCATGCTTATAGGAAAGCTGGTTGTCGTCGCTGAGTCTTATATTCGAGTCTTTGAAATGTCTCGTGTATCAGAATATCTCAGTCACTTAAATTTCCACAAATCTTGTAACATTATATTCAGTGCATTTCTGTGCCAGTTTCTGTTGAACATTCTCGATTTATTGGAACCAGCTGACACCAGCAAGACCGGAACAGTCCATAATTCACTAGAATATGTTTGAGATGGTGCTACATGTAATAGACCATAATTGTAGATACCAGATTTCTTTGAACCAATCAAGGAATCTGTTCTTCAGTCACACTCGCGCACACACACCCTAGGCCTAGTACCGGTACTGGTACTTCGGTTATTACACATCAACTTGAGAAGATTGTACCATCCGTATGTTGTGTCCGATGTTTTTTCGCAGATACTCGGTTGATGCTAACCTGTGCAAGCTCAGTGTAGCTCCTGAAAGAAAGAATAATTTAATATATCAGTGACTCATTGAATTGCATCCTAATTATGATTGTTATTAGGGTGACATCTTACCTGCCTGCACTTTTTTCTAAGATTCTCGACTTTAAAATCATATTATGGTATTGTACCAGAGTACATGTAACTTGATTGTAAGAATAATACCCTACCGTTCCAATTCAAATACAACAGTCTTCCGAAATTATATAGAGAGTAATCAATTGGTTTCGATGATTACGTGACATAATTCACGAGGGGAGCCGGGCCTGGTAAAACCGGCTACCCGAGTGAATTATGTCACGTAATCATCGAAACCAATTGATTATTCTGTTTATTACACGCTTTCAACCACTAAAAGTTGCTAATTCTAAAGAGAAGATGTGACAAAATAAGCCCAGATCAGCTGATTCTCCCATTTTGAACCCCAACGTACAGTTGCGCGTGCAGTTACGCGGATGGACACATAATTTAAATAATTGTGACGTAACGATACCGATTGACCACATAATTTGATGCGATTCATTTTTTAAAGTTGCGGAAATTTTCTGTAAAAATTGTGTTTATTCTGACCGAACAAGCATGGCACTTGGAACGGGATATTGTGAAGATTCTGATAATGTATGTAAATAATGTTGGTTCATACAGGAAATGTTTGGAAATCGTGCTAAAAGTAGAAAGATAAGTTTCGAAGTGACGATATTTTAATCATCGACGTAAACAAACTCTCGAAGAGCAACACGTGGAAATTCAGCTCGGAACTGGATAAATTTATTGTTCACATGGAATTGTTCATAGTTCATTTGACTGGAATATATATGACATCGGAGTCGATAATAGGTAAGATTCTTCTTCATTTTACCAGTTTATTAACTGCTTCTGCATCATCGTTAGCAGTTCGTTTCTGTTCAACTTCAACCATGTTTGAGCCACAGAAAGTGAAAATAGTTCCGGCTTAGAGCGGAACTGTCCAAAATCGCGTGCTCTCACCTGTGACGTAATTCACAGGTGTGACATTATCACTTTTAACTCACCAAGAAATCCTTATAAATCACGTCTAAGTGTGTAATAAACAACATTATTCTCACTGACCCAAACAATGTCGCACTCGCAGTTGGCCAGTTGGCTCAATCAGTGCACATGCATGATGCGCTTCAAATGAGACATGATAGTACGTAGTTGAATTACCTTCTCTTGGAAGATGGACTTATAAACTTTTGAGACCAATGTAGATGTGGTTATTGGTTAATATTCAAGACGTTTGCATCTCAAAATTCACGAATTTTTTTTTATTTCCGCGTTCCATTCGTGAATACTCAACTACACGGCGAGATGGATGATATATTAAAAATCACGGATGTGGACGAGGATTACATGTAGTTATAGTTAGAATTTAAAACGGATGTATTGTGATCTAATAGACAAAAACTCACTTTCAAAACAATTCCTATCTCTTTGATAAAATTATGTTTACATTGGCATTTTTAACAATAATCACGCTAAGCATCTACTTATTATTTTGTTATTTCTTTCTTAATGATACTTGGCAACATATTGAGGTGCTCCCCACACACATGAGGGACTTCCTGACTGAACAATCCACCGGAATAAATTTTCATATCGTAATAATTATGTCCGATCATATATATATGAACGTGAATATAGGGGTTCCGTCGAGGGGTTGAGTTAGACCCTCGGAACAGGGATGGCACCAGTATTCCACCGACGCAGGGGCTATAATATACGATCGATCTCGACCCCCCCCCCCCCCCTCCGTTGGGGGGGGGGTGCTATTATACCGTAATGCTATATGGCTTACCATTGCACATTTCCATACTAGGAGGAGATGACTAAGCTGTACACCACTTATTGATACCTCTGTCATTGAACCAGACCGAACTCCCATGTACCTCGGACTGTCGAATTGTTAGAAATATCTAACCTAATATTATGTCAAACTTAAAAATATATGCTGTTGTTGTCTAAAAACAACATTTTCCCCACTAATTTCTCAAACAATGAGAACAATTCCAACATATATGTGACAGAATATGGTTAAAAAATTATCTTTTGCACTGTTTTCCAAATTTACAACCGTTGGGAACTTTGACCAAATGTTGGGTAGGGTGAGACATTATTGCCAATCAAAAATCAAATCATACCGGGAATGGAACAATATCGCGTACTTACCAATGGTAATTCTGTGAAGATCGCCACACAGCACACAGGAAAAGTGCTGATCAAATATGTTCGAGAACAAAACAAATCAACTTTATGGAAGATCGAAGCGCGAAAATGAGAAACTGGTACCGTATCAACAGGCTGTTTAAAACTATATCTGAATTCTTAACGATGTGATGGAATTTAAATCTAACAGCGTGCCTGTATAATAGTCTATACCGGTATGTATTGATACCGTAAACAGGATATGCCATGCAATCCCGACCTCGGCATTCATGTACAGATAGTCGCAATCCCTGTTGATTAGTGGTGACAGCTATATAGCTTTGTCCGTTAAAACACTGCTCAGAGCTGTAAATTGGTAATGAATGGAATCTTTGTGCTAACACATGCTTTTCTACAACTTGGAGCTGTAAATTGGGGTCCAGTTTACAGCTCGTTGTATGAGTGTACAGCTACAATGTTAACACAGAAACAACAAAGATATAGGGAAATACCTCGTCTGACAAAAGTAGTTATCTTGTGGAATAATTTGCCATATTTCGTTGTGGGTGTTGGAATTTTAACACCGATTTTAAAAGGACGAATTGATTGACTCAGGACTATCTAAACGATAAAAATATGACTTTTATTGTTGAAACCCCATTTTGTGATGTTGTATTATATTAACAACAATATACCATCTGGGACTATAAGTCGAACGACTTGTTCCTTATTAAATTGGTATTGATATTGAAACAGACTAGAATGAATAGTAAATATAAAGCCAGTATTGATATCGGCGATCCCCGGAGTGGATTCTTTTATGTCTCGTCACGCTGCATGAAAGACTAAATGATGATTAACTCGCATTTATCACACGGATGTGGTTGATCATCAGTATGTATCTTCTTATGTACTGCCAATTGTCCCGAAAGAGCGAACGAATTCTCACATATATCACATCGATAGGGCCGATCACCGGAGTGGAATATTTTATTATTTTTTAACTCATGTGATTGTTTGATTGCTTGCTCGCATATATCGCACTGATACGGCCGATCATCGATGTTAATCCTCTTGTGTGCCATCGAAGCACCTGACTGGTTGAATGGATTTCCACAAATATCACATCGATACAGGAGATTGCCGGAGTGGATTCTTTTATGACTTTTTAAATCATTTAAGTATTTGAATGCTTCCTCGCATAGATCACACTGATACGGTCGATCGCCGGAGTGAATTCGCTTATGCCTCGTCAGGACGCTAGTTGTAGTGAATGATTTCTCGCATATATCGCACTGATACGGTCGATCGCTGGAGTGAACTCGTTTATGCCTCGTCAGGTCGCTAGATGTAATGAATGTTTTATCGCATATATCGCAATGATATGGTCGATCGCCGGAGTGGATTCGCTTATGTTTCGTCAGGCCGCTAGAAGTAGTGAATGCTTTCTCGCATATATCGCACTGAAACTTGCCATCACCGGTGTGGATTCTCGTGTGTGTCGTCAAATTGCCCAAGGCCGTGAATGCTTTTCCACAAATATCGCAACGGTACGGTCGATCACCGGTGTGGATTCGCTTATGTCTCGTCAGGACGCTAGATGTAGTGAATGCTTTCTCGCATATTTCGCACTGATATTGGCGATCAGAAGTGTGTATCCTCTTGTGTGCGATCAAAGTGCCTGACTGCGAGAATAATTTTTGACATATGTCACATTGATATGGACGATCACCTGTATGGATTCTCGTATGTCTCGTCAGGTCGTTTGATCTGCTGAATGTTTTCTCGCATATGTCGCATTGATACGGGCGTTCATCTGTGTGAATCATCTTGTATGCCATTACAGCGTCGGGCTGGGTGAATGATTTTTCACAAATATGACATTGATAGGGGCGGTCGATGGACTGAGGTATGTTTCTCTATTCCTTTATGTTTCGTCACTTCGCTTGATTTAGTGAATGCATTCTTGCATACACCACGCTCACGATGTCGATCTTCTATGTGTATCTCCTCATATGTGAAGTCAAATCGCACGACAAAGTAAATGATCAGATGATTTCTCACAAAGATTACATCGATATCATATGGACGGTCGCCAGAATTAATTCTCTTAACGTCAGTATGCTCGACTCAAATAATGTTTTATCCCATATATCACACTGATGTAGTAATCAAGAACGAATGTAATCACAAAATAATGACAAGAGACAAACGACACGTGTAGTTGACGAGAGCGCGATTGTGTGGTGCTTCACAGGAAAGTTATTTCAAACAAAAAGAAAGATTAGGTCTATCAGATAAGTAACAACAAAGAGTTCTGGTCTGTCCGATACGGGACCTTTATTGGACGTTTATCAAATTCAAATTGTTTATTTGGTATAGAATCCAATTATAAGATTATTACCAACACATATGCATGACATAACAAAAGGACATTTACATCAATACATGTATACAATCAAGTATATAAATGAACAAAGTGTAGGTTAGAATATTCATGAGTTGCATAACTGTTTTAATTAGAGGTTTGGGTGGAGCTTACTAATAATAAATAGTTATTTGCCAATATGTGGTTATAATCTGATAATATCACAAGAGCGGGTTTCAGTTCGCAAGCTCATTCCGTTTTTTATACATTTTGTAAACTCCCATTATACAAATTATCTTTATGGATGTGTCGACTTCATTTGGACTTAATATGAAATTAACTTTTTCATCATCGCTATAGTTAATAAATTCTGGAATACTGGACTGAATTTTCTCAAGCATTATCTTTCTCTCCGGATTAAGGGGCTTATAGTCTATAATAAAATGCTTTTCTCCACCACTCCATTCTTGCAAATAGGACAAATTCGGTCTTTTGGTCTGCCCTTTTCAATTAATAACTGAGTGTGGCTAATCCTAATCTTGGTATACGTAGTTATTACTTTAATATCTAAGTCAGCTAATAGGTAATTTTCAAACTGAAACAAATTTTTAAGTTTGCTATAAAACCTTAAAGGTACTCAACCCGATAAAACTCCTCTCAATTACTATTTCAATGGCTTCGGGGGTCAAAAATATTTGATTCGAGTCGAGGAAGTCACCCATCAAAGCTCAGATTTGTTAGATATCGATTTTAGAAATCTATTATTTTTCATTATCGGGAATTCTTTCTGGCCCAGAAGACAATAAAAAAATCGTTATTATTACCCACTTGATTATAGAGTTATCCATCCTTGTCTGTTTGAATAGAATTTTGGCGTAAAATCTCGAGCAGGTTACCAAATTGACGGCAGTTATCAGTACTCATCTCGAGAACATAAGAATTTTCAAAAATCAATATCTAATAACTCTGAGCTTTGTTTGATGGGTTCCTCGACTCGAATCAAATATTTTTTACCCCCAAAGCCAAAGAAATAGTAATATAGGACCCTCTGATCGGATTGTTGTTGTTGGAATCTGTTGAGATGGGGACCCTCTTTACGGGTTGAGTACCTTTAATGTATTGCCGTTGGGTTTATTGTCATCATTAAATAGTTGTTTTTTTCCCAAAACTCAGTAAACCTGGTTTGTAATTTCTTATCCACCTCTCGAGATACTCCCCTGATATTATAGTTATTGATTATCTCTTTAAATAACAAATTTGAAATAATTTCGTGGGTATCTCTAAAACCACGGAACGTAGATGGATGATCTCGCTTATTGAGGGACTATAGTTTATCCAGCATTTAAAAATAAAAAGTCGTTAATAACTGGCTGAATGTTTTCTATGGTGCACATTTCGTTGATAATTACAAGGCATGCGTGGACATAACGTTTAAACTTCGAAAAGCATTAGAATGGGGACAACAGTGTGTTGTTTTGTGATTTCTGAAAGGTACAGGGCGAATATGTTGTGGCAAATACTCGTTAATGGGCTCCGGCTCCGCCGTCGCCCATTAACTAAATTTGCCACAGTCTATTCGCCCTGTACCTTTCAAGAATCACAAAACACCACACCGTTATCCCCTAGTTATATGTATATATTGTCCATAACACACCACCATTACTCATCTCAAGGACATCGTGAAAAGTTCAAGGTCATTGTAAAACATTGCTGTTTATCACTTTACGTCATATTATTTGTCTTTATGATTAACCTACCTCAATTTGTTGCATCATGTTGCTATGTTGTGAAATTCTGGAGATCACATATTTTATTTTGAGCTATATATCGTATCCATAGGGTGATTACTACTCTTGTGAGATATGTTATGAAACATGTGACCGGGCCTATATCCACCCGTAAAATGACAAATTGCTCTTCCCAATAAACAATTACCACACCATTGGTGGGACGGATAGAGGGAATAAATCGTGAATGTCATGGTAACAGCATCAAAGTTGGCTCACATTTACATCATATGATTATAAGTAATGTATGAATATGATGACAATATGAAAAATGTATACCATTTCCATTGCAACTATGTCGGTGAAAACATTCGTTTTTGCCTAAATTAACCATTAGGCATTGCTATTGCCTAGCAACCTCATGGGAAAACTGTTCACTATGCATCTATTTGGATTGGACATGTATCAGACCATATACTTGTTAGAATATATACCTTTTGTTAATGGGTAGATTCAAAATGGCCGCGATTTAAGCACTACAACAAATGTGTGATGTGTGTATCTGAATGTATCGCCGTTTGGTGCATTCTGTGTACAATTGTTTATTTGAAAAATAAAACTGGGCTCGACGAAACACTACTCGGTGATTCTGATATATGTGTTGCATTTTAGACCATTATGGGGCTCTGCGTGATCACTCAAGTAGCATGTAGGAGTTATCATTCCTGTGAAGCTTGACGATAGTGATGATAAAATGAAATCATGTTGCCGTCGCAACAGCCTTAAACTAAGTACGAAATGTATATATACATGTATATCCCGTTGTTTAAAATGAACTTTGGCATGGTACCACCATGCACCGTATATGAATAGCACATAAACATTTTCATGACGGGAGCTGCGCTGGTGCAGCAGTAAAGATCCCGTTGTGAGTCTCGCATATATAAGAGAATGCACTGGCTTACCTAACATCCACTATACGTGGTTAATATCACATTTCTGACCAATAAGTCATTTTCCAAATCAAAGGTTCAATTGTAGGTACGTTGTGTAATGGGATTCTGTGATAGGATGGACATTTTCAAACACTATTTGATGGTTAAGAATAGATATATCATGTATTTATAGGTCTTAATCGTCCAAATGAGCACATATAATCCACTATTCGGGACCACGTTTATACATGCATTTCTTTACTAAAACATCACATTGTCCATTTAAAGGACAATGTATGGGCATTTAGTGGTAATCTGTTATAGAGTATTACCCATTTATTAACAATGTTAATGTGTCATATTTCCCATTTAAAAATTACAAATACCTGAAATCGAATCAGTCATGTGGTACATCCATCACGAAAATAAGAGAGAGAGAGAGAGAGAGAGAGAGAGAGAGAGAGAGAGAGAGAGAGAGAGAGAGAGAGAAAGGGTGAGGGAGAGAGTATGCATAAGTAATATGTAAAAAAAAAACCGTCACAAAAGCTCATTTATGGAAGATGCTTAATATTTCATGCTTTTGGGCGACGGAAGCATGGCCAAAAACATCGCTAAAATGTGATCGCTCCTATCTAGAGGTGATGTCTGTAAACTTTCAAAACAATTCCAATAAATGTGGTCTGCAGTGTCCTGCGATGGAGGAGTTGAATTTGAAATCAAAGATGGCTGCTGGTGGCCATGTTTTAAAATTATTTCGGGAAAAATTGTTGGCTTCCACCTAGAGCTTATCCCGAAGTTATATATGAAGTTTGGTGACGATACATGTAGGATGAGGGGTGTGGTCTGTATGGTGTGGCAAAGTATTTAGTCGAGCAAAGAGTAAATACAAGATGGCTGCTGGCGGCCATGTTTTCATAGACAATCGTTCAAATTCAATAGCTCCTATCTAGGGGTGATCTAAACAACCCTGTAACTTTTCAAAAACAATTCTCCAATAAATGTGGGTTGTCATATTTTTTAATGAACTTCGGAAACAAATTGATGGCTCCCATCAAGAGATCACCCGAAGATCCATATGAAGTTTGGCGATGATCGGATGAGGGATATGGTCTGTATGGTGTGGCAAAGGATTTAGTCACGCAAAGTGTAAAATGTAAGATAGCGGCCGGTGGCCATATTTTTCATGCAAAATCGTTCGAAAATCGTCAGAATTCACACACAAAACGGCTATGTTATATAGGTGTGTTGTTACACGAGGACGGACGTTAATAGTCAAGTTATGATAATAATTGGCAGACAAGTGAGAAAAGGGAATGGCAAAAGCACCACGGGATGAAGGGATCTACAATCTAGATGACACGGGGTGTGACAAAACGCCCGTGCTATCAGGGATTACTGGTACATAGCATTATGGATATGGACTGAGAGAACCATGCTCACATGGTACCTTGAGGGGTTGGTGAAAAGTTTACCTTTTCGGCAATAATATCTTATTTACCCATGTATATTTTAGCAACCGATAAGTCCACTGAAGTTGACTGAAATGTTACCATGTCAGTGATCAAATTTGAAACGGTTGCTATGGAAACAAGAACATTGGGTCCCCCAACATATTATTTGGAATGGACATGTATAACTAACTAACGTCGGAGAGTATTCCGCATTGCAGTTTTTCTGAACGAAATTGCGGGAATAATACACAAACAGTTGACTGAATTGGCCATTGTGACAGTATTTGGGATAATGGAAACAATAATTATGTTCAGATAAATCAATATTTTACGTCCGAAGTGAATGAATTTCTGATATAGGACCTGTTGGTGGAATTAGTTCTGGAAAATTATTCGCAAGCCTTATCATTTTCGTTCCAAAATAGTAATTTTGCAATATTTTCGCTAGCAATTGCAACAACATATATGTTATTTATTAAAATTACTAACTCAACCTGAAAACTACTAATATTGACCCAACACAATCACTCTGTATTTATGTTGTATTACTATCTACAGCATGGGGTCATGGCTTTGTTCCGAATGTTACGAATTACCATTAGGAAGTCCACAACGGTTGGAAACCAACCCCCGGATAACATAGGAGACCGACCCCGGATAACATAGGAGACCGACCCCGGCTAACATAGGAGACCGAGACCGGCTTCTGGAACGCGATGGGCTACGATACAAGAGACGTCGTCAGCAGCGACATGAAAACCTGCTACCCGGTACTTACCGGAAAATGTTCATGCTTTAATCCGGTCTGTCATGATTTTGCTAAATGTTGGCCCTAAGCCACTGGACTATTTAAGTTGATCACTATATCAGTCAAGTCGACAGTCATCTTAATTAGTCCTACCTGTTTATCTAACCCCAGTATAATGTTCTCCATAACAATGAGATAATATGCCGAACAAACGGATTCTTTCACTGACTATGGTGTTGCTTGTTTCAACGTGTAGCGATACGATTCGAATGTGTACGTCACATGTGGTATATAGGGTAATTAATAACATAAATAATAATTATGGATAATTAAACTTACTGATTAGGGACAAACACAGACCCCCCCCCCCCCAATTTCGAATATTGTCACACACCGCAAATGTTTGCCCCAGTCATGGACTCGTGGTCTATTTTATTATGTATCGTGTGTACATGTTTGTTCTACTTTTGCATGCGAAGGTCGGCATTCAGCGAATTAAATCGGTGATTGACAGTGGATGGGATTAACCCGGCGGCCAGCTCACTGCACGTGAATACCTTCTAGGCATCGTCTATCCACGAGAAGATATATTTGGATTTACAGGTAACGACCTTCTCATGACCCTCTGCTGGTCGTAATATGGATGCTGGAGGACCCAGGCTGCCCGCCATCATTTAATGCTATGTTGGGGTGATCAAACCAAAGTGCCACCCGTGATCAAGACACTGACGCATATGTGTTTATCAATTTACTCCCGCCGTATCGCTAATACGTCAGACCAACTGACTTTCATCATACTCCAAATAAGTCCATCTCATAGTCTCTGCTATAATTCACACTTTACACCATCAGTAAATTTGGTTTTAGGGAAAATCTCTGCATATATTAATTTTTATTTCCACGAATTACGCTTCAGCGAAAATATTTGCACTGAAGCACAAATTACTCCCATAATATCCACTAACCCCACATAGCATTAACATTTCTTCCATTTTTAGCATGGACGCTATAAAATTGTTACATGTACGTCTTGGAAACTACAACACGTTTGGAGTCTACATCAACACTGGCACAAAATAAATACATCAGTCAATAACTATGGGTCGTGAATATGTTCACTTCGATCGGTTGGCTCCTGAATTGAGACTTTTTGAGACTTTCCGGCTGGACTATTGTTGTAGCGGATGCATTCTGGTCTATCGCGCTTACCTGTTGATCATCGGTCCGGATCATTTTACATGCAACGTACCTCCTGGATCGGTGAATTCCCACAATAATATAATATAATGATTTATTTCAGGCCTAAGACGCCCATATAGTTACATATATGACATTAAAACAAATAAGTTTATACATAAAGGACATTATTCCAATTTGTAAACAATGTTGATTTTAGCATGGTATCTGAAGCACATACCTATTGCCCTTAAAATACTGTTTTCGTATTGGAACAATCTCTCAAGAAAACCATATACGGTACAAATGTTCAGATTAACATTGATAAAGAAGATGCCCGGTCATACACATACATTCCACTCACACTACAAAACCTTTCATACCCCATTAATTTCCTGTAAGCATTATTAAAACATTATTATATTTGGGAAATATTGTTTGGTGAAATTAAACTAAAGATGTTAGCAGTATAAAGGAGAGATATAAATATGAAATTAGTACATTGTTACATACGAAGAACATCTATTAAACTTCATATTAAGATAGAACTTGAACAAATGGATCGATATTGTCGGATAATGTCATCTGTTCTGTTATGAGTTGTTGGATTACTTGATTGATTAAATACTATTCCGCGGATATATCGCACCCATACGGTCAATAATCTGAGTAGACTCTTTATGTGGTTCGTCAGGTCACTTGATTTAGTGCATGTTTTCTAGAATATATCTCAGTCCTGCGCCAGATCACCGGTATGAATTATCTAGTGTGAAGTCAAACTTCCCGACTGCAGAAATGATTTCCCATCAATATCGCACTGAATGATTTTCCACAAATATGTGACCCGTCATATCAAATCCAGTCGTAAGTCGGGATTTCTTTTACCCTGTGCCAATGCATTCTCTTATATATGCGAGTCGACCATAGGTCGCCTCGCATATATAAGAGAATGCATTGGCCTAACAATTTTTTATCATTTTTTTTAAATAAATGTTTCTTACAATTTTTAGGACATAAAATAAAAAACATCCATTACCCTGCAGGGAGCCCCACACATATATAGAAGCATATAGAAGAGTGTCGTCTGATCATGTTTGTCTGGGGCTCTGTGTGGGTGAAATTATAAAATTGTTAAAGAATACAAGAACAAATTATTAAAATTGTAAAAAATTGTTAGGCCAATGCATTCTCTTATATATGCGAGGCGACCTATGGTCGACTCGCATATATAAGAGAATGCATTGGCACAGGGTAAAAAATCCCGACTTACGACTGGATTTGATATGGCGGGTCACATATCTCAGTGATACGGGTTATTTCCCATAGCCATCGTCAGAATGGATTCTTATATGAGTTTTAAGATTACTTGAATGGTTAAATGCTTTCCTGCATAAATGACACTGATATGGGCGCTCGTCGGTGTGAATTCTTTTATGCTTCGTCAGTTCGCTTGATGTTGTAAATGCTTTCTTGCATACATCGCACCCATACGGTCGATCTCCGGTGTGAATCCTCATGTGTGATTTCAAACCTCCCGACTGCAGAAATGATTTCTCACAGATGTCGCACTGATACGGTCGATCGCCAGTGTGTATCTTCATGTGTACAGTCAAATGTCCTGATGACTTGAATGATTTTTCACAAATATCACATTGATACGGGCGTTCGCATGAGTGGATTATCTTATGCTTAGTGAGGTCGTGTGACACTGTGAATGATTTCTCACATATGTCGCACTGATACGGTCGATCGCCGGTGTGAATCCTCTTGTGTGAAGTCAAATGTCCTGACAAGGCGAATGATTTTTCACAAATTTCGCACTGATACGGTCGATCCCCAGTGTGACTTATCCTGTGTTCAGTCAAATGTCGTAATGAGGTGAATGATTTTTCACAAATATCGCACTGATACGGGTGACTCCCACACATATCGGCGGAGTGGCTTCGTTTATGACTTGTTAAATTACATGATTGATTAAATGCTTTCCCGCATATATCGCACGCATACGGCCGATCTCCGGTGTGTATCCTTTTGTGTTTAGCCAACGTGCCCGATAAGGCGAATGCTTTATCACATATATCGCACTGATACGGCCGATCTCCAGTGTGAATCCGTTTGTGTCTAGTCAAATTTCCCGACCAGATGAATTTTTTCCCACAAATATCACAATGATACGGGCGGTCACCGGAGTGAATTCTCTTATGTATTGTCAGTTCGCCTGCTGTAATGAATTGTTTCCCACATATATCGCACCCATATGGGCGATCCCCGGTGTGTATTCTTGTGTGTTTAGTCAAACCTCCTAACAGGGTGAATGATTTCTCACAAATATCACATCGAAATGGGCGATCGCCGGAATGGATTCTCATATGACATTTTAGATCAGTTGATTGTTTGAATGCTTTGTCGCATATATCGCACTGGTACGGGCGACGATCGGTAGGGTTCATCATGAGTGCAGACAAATTGCTCGATTCAGTGAATGATTTCCCATAGATATCACATCGATATGGTCGTCGGGCGACCACCGGAGTGGTGTAGGGGAGATCACTCTATCGATACGGGCGATAACCGGGGTGGGTTCATAAATATATTTCACCGGAGTGGGTTCATAACTGTCTTTCACCGGAGTGGATTCATAAATGTCTTACATGTATCGCACTTTCTGAAATATTGAATGTTTTTTTTTGCAAACGTGATCACTGGTGTGTATTCTAAAATGTAGTCAAAAAGTCCAACAGTGTGAATAATTCCCGGAAACCTGAAAATTGCAAACTTCTTACATCTTATATTGGTCCATCTCCAGGAAAATTTCCATCCCGATTTGTTTATCAGGTTGACTGGGAGAGGGGCCAATACACGCCGGACCGAATGTTTTTTTTTGCAAACTAGATCACTAGTGTGTATTCTAAAATGTTGTCAAAGAGTCCAACCGTGTAAATAATTCCCGGAAATTTATATCAGAATGATATAGTCGGTGATGTCGATGAACTGTCACAATGGTATGGATGATCACAATTATAAAATTTTGTTAATGTTTTCCGTGCACAGTTAATTTTCTAAATGTGAAGGACGATTAGTTTCCAAAATGTATCCCAAACTAGTTCTCCTTTTCCGCAACATTCTGAGAGATGAATATTTTACAAACACTATGACACTTACGAATATAACTTGCAATCAATCCAATAGACAAATAACGTTATTAAATGTAGGTCTTTAAAAAGCTACAATTTTTCAATCAAATCGCTTCCTTGTACACAGCGTCAGAAAATGTATGGTACTGATTAATAGGATCACTTATTGGGCGTTTGATTAAGTATTTTCGAGGACGGTGCGGGACTGCCACTCGGAGCGGGTGAAAATGGTATGTGGACCATTTCGAGAACGGTAAGGATTTAGGTTAATTTAACCGCCCCAAATACCAAAAAAAGAAGCAAACCAGCCCTGAACCCGGCAGGGTGTATCGGTACATCCCTGAGGGGTGAATTTGGTGTATGGATCATTTTCGGAAACTGTACGGATTTAGGCCAATTTGACCGTATGGGTGGGTGACCACCCCGATTAGAAACACACCCACCCTGATCTCTGGTACCGCCACGGTGGCTGTAAAATGGCTTATGGACCATTTTCGACAAAGGCACAGATTTGACCGCCCCAATTACCCAATAGAAACTCACATGAAGCAAATTGAATAGAACGCCTAACAAAATTACCCAATAATCTGTACCTAATATTTTCAGACGAAGCTTACTCATCAGTTTCCTCTGTTGTTTCACGAATCATTGCGCTGCTTATAGAAAATCTTTCCCACATTTCCTACATAACAATCACTCATTGTTCATGGATACATAGGCCTAAAGTGACATTTCAGGCATCACCCATTGTTGTCGTACATGTATAGACCTTTGTGACATTTCTGTGAAATAACACTATTATTTAATCAACATGGCAGAAGGGAGAATATACTCTGATGAGCAATCATACCATTGTGATATTTGTGGAAAGATATTTGTTACACCCAGCACATTGACTGTACACAAGCGAATCCACACCGACGAACGGCCATACGAATGCGATATCTGCGGAAAAGAATTCAACCAATCGAATGATTTAAACAGTCATAAAAAAATCCACTCCGGCGATCACACGTATTCATGTGAAGTTTGTGGGAAGCATTTCAGTAGATCAAGATACCTGTCAATTCATAAGCGAATCCACTCCAGCGATCGACCGTACCAATGTGATATTTGTGGAAAATCATTCATTGGATCGAACAAATTAACAGACCACAAAAGGATTCACACCGGTAATCGGCCGTATGTGTGTGATATATGCGCGAAAGCATTTACAGTATCAAGCGATCTCACGAGACATAAGCGAATTCATTCCGGCGATCGACCGTACAAATGCGATATATGTGGGAAATCATTTACTGTGTCGGGCAATTTCACCAGACACAAGAGGATTCACACCGGCGATCGACCGTATCAGTGCGATATATGCGAGAAAGCATTCAAACAATCAAATAGTTTAAAAAGTCATATGAGAAGCCACTCCGGTGATCGCCCGTATCAATGTGATATTTGTGGGAAATATTTCACTAGATTAAGTCACCTATCAGTTCATAAGAGAATCCACTCAGATGATGGACCGTACGAATGTGATATTTGTGCGAAAGCGTTCACAGTATCAAGCGATCTCAAGAGACATAAGCAAATTCATTCAAGCGACGGACCGTTCGAATGCGATACACGTGAGTAACCATTCACAGTATCAAGTGATCTCACGAGACATAAGCGAATTCACTCCAGCGATCGACCGTTCGAATGAGATATATGTGCGAGCACGCATTCAGGAAATCATGCGACCTAAAAAAAACATAAGCGAATTTACTCCAGCGATCGACCGTTCGAATGAGATATAGGCCTATGTGCGAGCAAGCATTCAGAGAATCGTGTGATTTCACGAGACATAAGTGAATTCACCCTAGAGAGATCGACCGTTCGAATGAGATATATGTGCGAGCAGGCATTCAGAGAATCATGCGATTTCACGAGACAAGCGAATTCACTCCAGCGATCGACCGTTCGAATGAGATATATTTGCGAGCAAGCATTCGGAGAATCAAGCCATCTCACAAGACAAGCGAATTCACTCCAGAGAGATCGACCGTTCGAATGAGATATATGTGCGATCATCGTATTCGTTTGATATTATGTGAGCAAGCAGTCGCAGCAACAAGAACTCTGACAACATATAAGCGAACTCATACTGGCGATCAACCGTATCTGTGTGATATTATGTGAGCAAGCATTCGCGGCAACAAGAACTCTGACAACATATAAGCGAACTCATACTGGCGATCGACCATATCCGTGTGATATTATGTGTGCAAGCATTCATGGCAACAAGATCTCTGACAACATATAATCTCTGACAACATATAGGCGAACTCATACTGGCGATCGACCGTATCCGTGTGATATTATGTGTGCAAGCATTCATGGCAACAAGATCTCTGACAACATATAATCTCTGACATCATATAAGCGAACTAATACTGACGATCGACCGTATCCTTGTGATATTATGTGAGCAAGCATTCATGGCAACAAGAACTTTGACAACATATAATCTCTGACATCATATAAGCGAACTAATACTGACGATCGACCATATCCGTGTGATATTATGTGAGCAAGCATTCATGGCAAGAAGATCTCTGACTACATATAATCTCTGACATCATCTAAGCGAACTAATACTGACGATCGACCGTATCCGTGTGATATTATGTGTGCAAGCATTCATGGCAACAAGATCTCTGACAACATATAATCTCTGACAACATATAGGCGAACTCATACTGGCGATCGACCGTATCCGTGTGATATTATGTGTGCAAGCATTCATGGCAACAAGAACTTTGACAACATATAAGCGAACTAATACTGACGATCGACCGTATCCGTGTGATATTATGTGAGCAAGCATTCATGGCAACAAGATATCTGACAACATATAATCTCTGACTACATATAAACTCTGACAACATATAATCTCTGACAACATATAATCTCTGACGACATATAACTTTGACAACATATAATCTCTGACAACATATAATCTCTGACAACATATAATCTCTGACGACATATAACTTTGACAACATATAATCTCTGACAACATATAAGCGAACTAATCCTGACGATCGACCGCATTGTGATATTTGTTGAAATCATTCACACTTTCCGATAATTTCAATCAAATCAAATTTAATATTGGAATGATTCTGACCGACTCCTAGTTAGTGTAAACAATATTTTATTCTCAACAACAAGTTTGTAAATACATATATAATTTGACTTTCAACACAGACATGACAAAGTGTTTATACCTGTGTCCTAGCATATACGAGATGAGAAAGAGATATGACAGTAAGCTGTATAAGGTTATATTTGTCATTTCCGTTCGGATATTCACATGTGTGATATAAACTGGTTTATCATTAATATCTAATAGAGTTATTATACCCCCTTTTTTTAAAAAGGGGGATATATTGTTTTGCACCTGTCCGTGTGTGCGTGCGTTTGTGCGTACGTCCGTCCGATGTCTGTTCATGTCATAACTTGAACATTAGTTCTCAGATCCCAATGAAAGTAGGTATGGATGTTCACTACTATGAGGACATTAAACAGAGGGTTCCATCATTTCTTTCGGATTCTCCGTTCTAGAGTTATTCATCTTTGTTTATCTGGAAATGTTGGCTTTTTGGTCTGTCTGGTGTCTGTTCATGTCGTAACTTCAATAGTTGTGCTGGGATCTCAATGAAATTTGGTATGGATGTTCACTACTATGAGGAAATTAAAAAGAGGGTTCCATGAGTTATACATCTTTGTTTATCTGGAAATGTTGGCTTTTTGGTCCGTCTGGTGTCTGTTCATGTCTTAAAGGTGGATTATCTCTTTGTAAACATGTATTATATAGTTACCGGGGTATAAAATATTAGATTTGAATCGAAGACTCCTGTCCGGAAATGCTTCTATCGACTAATATTAATTTTATTTCGAATATTTTCTGGTCTAAAAAGGTGTGTTTGTTCAGCTAACGAACAATAGTGGTTACTGTTAACAGAGACCAGAAATTATATTGTGCAATTTTGTCACAAATAAACGTTAATTATACTCATTATCGCTTATATCTGTGGAACAAAACAGTACAAACAACCAATCTGTGACATTTGACATTCGTTGCGTAGCCGTAGGAACAGCCCAGTGCTCTATATCGCAATACGGTCTCATCCGAATGGTCGGTTCTAAAAATAGTAACATAAATGGGCCCGATTTAATATTCGAAATAAAATCAATATTAATTGATAGAAGCTTTTCCGGACATAGGTCTTCAGTTCATATCTATTATTTTATACCCACGCAACTATTTAAAATTTGTTATTTAAAGAGATAATCCATCTTTAACTTCAACAGTTGTACTGGGATCTCAATGAAATTTGGTACGAATGTTCACTACTATGATGACATTCAATAGAGGGTTCCATTGTTCTGTTCTGCTTTTCCATTCTCGAGTTATTCATCTTTGTTTATCTGGAAATGTTGGCTGTTTGGTCCTTCTGATGTCTGTTCAGCTCATAACTTGAACAGTAATGCTCGGATCTCAATGAAATTTTGTATGGATGTTCACCAGTATGAGGACATTTAATGGCACATTCAACTGTTTTGCTTTTGGTTGTTTTTGTTCTATAGTTATTCATCTTTGTTTATATGAAAATGCTGATTTTTGGGTCCATCTGAGTATAGCAGTCATAAGTTATAGATATGCCCACACTAGGCGGTATGCCACAAGGGGGTATGCACCGGACGACAGTCCATCTCTTGTTTTGACTGCCAATTATTAAGATCTTTTATACTTGGTCTATTGCGAAGACCTTGAAAGCATAACGTTTGTTCATTCGTGAACTTTCGACAAGACAAAAAGAAGTATTCTGGTTTTTCTTGTCAGCCACCATCATAATTTTCCTGC
Source organism: Siphonodentalium dalli (assembly GCA_032622095.1). Classification (NCBI taxonomy): domain Eukaryota; kingdom Metazoa; phylum Mollusca; class Scaphopoda; order Gadilida; family Siphonodentaliidae; genus Siphonodentalium; species Siphonodentalium dalli. Next base: position 256,724,170 of record CP136061.1, read on the forward strand.
AAATGCATGCGTGCGAGGCGTATTCGACAGCGAAGTATTTGAATTTGACGGTCGGGTATATGCATACTCGTAGAATTGTGGAGGTTCTGTGCATTCTGTATTCAGGAATTGTTTTAATGTTCGCTTCGTCCGATATTTCATTCCAATGTTTAATAGCATGTGGTATGAATGATTTCTGTAAAGAGGTAGAAAAGTGAAAGGAAATTCTTAAAGATGGATTATCTCTTTAAATAACAAATTTTAAATAGTTTCGTGGGTATAAAATAATATATATGAACTGAAGACCTATGTCCGGAAAAGCTTCTATCAATTAATATTGATTTTATTTCGAATATTAAATCGGACCCGTTTATGTTACTATTTTTAGAACCGACCATTCGGATGAGACCGTATTGCGATATAGAGCACTGGGCTGTTACTACGGCTACGCAACGAATGTCAAATGTCACAGATTGGTTGTTTGTATTGTTTTGTTCCACAGATATAAGCGATAATGAGTATAATTAACGTTTATTTGTGACAAAATTGCACAATATAATTGCTGGTCTCTGTTAACAGTAACCACTATTGTTCGTTAGCTGAACAAACACACCTTTTTAGACCAGAAAATATTCGAAATAAAATTAATATTAATCGATAGAAGCATTTCCGGACAGGAGTCTTCGATTCAAATCTAATATTTTATACCCCGGTAACTATATAATACATGTTTACAAAGAGATAATCCGCCTTTAAACAGTTAAGTTAGTATTCGGGCACTATGGCAACTGGAGGAATGTACCATTCTACTACACCGCCGAAAAGTTCACACAAATCAATCGTACCACTCCATGGTAAACATCATCTGAACTACGCTCAATTTTAAATATTTACTTCTCGATTCGGTACGCAACAATGGGCGATAAAGTAACGAAAAGTCACTGAATTGAATTAATATATAATGGCGGTGCATCTTGTCAGTTTGGATTTAACATTTGTAAAAAAAAACTACTTTCCATTTCCATTTGATCACCCTACTTTAATTGTCATTCCTCGGTGTTTATGTTCAGTCATCTCTACATGTATATTGTCTTCATCTGCCATGCTAAGCGGTGGGTGATCTTCAATAATATTCGTCCGTGGTTATAAAATAGACTCTGTTTTCAGTGGTTAAATTCAACGGCCAAGATTTGCGACCGTTCATATATTCGCTGTATATCTTGGTCAATTGCATTGGCAGCAAGGGTGGGGGTCTTCAACGGCAGGGAAAAGGGAGGTGTCAGCAAATTGGCGAATATTGCTAGTTACCACTCCAACAGTATCATTTATGTAGACAAAAAAAGCATAGAGACTACCTAAATTCAGCAATTAATGGGGCCATATCCTACTATATTCTACATAAAGAGGGCAACAAATGAAATAATTTGGGAAATCACGGAGCCGACGATAACGGTCATGTCCATGCAGGGATGGCACTCCACTGGGCACACCGGCGGATCTGGTGCCGACCATAATTTGTAGCCAAGCCGCTCGACTTGTAAACGGTAATCGAACATTTGTATTCAGGATGTCTTCAATTGACATGTTACGGACAGTTACGGACAACATAGTCTTTAGCTTGTGAAACGAACATGCAAATGCGACACTATGGGTAACTGTACTCCATGGAATTGCTACTTGCGAAATCGGACAGAAGATTGTTATTCCCTTGTATGTGGCGAACGGATACTTGATACCGACTAACAATGGCCAAGAAGGTAGCCACTCGTGGGCTTGCTGGGAACTCTCCCCTGCTCATTTTGTCGAATGCTTGAACGCACGGTTTGCTGTCCGTGAGTACGTACGCCGGTTGGTCGCTCCGTACAATGCAGTGGCTGAAGTGTGTGACTGTTTTGCAATGCTGAGTGCCTCTATTTCACATGAAGCCATTTAATGTGTGGCTTCTTTTTCTTGGCGCTGAAGAAGCCTGCAAGCCTGTGTTTTCCTGATTGCACTGCATACAGTGCTCCCATTCCGCGTTGCTTTACTGAAACATCTGTAACTATCCACAGTTGGTTGCTCTTGTGTGGCATCGGAATGGTTTTGTTGTTAACAAAGTGATTATGGGATGCGACAAACGCGTCAATTCTTTCGTACGACCACACGAGTGTGTCGTGAGAGATACATCTTGCGACCATATTGTCGAGTAAAGCTATCAAACTTGCACATTGTGGCAGCACCCCTGCTGAGATCTCGTGTAAGCTCCTGTGTAAGAACGTAAGCCGCATTACCAAGAGGGAAACAATTGCATTACTTCAGGTTTCAGCACTTGATCATTTTATTGATACATTGGAAGATTCAGAAATAACGCTGCGATTATGAGAAGCTAGACCGTTGAAGATAAATGAAGCTGAAATGTTGGTCGTTCGATTGGAATATTATAAATGCGCTGACAGACAACGTGAACAGATAGCAAACTGAGTCTAACGCTCAATGCATATTCCCAGTAATCAGTACCAAATGTAATCTGACACCGGAAACAAAAGAACAAAGAATCAATTTTACAGCGCTTGCTCATTCTTTTATGTTCTCTTTGGAGAGTGTATATAGTTCCAGCGTACACTGACCGTATTATTGTAGCAAGGTATTGAGTCGTATTTGAAACTGCTGTATTGGGATATTCCAGCCAATTCACCATCCGAAAGAAACATCCGGAAACACGATTACCGTACATATATAGATATTCAGATTCGTGTTCGACGACGGACATCCTTTGTGCGATACTTGTGTGGAACTCTTTACTTGGCTCCAATTGTCGACCATAAATCTACAACTGTTGTATTGCATTATAATCGGACATTCGCCGTACATCCTTGGTAAGTTAGGTAACGCTTGAATAAATCTTACCATTGCGACATTTGAACGAAATAATTGGTGACAAGATGACCAACAACACCAGAGATCAACCGTACCCTTCCGATATATGTGGGAAAGTACTCAATCATTCAAGTAATCTGAAGAGACATAAAATAACACACTCCGGAGACAAGCCGTATGAATGCGATATATGCGGGAAAGTATTTAATCATGCAAGTCATATGACGAGACATAAAAGAATCCACTCAATTGGTCGACCATATCAATGTGATATGTGTCAAAGAACGTTCACTGAAGTGAAACATTTGACTGAACACAAAAGGATTCACACCGGAGACAAGCCATATCAATGTGATATGAGTCAAAGAACGTTCACTGAAGTGAAACATTTGACTGAACACAAAAGGATTCACACCGGAGACAAGCCATATCAATGTGATATATGTCAAAGAACGTTCACTGAAGGGAAACATTTGACTGAACACAAGAGGATTCACACCGGAGAAAAGCCATATAAATGCGATATATGTCAAAAATCGTTCACTTCATCCAAACATTTGACTGAACACAACACGATTCATACCGGAGAAAAGCCATATCAATGCGATATATGCGGGAAATCATTTACGAGATTATGCCACATAGCGACACATAAGAGAATTCACGCCGGCTTCCGGCCGTATCAATGTGATATGTGTGCGAAATCATTTATTAAATCAGGCGACCTGACGAAACATAAGAGAATCCACTCCGGTGACCGCCCGAATCAATGTCATATCTGTGGGAAATCATTCACCGAATCAAGTGACCTGACGAGACATATAAGAATCCACACCGGAGATCGCCCGTTTCAATGTGATATATGTGAGAAAGCGTTCACTCGACCAGGTCATCTGGATAGACATAAAAGAATCCACTCCGGTGACCGCCCGTATCAATGTGATATTTGTGAACAATCGTTCAGTCAATCTGGACACTTGACTGAACACAAGAGGATACACACCGGTGATCAACCCTATCGGTGCGATATATGCGAGAAAGCGTTCACTCAAAAAAGCGCCCTGACGAACCATAAAAGAATCCACTCCGGTGATCGCCCGTATCAATGTGACATTTGTCAACGATCATTTCGTCAGTCGGGAACCTTGAGTTTACACAAGATGATTCACACCTAATCGATGTAATGGTGGATCATCCACTACACCAGGGGGCCTGGCGAGACATACGGTAACAAATTCATTCCGACGACTGCATCTGTATATCACACCACATTGGTATGGCTATTGTACGACTAGCACAAATGTCCATTCAAAGTGTTCTCCGAAGTGCTAATTGTAAAGTAACAACGAACATCGACGCCATCCAGTCACATTTGGCTTGTAAACAGAACACGTGGTGATATTTAGGCGAATTTCCGGACGCCAAGTCTGAAAAGGGCTCTATTTTAGAAAATATTTTTGACCGCCTAGCTGATGTATAATGTGTCTATTTTATGACATGGTGTATGTCGACTCCAAAAGGATTGCAGTTTCCGAAAAAATGGGACTTTTATAGCATGTATGTTATAAAATTTGAATGGCATTAGGGTGTGTGGAAATTTAAATTTACAAACACAACGAACTCCAAGGTAAACTGTTCACCATCATTTGTTAGTGATAATAATTGTATAAATAAAGAGCAACACATACCTATACTGAGTTGCAAATGCCTGAGATATATGGAATTAAAGATGGATTATCTCTTTAAATAACACATTTGAAATAGTTGCGTGGGTATAAAATAATAAATATGAATCGAAGACCCCTCTCCGAAATGGCTTCTATCAATTAATATTGATTTTATTTCGAATATGTTATTACGAAATGAGATGATTTATTGGGACACTTTACTGGTCTATTTTTAGAACATACCATTCACGCGATAGCATATGGCGATAGAGAGCATTGTGCTGTTCATAAAGCTACGTACCGAACGTCAAAGGTCCCAGATTGATTGATTGTATTGTTTTCTTCCATAGTTATAAGCGATGAGTCTAATTAACCTTTATTTGTGACAAAATTACACCATAAAATTTCTGATCTCTGCTAACAGTAACCACTATTGTTCGTTAGCTAAATAAGCACACGGTTTTAGACCAGCAAATATTCGAAATTTTATCAATATTAATCGATAGAAGAGATAGACCATCTTTAATACCACAGCATGCGATAGAATGGTGGTTTTTGAAAAAAAAAACTACTTTAAATCTCAATATTTGGTATATAAAACAATTTACATCTTTATGGGACATCCGCTATGCAGTATTCGAAACATGTACAGGGCACAACTGTCATATACATGATGTATTACTGATTTAAGAAATTATTTCTTCTTGGTTTTAAAACAAATATATATAATATGCACATCATAGTTGCAAAATTCTGTATTCAAGTTTACATTGTTTTATGATTCACGTTCTATCAAATAAATATACAGCAGTCAAACATTTCTCCATATAATGTAAATATTACTTTGTATAAAATAAAAGTTATGGTACAATAATATTGAATATTTCCAATTGTCGCTTGCAAATAACCGCTAACAACCTATACGAGCTCGACACACATGTGTAGGTCTAGCATCGGCTTGAACAAAATAAATTAGTCAAAAGACGAATACAACTGTTATACAACTTTTTGCCAGCAATTTCAAATAAGTGATGTTGCTCACCCCCCCCCCCCCCCCATGTCAGGAAAAGACAAAAACAGATGTAAATAAATATGATATAACATTGGAATCAGAACAATTTGCTACATAATGGTTGCCAATACGGTGTCTGACATGGAGTAAATTATGAATTGTTTCGTATGTTGCCTAAAACGGACATGGCTTATTTGCGCTTCCAAATTTGATCTAATGTCATTAGGAAGAAATGTAACACTCCAGCATCTGGCCGCCGTGAGTAATAACAAGCATCATTAATCTTAATTTCAGGAACCTGTCTCTCTGGGACATATACTGCCCGTTGAAAAGCAGTTCAAGTATTTATCGACATATTTCGATACCGGGAACAATTCAAAAGTGAATATTATTAGGTGAATTTTGGTTTTAATTTCGTCACCATGGCTGCAAGGACGACGACGAAAATTACTTGATTTAATTTATGCCCTGTTTACAAATCAATATGAAAAAAAAGCTGGTCGCGTGTGCACGAAACGATGGTGTCCAATATCTTGTTTTTCAGAAATAAAAAGCTCTGTCGAATTCGGGGATAATTTTGTTGTATTTTGGCGCCAAGAAATGGGATATCTGTCGGAAATCAGTTTATGTGAATTTAAAGACATGGTACCATGCATCAAAACCTTCATGTGACATATTTAAAGGTGGATTATCTCTTTGTAAACATGTATTATATAGTTACCGGGGTATAAAATATCAGATTTGAATACAAGACTCCTGTCCGGAAATGCTTCTATCGATTAATATTAATTTTATTTCGAATATTTTCTGGTCTAAAAAGGTGTGTTTGTTCAGCTAACGAACAATAGTGGTTACTGTTAACAGAGACCAGAAATTATATTGTGCAATTTTGTCACAAATAAACGTTAATTATACTCATTATCGCTTATATCTGTGGAACAAAACAGTACAAACAACCAATCTGTGACATTTGACATTCGTTGCGTAGCCGTAGGAACAGCCCAGTGCTTTATATCGCAATACGGTCTCATCCGAATGGTCGGTTCTAAAAATAGTAACATAAATGGGCCAGATTTAATATTCGAAATAAAATCAATATTAATTGATAGAAGCTTTTCCGGACATAGGTCTTCAGTTCATATCTATTATTTTATACCCACGCAACTATTTAAAATTTGTTATTTAAAGAGATAATCCATCTTTAAGGAATTCTAAAGACTTATAAATTAACTATCAAACTCAACAAGTTGTCCTACTTCTGGTGATTAACCATTGACTCAATGCGATGACGTTCAACGCCCATGGTGCATCACTGTGATGTTACATAAGTTAATGGCCACAGACGACACATTTAACTCACCAAATTAAAATAAATTACAGCGACGATTAATTAAAGGGATATGATGGATTTTGTCCACTAACATAATAAATACTTAACCGGACGCTTAGTGGTCGAATATGGTGAGGCTCACCGATATCAATATTAGGCTTGGCCTAAGGCCTCGCCTAGTATTAATCTCACTTCGCCTCACATGACACCATATCCGACCACTAAACGTCCCGTAACTTATAATATACTATCTGCACAAACAGGATATTAGGGTATATGTGCTATGGCTGCACATGTAATTCACAGCTTATAAGTGTGAAATGACTATCTATGTCGCTCAGTAGGAGAAGTAAAGTAATCTACGCATGTCAATTATTCCGCCTTCAATTCAGTATGTGGCTTTTTATTTCACACTTTGTTTGATAACAAAGAATATATTGGCTGCCATGGTGATCCTTTATGGCTCTCAGTTCCCAGAAAAATATGTGTGTGCGAAATGCTTTAGACAATTATGTACCATGTTAAAACATAAGATGGTCCACACCGGGTGTCGACCGCATCAGTGCGATATATGCGAGAAGTCCTTCATCGAATCTGGCGATTTGAACAGCTAATTCACTCTGGTGCCCGCCCGTGTCGATGTGATATTTGTGACAAATCATTCACTTTATAGCTCTCAGTTCCCAGAAAAATCAAACTTACCCCGAAATCAGTACCAAATATATTCTGACGCCGGAAACAGAAGTACAACAAATAAATTTACACTTCCACATACTTGGTCATCTGTATGTGTATAATACAGATTCGTATTCGATGTGGATATTCTTAATGCAGTATATTCACTATGCTCCAATTGCCGACCATACATATGCAATTTTTGTTTTGAATTGCAGGCTCAATCGAACATTCTCTGTACCTATTTTGGGAAACTTGAATAAATCATACCATTGCGATATTTGAACGAAATTAATTCCGTATCAAAGTCTTTGACTGTCCACAAGATAACACACACGGCGATTAAAGATGGATTATCTCTTTAAATAACAAATTTTAAATAGTTGCGTGGGTATAAAATAATAGATATGAACTGAAGACATATGTCCGGAAAAGCTTCTATCAATTAATATTGATTTTATTTCGAATATTAAATCGGGCCCGTTTATGTTACTATTTTTAGAACCGACCATTCGGATGAGACCCTATTGCGATATAGAGCACTGGGCTGTTCCTGCGGCTACGCAACGGATGTCAAATGTCACAGATTGGTTGTTTGTATTGATTTGTTCCACATATATAAGCAATAATGTGTATTATTAACGTTTATTTGTGACAAAATTGCACAATAAAATTTATGGTCTCTGTTAACAGTAACCACTATTGTTCGTTAGCTGAACAAACACACCTTTTTAGACCAGAAAATATTCGAAATAAAATTAATATTAATCGATAGAAGCATTTCCGGACAGGAGTCTTCGATTCAAATCTAATAATTTATACCCCGGTAACTATATAATACATGTTTACAAAGAGATAATCCACCTTTAACAGTTTCCTTGTGATATATGCAGGAAATAATTTAATCATCCAAGTAATCTGACGTGGCATAAAATAACTCCTTCGGCGATCGACAGTATCAAAGTCCAATTATTTTACCAAGCTTTCACTTTATCGGACAATTTGACTAAACGCAAGATGACGCACACCCAAGATAAACTGTATCAATGCGATATATGCAATAAAGCATAAAGTCATCTGATGAGGCATAAAGGAACTCACTTCGCAGACAAGCCATATGAATGTGATATATGTGCGAAAGCATTCAGTACATCAAGCAGGTTGACGACACATAAGATACATCACTCCGGTGGTCGGCCATATATTATCTTATCTTGTCTTGTAAATACCTCCTATGTCAGGAGAACCGCCGATGACCCGACGTTGGCATATACACCCACATATCTGTATAGACTTGTTGTTAGTATTGTTATTCTATGGAGGGGTATTTGTTTTTTAGTAGGACTTGTCAGTACGTTTACACATATACATACATGGATGAGTATTTTACCACGCTTGCGAACCATACTGGGACTCGACAGGCCTGAAATTGTATGTATATACTTATACATACCCCGCTAGGAAGGTAACTATATCTACATATCTACAACGTACTAGAAGCTTACGCCCCTAAGAGGAATTTAGACAGGAATTTTACCATTAACATGTGGATCGTTGCCCACATTAGGGTTCTTTAACGTGCACATATGGTTATACAAGCAACAGCCATTAACGTCCCCACCCTATGGGACGGCGTGATCAAACCAGTGTTATCCATGTACATGACACCGGGCGGGAGAGGATTACCACTTGACGACACCACAGCGAGTCTATACACGATACTTTAGATAGGCACGCTCGGAACTCCCGACTTTTGTTTTGTCGAGGATCGAGGTGAATCGACTCGGGTCCAAGCGAAACCTCTGGCCAGTAGTCGAACACGCTAACCACTCGGCCATCACACTCCCTACCGATGTGATATTCGTGAACAATTGTTCACTGTATCTAGCAGTTTGACTCAACACAAGATTCATAACCATATTAGTTATGTACCATGTTAAAACATAAGATGGTCCATATCGGGTGTCGACCGCATCGGTGCGATATATGCGAGAAGTCCTTCATCGAATCTGGCGATTTGAACAGCTAATTCACTCTGGTGCCCGCCCGTGTCGATGTGATATTTGTGAAAAATCATTCACTTCATCCGGCCAATTGTCTGTTCATAAGAGAATTCAAACCGGTGATCTCCCATACGAATGCGATATATGCAGTAAAGCATTCAAGTAATCTGTCGATGATCACTCGGTCACCACCCGTATCAATGTGATATTTGCGGGAAATCATTTACTATATTAGCGAAATGACGACACATAAGATAATTCACACCGGTCACCGCCCGTATCAACGTTACATTTGTGAGAACTTGAGGATACACACCGATGATCAACAATATCAGGTCGATATATGCCAGAGTGATCTCGTTTACACCATATTAGGTCGATATATGCCAGAGTGATCTCCCTTACACCATATCAGGTCGATATATGCCAGAAAGCATTTAGTCATTCAAGTAGTGTGACGATACATAAAGTACCCACTCCGGTAATCGACCGTATTGAATCATTCACTGAATCAGGCCATTTGTCTGAACACAAGAGAAGACAGACTGGTGATCTCCCATATCAATGCGATATATAGAGTGATCTCCCCTACACAAAACAATTGAGATAACTAGAGTGATCTCCCTTACACCATACCAGTGCGATATATTGAGTGATCTCCACAAACAAGATACTCCACACTGAGTATCTCCCAGAGCAGTGTTATATATAGTGTGCTCTCCCGTAGCAGTGCGATATATACAGTGATATATCCTACACCACTCACAAGAGAATCCACATTGATTTCCCATATCAATGCGATATATTTAGAGTGATCTCACATATCAGTGCGATATTTAGAGTGATCTCCCATATCAGTGCGATATTTAGAGTGATATCCCATATCAGTGCGATAGGGTTGGCGTATTTGGCCACCGATCGAAGCCGCCGGACAATTCGAGCCATGCGCGTAACCGGAAAAGACGGCTGATGGTGGTTGGCGATATTGTAAACAAACCAATGTTTTGTGAGAGCGATGAGTCGGTATATTGATAAAATATTGTCTATTAATATTTATAAATCCGTTGTGTGTATTATTTGCCAACAGAACTGAAATTTGGGGAAAATAAACAACCTTAGTCTGGTTTAGTTGAAAATTTGATCATAATTTCATTCCCAAAAACAACGTGAAAATATGGAAATCGAAATGACGGTTCCACTTTTTGCCAAACAATTTTGATTTGAATATTGATGACTGTCACAACAAACCATATTCAAATGAATTGTAGAACACTGTGTGTTCACAGAAACTGAAAAGCATTGTTCATTGGGTGTCACTTTAGTTTAGACTTATGCTTAAAATAATTGACCACCTCCAATGTGGTCTCATCCCGGTAGTACCACGGTATTATACATCGGTAACATGCAATACTGCGGTAAGTTTACCGCGTATTATCGCTTCAAACCCGCGGTTACACCACGATGCATGCGGTCACGGTTCTCGATACCCGGTGGATTTTTATGGACAGTATACTGAGCAGGCTAGGTGTTATCTATTGCTCCGCGTACATATGTGTCCGTATGCTAAGACTAAATCAAGCTCTGTACCATGAGAGAGGTAGATAATACATCGGTTCATATTATTCCGACAAGAGGACATGAGCACAGTATACAGGAAATTTGTATATAAGGGAGTAATGTACCAAATTGTCGACATTGTTTCGCCTGCCAATTTGCGAACTCCACCAATCACCTGATGTCAGTCTCAGGTGATTCATCTTATGCATGAATCTGTGGAACTTTTAACGAGATCCTTGTGGTCGTATTATTATTTGTTCAACCTTCGGTGTGATGACCGCTAATAGACCGCGGTTTCATAACCGCACGGTATCGTAAAGTCCACACCAGTAGCGTTCTCGATTGCGCGGTGGATACCATATACTTCCGGTAATACCGCCTTCTTTACCGGGATATCACAAAGTTTTTCAAGTCAATTACTTTGAGGATAGCGGGTGGGTGGGGGTCTCCGAAAAAGTTATAATTTAAAAGGCCTGTTTAAATTATTATTTCACTACTCTCGTTTGAATAACATCGTAATATATGGCACAGAATCAATGTGATACTTAACAGTGTAATCATTCACGGACGCGGCGACAGATGGTGGGTTTGGGATCTGATTTAAGTTACACCCTAACTTTGACGAAAATCTTCAACAGTTTGAAATTCCATGTCTAACAAAAATATGTTGGAACTTTCAGACGAACAATATGTTGAATTTGTTCTGATATTTTGACATTTAAATTAGTGTGAAATTTGTTGAAGACCAAATGTGTATTTTGGATTGAAAATACCATCACGAAACCATAAAAATCGATATATGAAGAGCTAATCCATCTTTAACAATGAAATATATTCCTTTCCCGATTTGGTCAATGTTATAAAGTGTCCTGTCAGAACGTATCAGAACATCAAAAAGTACCTATGTTTTATGCCGATGAAATACATTCTCTATGGGCGTCTGATGAAATACATTCTCTATGGGCGTCTGATGAAATACATTCTCTATGGGCGTCTGATGAAATACATTCTCTATGGGCGTCTGATGAAATACATTCTCTATGGGCGTCTGATTAAATACATTCTCTATGGGCGTCTGATGAAATACATTCTCTATGGGCGTCGGCCAGAGTAAACATTCATGGCATGATCTTGGGTATTGGTTATCAACATGTCCAAAATTCCAGTTTTAGCGAGTAGGGTTCCTTCCTTGACAAATATAGTTATCCTTGGTGACATGTATTTTCCGATTAGTTTGCTAGATCCTCAGATGGGGGAGCCCGGGGGGGGGCTAGATCCTCAGATGGGGGAGCCCGGGGGGGGGCTAGATCCTCAGATGGGGGGAGCCCATTTTTATATCATCGCACTCTTAATTTATTATGATAATTTTGTGCTCGAAAAATATACCTTATTACATATTTCTCGAAATCATTATAAACATGGATAATCGTTTGCGGAAGTACAACATAATATTATCATTACTAACTGCCCGGACCGGATTACGAAGGCCATTGCTAAAAAATGTCGTCGGCTGATCGAAATTACAGTGTTTTACTTGTTATCTCCTGAAAACAATTGAAAAGAAGGCATTTGAAAAAAACATGCAACACTTTCAGAGTTAACATCCACCCTAGCAGAGACCACACCTAGTTCACATCCACCCTAGCAGGGACCGCACAGTGATCTCACATCCACACTAGCAGGGACCACACAGAGTTCACATACACCATAACAGGTACCACAATGGTCTCACGTCCACCCTAGCAGAGACCGCACAGAGTTCACATCCACCTTACCAGGGACCGCACAGAGTTCACATCCACCCAAGCAGGGACCACACAGAGTTCACATTCACAATAGCAGAGATCGCACAGTTGTCCCGCACACGAGTCCACATGTGGACAATTTCTACCCAACCCGGTTGAACAATACCAGTTCAATTACTGCACCTGTCGTCTGGAATATTGTTACAAACCAATGTGACTGTATGGCTTCCAATATTGTCTCCATGTCCGTTGTTACTTTGCAATTTTAATCAGCGCTTCGGAGAATACATTAAAAGCGAATTTGCAGGCCTACTAGTCCTACAGTAGCCATACCGTTGTGATATACAGACATATGCAGTGGTCTGAATGTATTGTTTATGTCTCGCCAGGACGCCTGGTGTAGGTAGTGAATGCTTTAGTATGGCATCGATTCGGTGTTAATCCTCTTGTGTAAACTCAAGGTTCCTGGTTGCTGAAATGTTTTTTGACAAATATCACATTTATATGGGCGATCACCTGTGTGGATTAGTTTATGTCTCATCAGGCTGCTCGTTTGACTAAATGCTTTCTCGCATATGTCGCACTGGTAGCGTCGATCACCTCTTGTGAGCAGACAATTCTCCTGATCCAATGAATGATTGTTCACATATATCACATTGGTATGTGCGTTCTCCGGTGTGGATTATCTTACGTCTCGTCAGGTGTGTCGATAGACTGAATTATTTTTGACAAATATCACATCGATACGGGTGGTCACCAGTGTGTATTCTCTTTTGTATCGCCAGTTTGTGTGAATCAGTAAATGCTTTCTCACATATATCACATTGACATGGGCGGTCACATGAGTGGATTATTTTATGTCATATCAGGGCGCTCGACCCAATAAATGTCTTTCCACAAATATCCCACAGATACGGGCGATCTTCGGTGTGGATTCTCTTATGATTCGTCAATTTGCTTGATACAGTGAATGCTTTCCCACATATATCACACTGATGTGGTTGATCATCTGTGTGTATCCTCTTGTGAACAGTCAATATTCCCGATTGACTGAATGATTGTTTACAAATATCACATTGATATGGGCAGTCTCCGGTGTGTATTCTTTTATTTATCGTCAGTTCGCCTGCTTGAATAAATTATTTCGCACACAGATCGCATTGGTATGGTCGGTCACCAGTGTGAATTATTTTATGTATCGCCAAGTTACTTGAGTTAGAAAATGATGTTCCACATGTATCGCACTGGTATGGCTTGTCTCCGTTGTGACTCAGCTTGTGTTGAGTCAAACTGGTTGCTGCAGGGAAAGCTTATTTACATATATCACATTAATATGGGCGATAATCGGAGTGATTTATTTCATGTCTCTTCAGACTACTTGAACGATTGAATACTTTACTGCATATAGCGCATTCATGTGGCTTGTCTCCGGAGTGAGTTGTTCTATGTCTTTTTAGATTACCTCAACGACTGAATACTTTCCTGCATATATCGCATTCATATGGCAGTATGGATTCTCTTGTGCTCGATCAGATTAAATATCCGCGCATACCATTTTTGACAAATATCACATTGATATGAGCAGTCTCCAGAGTGAGTTATTCTATCCCAGATAGCATGACTACGTTGGGCCAACTTTGGCACAATGTCGGCACGGTTGGCATTAGGTTTGGTTAGGTTGACGTTGTTGGCCCTTGGTTGGCCCAACGTATTTCTCCCAACGTTGGAAATATAACGTTGGCCCAACGCGAACATGCCAACGGAATTATCTGCAGTAAATTAGTACCGTTGGCCCTAGGTTGGCCCAACGTATTCCTCCCAGCCGTTGGAATTCTAACGTTGGCCCAACATTGGGCCAACGCATGAAAATTGAATTTACTGTGCACATCACATTGGTTGGGTTTACGTTCTTGGCCCTTGGTTGACCCCAATTAAGGTATTCCTCCCATGCAACAGTTGGAATTATAACGTTGGTCCTATGTTGGGCCAGCGCTAACAGCATCATGGCAGTCCAATTACATATAGGCCAAGCGAACATGTGATACATCTCAACGGTATGGCGATACTTTATGTTCCGTAAACACACGTACAATCATTGCTGACACATTATATGCAACGATATGTCATTAAAAACGTTGGCTGGTGTCGGTTGGTATATCGTTGGCCCAACGTTGTAATGCCCACGTAAATGGCGTAGAAAGCTCTTATGTCAAACTCTACGTGCGTGCACAACGGATCAGGCGTCTGCTTTTCTTATTGCGCGATTTCTTCTGGTTCTCGTTCAGTGTTGCTGCTGGCACTGATTTTAGCAAATAAAGGATTGAGTTTCTTTAATTTGGAATTCAAGGATTTGTTCGTTCTTTAGATGCCACCATCGGTCGTCGGGTCGCTATCCGAGGTAGTATGTTTGCGTTTGTGAGAAACTACTCTTTTGTGTAAAATTAATTAATTATTTTCCCAATATTATTCTCGGAATCACAAAGTTCTGAATGTTTGCACGGCGTACATATAAGTTATAGGGGATAATACTTACATCACTGATATACATTGCTGTTTCTCACAAACTTGCATCAGATAGTGACATGTTGGCTGACGGTGGTGACTGAATTATGAACGGATTATTGGATACCAAAAAAAAATAGAGTATTAGAGTATAGTTGTTGAAAAAATAGTATTCCCCAACGTTATGCGAACCAATTTAGTTTGAGGTTCCAACGTTGTCCTTCCGTTGGGTGAACGTTATACCAACCAATGGGTTTAGTTTCCAACGTTGGGCCAACGTTATGCCAACCGTGTGTCTCCAGAATGAATTATATTGTGTTCGATCAAATTGCCTTAACTGCCCACACGATTTTTGACAAATATCGCATTGATATGGTCTATCACCGGAGTGACTTCTTGTATGTGCGATCAGATTACCGGAGTAATTAAATGATTTATCGCATTCATATATGGCTTCTCTCCAGAGTGAGTTACTCTATGTCTCTTCAGACTACTTGACCGATTGAATACTTTCCTGTGTGTATCGCATTCGTATGGCTTGTCTCCAGAGTGAGTTATTTGATGTCTCTTCAGACCACTTGAATGATCGAATGCGATCCTGCGTATATCGCAAGTATACGTTTGATCTCGGGCATTGGTCTGCATGTTGTTAGCAATTAATGAACTTGACGTGGAAATAATTTCGTTCAAATATCGCAATGATCAGAATTATTCAATTTCCCACAAAGATGTAATAATGTAATGTTCGATTGAGCCTGCAATGAATTGTAATTCACCTTCTTCTTGATAGGTGCCATCCGCAATTTTGCGTATTGTCGCACCGCGACAATACATTCCCTGTAAACGTTGCTGATTAGTTGTCGGCAATTGGAGCCAAGTGTGTTGAATAGACCCTGCTTTGGGGCCAGATTCCAAGATGGCCGCCGATATGCCAAAGGTCAGGGGTCATAAGTCGAATGTAATAGGTCGAAGGCCGCCGATATGTCAAGGGTCATAAAGGTAAAAGGTCAAGGGCCATAAGCGGAATGTAATAGGTAAAAGGTCAAGGTCCATAAGGCGAAGGTAATAGGTCAAAGGTTTTGGTCCCAGATTCCATAATGGCCGTCATCTAACCCTAACTCTAACCCTAATACTAACCCTAACTCATATAGCTGCTATCTAACCCTAACCGATATAGCTGCCACTGACCGTAGGTCCCAACGGAGCATTTAAAAAAAATCCGAGATTTAGCTGCCACTAACCGTAGCATTAAAAAACATCCGAGATGGCTGCCATTTTATTTAGAGCCCCTAGCTCCTATATCGTTTTCGTATATGTTCAGGTTTTATTCATATGTTCTAAAATGTGGTTTCTGCTACAAGTTTACCGTCGATCGAGGTAATCGTGAATAGTTGCATCCTGGATTTTGGAAATTATTATATGGTATGTATGAACCCGAATTTTATAATGAAAAATTTGTTTTTCTGAGGTTTTTGTGATGAAAAAATAAGTTTTTTTTAGTTTTTGTTCAATTTCATGATGAAATTTTTTTTTTTTTAGTTTTGCGTTCAATCAACGTATATCTGAATATATAACAAAAATTGGGGGGGGAACTGATTTTTTGGGAGATTTGTTTTTATGTTAAAAAAAATATATATTTTTGTTTGGCCCGCGTGATATATCAAAAGCCTCGGAACGATAAGACGAGTTCAATTCCGTCAAAATTTCTATATCGCAGATACAGTTTTCCCAAAAATGCTAGAAGAACCTGCCAGAACAAAAAAAAACCCATAATTTTGTTTAAACCCGATATAGGTCGTGTGACCTATCAAAATACTAGGAACGATTTATTGATTATTTTTTTTCAATTTTTTTTAGGGTCATGTCGAGTTAAAAGTGCAGGTTTTCTGATTGCAGCCACCGCCGCAAATCGCCGCCGCCGCAATGACGTCACTACCAATGGCGAGGCAACCTCTACCTTTTTTTTAGCAAAATAACATGACACGTGGTACATACTACAATTTTTTATTAACTATTCACTGTCACCTTCATCCGCTTTGTGATCACTGTCAGTTGTAATGGCTGTTGCTGTCGTTGTGGCTGATACTGCTGCTTGTTGCTGCTGCTGTTTGTTGCTGCTGCTTGGTGCTGCTGGTGTGGGTGTCGGTTGACAAACTCAGTGTGCTTAGATTGTACATGTCTTTTCAAATCATGGTTCCGCCCATACTCACTAGAGCAAATTGAACACTGGTGCTTCATTTATACTTGACTAAAATATCTCGATATATGGCTTTCCTTTACATAAATGTTCCTTATAACGTAAAATCTGTCCTGTAATGACGTCATTGCGGCGGCGGCATTTTGCGGCGGTGGCATTTTGCGGCAGCGGCATTTTGCGGCGGCGACGTTTTATGTTTTGTTTTTGTTCTGGCAGGTTCTTCTAGCATTTTTGGGAAAACTGTATCTGCGATATAGAAATTTTTTACGGAATTGAACTCGTCTTATCGTTCCGAGGCTTTTGATATATCACGCGGGCCAAACAAAAATAAACTCCCAAAAAATCAGTTTTTTTTCCCCAATTTTTTTTATATATTCAGATATACACTTCTGGAACGTTGATTGAACGCAAAACTAAAAAAAACAATTTTTCATCACGAAATTGATCAAAAACCTCAAAAAAATATATTTTTTCATCACAAAAACTAATTTTTCATTATAAAATTCGGGTTCATACATACCATATAATAATTTCCAAAATCCAGGATGCAACTATTCACGATTACCTCGATCGACGGTAATCTTGTAGCAGAAACCACATTTTAGAACATATGAATAAAACCTGAACATATACGAAAACGATATAGGAGCTATTGGGTCTAAATAAAATGGCAGCCATCTCGGATGTTTTTTAATGCTCGGGTGGGAGCTATATGGGTTAGGGTTATGTAGCAGCTATATAGGTTAGGGTTAGTTTAGCATTAGGGTTAGATGACACGTAAACGATATGGGAGCTAGGGGGCCTCGGTAAATACGTACCAACTTTACATAGGAATTACACAAATCTGGGCTTGAATTTGTGAAAAATAGCAGCCATCTCGGATTTTTTTTTAAATGCTGCGTTGGGACCTACGGTTAGTGGCAGCTATATCGGTTAGGGTTAGGTAGCAGCTATATGAGTTAGGGTTAGTATTAGGGTGAGAGTTAGGGTTAGATGGCGGCCATCTTGGAATCTGGGACCAAAACCTTTGACCTTCGCCATATGAACCTTGACCTTTTAGTAGATATGGCAAGAAACGTGAGCAAAAAGTTAAGGGGGTATGTTTTTGACCCATGTAGAAAGCCTTGATACAGAGCGGGACAAGCGTTACAGAAGCTGACAAAATATGTTTTTATTTCTCATCGTTATCTGCGTCTCAGTAGTAACCCTTGATACAGAGCGATACAAGCGTTACAGAATCTTACAGAGTTGATTTTATTTCTAGTGATTATCTGCGTCCCAGTAGTAACCCTTGATACAGAGCGATACAAGCGTTACAGAATCTTACAGAGTTGATTTTATTTCTAGTGATTATCTGCGTCCCAGTAGTAACCCTTGATACAGAGCGATACAAGCGTTACAGAATCTTACAGAGTTGATTTTTATTTCTAGTGATTATCTGCGTCCCAGTAGTAACCCTTGATACAGAGTGATACAAGCGTTACAGCAGTTAAAAAATCGTTATTATTTCTCATCGTTATCTGCGTCCCAGTAGTAACCCTTGATACAGAGCGATACAAGCGTTACAGCAGTTAAAAAATCGTTTTTATTTCTAGTGATTATCTGCGTCCCAGTAGTAACCCTTGATACAGAGCGATACAAGCGTTACAGCAGTTAAAAAATCGTTTTTATTTCTCGTCGTTATCTGCGTCCCAGTAGTAACCCTTGATACTACTCGATACAAGCGTCACAGCAGTTAAAAAATCGTTTTTATTTTTAGTGATTATCTGCGTCCCAGTAGTAACCCTTGATACAGAGCGATACAAGCGTTACAGCAGTTAAAAAATCGTTTTTATTTCTAGTGATTATCTGCGTCCCAGTAGTAACCCTTGACACAGAGCGATACAAGCGTTACAGAATCTTACACAGTTGATTTTATTTCTCATCGTTATCTGCGTCCCAGTAGTAACCCTTGATACAGAGCGATACAAGCGTTATACAGCAGTTAAAAAATCGTTTTTATTTCTCGTCGTTATCTCCGTCCCAGTAGTAACCCTTGATACATAGCGATACAAGCGTTACAGCAGTTAAAAAATCGTTTTTATTTCTCATCGTTATCTGCGTCCCAGTAGTAACCCTTGATACAGAGCGATACAAGCGTTACAGCAGTTAAAAAATCATTTTTATTTCTCATCGTTATCTGCGTCCCAGTAGTAACCCTTGATACAGAGCGATACATGTTTCCGTCGTGGACTTTGTAGCTCGAAATCGTTATCTGGTGGAGTTACCAGTTACTCGCCGATGGCCGGTGGTTTGCTGCGCATGGTTGACGAGTTTATCAGCCATTGAAATCACTGTTAGATTAGTCGCAAGTGTGCGGATTTCCTCCACCACTAAAACTGGCAATGTCATGATATGGCCTTAGTTGCTAAAGCGACAATGAACCCCAAATCAATTAATCAATCAACCAATCAATCCTGGAGCATCCAAAGGTTGCCAAGAACTATTGCGACGTGGTTGCAAGAATGGATGCAAAAACAATTGCAAATTCTCGAGGGCATCATTACGCTGTACTGCTCTATGCAGTTGCAATTGCAAATACAGTAATGCCCTAAGTAATCGACCCCTTAACCACATCATAATTATGGGTAATTTTCAGGATTTAGTCGGAAATAAATATCCATATTTCCGACTAAATCCTGAAAGTTACCCATAATTCTGCTATGGTTAGGATGTCGATTACTTAAGGCATTACTGTAAGTGTTGCCAAAAGTGACATGTATGCAAGTTTTTCCAACTATTTAGGGTGCGTTCACACAACTAGCAGAATTGACTGGCGATTTGTCATGAATTATTCACACTTGACTATCCATTGCACATTCTTGAATGCCACTTATCGCAGAATGAGTGTCTTCGACTGTTTTATCCTATATTGGAGCGGCGAAATGCCACGAGTTATTGCATGATTGATTCTCATAATATATTAGAATCAAATTTTTTAGCACACTTCAGTTGTATAACAACTATATAGGGAATTACATATATCTCACGATATTGCTATTGCAAATGTAAACAATTCATATCATACCTTGTCGCACATAATTCGCACCTACGCTCGTAATACAAACATTTGCTTACCTCTATTTTGAAGAATTATAGTTAATATCAAAAATATGTAAACTTTGCGGTACTTGTATGTTGCGCATATAATACCACAATGATTAGCAGCTTGTCAAATTGTGAGTAAGTGTTATTATAGCTGCACAAAGGTAATCGGGTAGCTCCATAGCAACGGTTGCCAAGCAGTTGTGTACAAGACCAATATTGTCCACACACACTCGCTAAAATTATATGATATAAAGTTAACGCGGAAGATTGTCATAATCAACTTTCAGATAGTTTTATATCATAGAAATGCTTCTCGTGCCATTGTAACCATCAATTATAGTAATCAAAACAAACAACCCACTGTTTTTTCTTTGCATTATATTTACGCTATTCCATCATCTTCTGGCCTATAATTTTTGTTTTGCAATCCTTAGAATTGTTATATATATATACAGAGTGATTTATCAGTTTATATTTTCTTGTCAATGTACATTTTATAATAAAAAATGTACACACATCTCAATAAAATGTCGATACACGCAGCCAATACTAGGGACTTTCAAACAAATGGCGGCCATTTTATCCGCCATTTTGATTCTACCCAACTATAACGGACACATGAGTCAATGGATATATAGCCTGATCCCTTTTCAGTACAAATAGGTACATAAAACATTGTTTTTCGATCAGAAACTGAGTCATAACGATGCATACTTGTTGGGATTGAGAGAAAAACAAGATTTGTTGTCAAAACGGTTGCCATGGCAACCATGGGCATTCTCCAGCTTGGCATGATATCAAAAATGTCTTATTTTTATATGTACTACATGCGTGTCAAGTTTGGTGCTTTTACCATAAAATGCACGATTGTGTCATCTGTCCGCCCCACTATTAATGCTTAATTTATTAGTGGCACTTCAAGTCATTTCAAATAATTATTATTTTGGGGCAAACTGCACCTATTATATGACGTTACATCTATCTTTTGAGTTGATTAGGACCTATTTATAATTGCCAATTCATTACCTCAAACAATTCCTTTAAGTCATTTGAGGGCAACTTCACATACACCAAGACATTCAGTCAATTTAGTTTTTTTGCACAATTTATATTAAACGCTCTTTATTGCTCATAATTTAAGTCATCTGATGAAATATGCGCCAATCCTATGACCTGCCCGATTGTTTAACTTCTGTAACGCTTGTATCGCTCTGTATAGTGGAGTCGCTTAACGAAAAATCGTTCACTTTTGGATAGAAGCATGAAACTTTCAGGGTTGGTTGGGTATGTGGTCCTCATCAACCAGTTAGCTGGTTCCAGATTTCTGGTGACCCCTTGACCTTCAAATTGACCTTGATATTTCGAAAATTTGAGATTATGGAGTATCTATTTTGTATCGAATATAATGGCTATATTAAATGATATATAGACATTGGAGATTGTCGACGCGATAGCATGGATGTCCGCCTTTGTACTCACATTCAATTTGTCTATGATAATCCAAAATGGCCGCCATAATGGACGCCAGAATAAAAAAAATTACGTTTTTTCACTAATATCTTTCAAATGGCAGCCAAAATGGCAGCCAGAATATGGAAAAATGTAAATATTGCCCCAGCGAGTAACGCAGCCGCATAACAGTTGTGGTTGATGAAAAATGACTATTCTGTCTTGTAGATATTAAATACTACCATTTCTGATGTACCTTGGTTAATTGTTACTATTTTAAACACGGAAATTACCAGAATTATTGGATTTTTCTATCACAAACTTGACATCAAAATCGGAAAAAAATTAACCTTTTAGGTTAAGACAATTTTTTCAAGTAAAATGGTATCGAGGTGTGTATTGTTTTGATCTGTCTTAAATGGGTCACACTTATCTGTTTTTTGACAAAATTACTCAAGATGGTTTGCAAAATGGCAACCAAATTTGGTAAAACAAATTATTTTTCATATATATCCTGAATATTATTCTCTGATTTTCAGAAAATGTAGCAAATTGTGACTCACTTTGTATTAACCATGTTATTTATGAGGCATGAAAAATTAATTATAAACGATGTAGTACGGAATTTTGCCAAAAACTTCTTTTGGGATTCTGACCATGTTTTTTGTACAGAAATGGAGAGCACATTGAAGCTGAACTGAAAGGGGCATTATTATGAGGCTACGACAATAAAATTGTGGCTCATTGGCATTGAATGACTAATGTCAGGAACCCGTTTCCCCCCATTGTGCATATAAACCACCATCAGGATGTAGAACTCTCTGACATTACCTCTATATCGATTAACATGTCCCTGAGTTATTGTGTAAAGCGATACCCACCCAAATTTACACATGTACAACCCACCCATGACCATACACTCGCTCCATATATACATAACACGGTATTAACACCACATAAATGACCATGTAGCCACTAGTTTTTTTTACACACACACTTCATCCATGACCGTACAGCCATATTTAGGTATAACCGTACACCACGCACTTGACTATATAGTCACAAGTCACCATGCATGTATACTTCTACGCCACGACCGTATAATCACTCTATATATAGCTCTACACCCCATTCATGATCATACAGAATAATGTTTGGGAAATATATGAAAAATTAACTTGTTGGGTGCATAAGAAATGTTAGTATTCAATCTATATAACACATAATAGTCAAACTTTGTCATCAACCACAACTTGTATGTGATTGCATGGCACGCAGCATGGGCAATATTTACCATTTTTCCCATTTTGGCCGCCATTTTTGCAGCCATTTTGAGCCAAAGTGACAATTTTGGAACCAATGAGTTGGAATATGCATAATAAATGGAATGTTTCACTAAAATTGCACAGTTCTGCCCATTTATTGATGAAATGTGACTAGAATTCACAATGGTGATTTTGGGAAAATGTTATACCGCTTTCTGTAAAATCGAATTTTTGAGAGATCAGAAGGGTTTTTGACTTCATGAATGGCATATTTCATTGCTCCAATGGTCAGTTAACATGAATAGTACAACATAAAGTGAGAATTCTCAACCAGTACCAAACAGCATAAACGGATCTTAAAGATATTAGAGAAAACAAATCAAATTTTCTACTTCCAGCCGCCATTTTTTCAGCCATTTTGAGCCAAAGTGACAATTTTTGTACTAATGAGTTGGAATATGCATAAAAAAATGGAATTCTTCACTAAAATTGCACAGTTATGCCCATTTCTTGATGAAATATGACTAGAAATCCCAATGGTGATTTTTGGTAACATTTTATACCGCTTTCTGTAAAATCGAATATTTGAGGGTTCAGAAGCGTTTATGATCCCATGAATGGCATATTTCATTGTTCCAATGGTCAGTTAACATGCAAATACAACATAAAGTCACAATTCTCAACCAGTACCAAACAGCATAAACTGATCTTAAAGATATTAGAGAAAACAAATCAAATTTTCCACTTTCGGCTGCCATTTTGGGCGCCATTTTTGCAGCCATTTTGAACCAGAGTGACAATTTTGGTACTAAAGGGTTGGAATATCCATAAGAAATGGAATGCTTCACTAAAATTTAACAGTTCTGCCTATTTCTTGATGAAATATGACTAGAAATCCCAATGGTGATTTTTGGTAACATTTTATACCGCTTTCTGTAAAATCGAATTTTTGAGGAATCAGAAGGGTTTCTGACACCATGAATGGCATATTTCATTGCTCCAATGATCAGTTAACATGAAAAATCCAACATAAAGTCACAATTATCAACCAGTACCAAACAGCATAAACTGATCTTAAAGATACTAGAGAAAAACATCAAAAATTTCCACTTCCAGCTGCCATTTTGAGGACCATCTTGGACGGTGAGTTCCAATTTTACCCTATAATGGTGGCATTTTATCTTATGTTCACAAAAATGTATACATTTGTATACATATGACAAGACTGTCTCACTATAATTTGCAACAAACTGATTTAGTGACCCGTCTGAAAAACGGCGGCTATCTTGGGCGCCACCTTGAATTCAACGGGTTCCACTTAACCGAAAGCTGAAACCAGCTGGATTAAGATCAGGGATATAGTGGATAATATATGTGCGAAGTTTGGTGCTTCTATCCGGAAGTGAACGATTCTTCCATTATTGTGGGTTAAGCGACTCCACTATTATCAAGGGTTACTACTGGGACGCAGATAACGATGAGAAATAAAATCAACTCTGTAAGATTCTGTAACGCTTGTATCGCTCTGCATCAAGGGTTACTACTGGGACGCAGATAATCACTAGAAATAAAAACGATTCTTTAACTGCTGTAACGCAAGGGTTACTAACTTACTACTGGGACGCAGATAACGATGAGAAATAAAACCGAATCTTTAACTGCTGTAACGCTTGAATCGCTCTGTATCAAGGGTTACTACTGGGACGCAGATAACCACTAGAAATAAAAACGATTCTATAACTGCTGTAAAGCTTGTATCGCTCTGTATCAAGGGTTACTACTGGGACGCAGATAACCACTAGAAATAAAAACGATTCTTTTACTGCTGTAACGCTTGAATCGCTCTGTATCAAGGGTTACTACTGGGACGCAGATAATCACTAGAAATAAAAACGATTCTTAAACTTCTGTAACGCTTGTATCGCTCTGTATCAAGGGTTACTACTGGGACGCAGATAACGACGAGAAATAAAAACGATTTTTTAACTGCTGTAACGCTTGTATCGCTCTGTATCAAGGGTTACTACTGGGACGGAGATAATCACTGGAAATAAAAACGATTTTTTAACTGCTGTAACGCTTGTATCGCTCTGTATCAAAGGTTACTACTGGGACGCAGATAACGATGAGAAATAAAAACGATATTTTAACTGATGTAACGCTTGTATCGCTCTGTATCAAGGGTTACTACTGAGACGCAGATAATCACTGGAAATAAAAACGATTTTTTAACTGCTGTAACGCTTGTATCACTCTGTAACAAGGGTTACTACTGGGACGCAGATAATCACTAGAAATAAAATCAACTCTGTAAGATTCTGTAACGCTTGTATCGCTCTGTATCAAGAGTTACTACTGGGACGCAGATAATCACTAGAAATAAAATCAACTCTGGAAGATTCTGTAACGCTTGTATCGCTCTGTATCAAGGGTTACTACTGAGACGCAGATAATCACTGGAATTAAGAACGATTTTTTAACAGCTGTAACGCTTGTATCACTCTGTATCAAGGGTTACTACTGGGACGCAGATAACGATGATAAATAAAAACGATTTTTTAACTGCTGTAACGCTTGTATCGCTCTGTATCAAGGGTTACTACTGGGACGCAGATAACGATGAGAAATAAAAACATATTTGTCAGCTTCTGTAACGCTTGTCCCGCTCTGTATCAAGGCTTTCTACATGGGACAAAAACATACCCCCTTAACTTTTTGCTCACGTTTCTTGCCATATATGCCTTTTAGCTATTACATTCGGCTTATGGCCCTTGACCTTTTACATTTATGACCCTTGACATATCGGCGGCCTTCGACCTATTACCTTCGACTTATGACCCTTGACCTTTATGACCTTTGGCATATCGGCGGTCATCTTGGAATCTGGCCCCAAAGCAGAGTCTATTCATCACAAGTGAATAGTTTTACATTTATTCATGTATCAGAATACGGAAATAAGAATATCCGTCGAACATGAATCTGTATATTTATTATATGACTATCATTTATCATTCTCCAATACCACTATAGTAAAGTGATAATTTCCCGACCATCGGATCAGCTACAGTTTGATCCGGTGTCATACCACCCTTCTCTATCTCGCATACTGCGCATGACCGGAAAAAGCAGGACAGTTCTTTCTTTATTTTTGATACTAGCGAGCGTGGAACGTGTGCAATTGGTTTCATTTCATAATTAATGAGAGAAATTGTGCTTTTTAAATAAAAAGCATGTCATATAATAAACCTGTTATTGTTGCAGTGAATTGATCTGGGCTTCGCATCACGTCTCGTTGAAGAGGTCAGATCGCTGGATCAAACTCGACGCCTGCGGCTGCTCGTTTGATCCAGTGATCTGACCTCTTCAACTCGACGTGATACTTCGCCCCAGATCAATTCACTGCAGCGATAACATGTATCTATCGTACCGGTACTCGTGTTACCGGACGATTCTTCCTGGCAGTAAATAGACTGGAGTCTCTCAGTACCGCAGTTTCAAAGACTCACTGCATTGTCACAATATTACGACCAGTCATGTGTATGCTGGTTACTATATAAACCATACAATCCATCCAGAGAGAACAAACAGTGAACATGGATGAGCAAGCGTTCTAAAGTTGAATCTTTTTTCTTTTGTTACCGGTGTTCTGACATATAAGTATGGTTGTAAAATAGGTATGGTTTTTGTGTCTACGCATGTTTACTCCTCCCATAAAACGTAGGTCGTGCCTCAGTGGGGAAACGGTATCACCAAAGAGTGGGTGTTAAGCACCGATCATCAAGCAAGTGAAAATATTAATTTCCGCAACAAAAATTAATGTGTCAACACAAGCATTTATGGCATTCTTGTCCACAATTTTTTATATTCTTCATTAGACTCTCTCTGCGTCCGCATTAATTTATAAATACATTTGTACGTTACGTATATATGCATACATGTGCGTCTGTAATATTGACCCGACATATTTGTTTAGCTTGGCTGTTCGCAAAATACATATTTATTTTTTTCTGACAAATAAGTATTGTTTGCATAATTATGTCAAATGTGTGTATTAATTGTTGGAGAGAGGTTAGCAGTTTAGTGTTCTTTTTTATCGATGGTCGTACAAAAAGACCACTAAGGAATAGAACATACTGCCTGATTGTGTGCGTACTTACTTTTAGAATTTGTTTATAAAGCTTGTAACATTGTTGTCGTAATTATGTATTAGTTTATGTAAGGCTTCTAATATGACTTGACATCTTGTTCGTTCGTAAAATAAGTGTTGATTTTTTTTTTACAAATATAAGTATGGTTGTCCAATATGTACCATGGGTGTATACATCGTTGACGAGGGGTTACATGAATGATTTAATCGATATATACATGTAGTCACAGGAAATGAACATACAATTTTGGCGAGCAAAATGAATCCTTATATGTTGTATTATAATAAGTTATTATTTCAAGGCTTCTAATGTTGACATGATATGTTTTCGTTTGTAAAATATGCATCTAATATATGACTTTCCATTTTGCAAATAAGTATTGATTGTTAGAAGAATATTTATGGTTGTCAAATATTTATGGGCGTGCGTCGTCAAAGAGGGCTTGCATGAATTATTTTATCGATAGGAACAGAACATTTTGCAATATACCTGTATACTTATTTTTGCTAGACATGAGTTGTTGGGCCACATATATACAATCACAGGCCAGACATCATTTCGGTCTACATCATATATTGGCATATGTATATATACGTATTCGTTGACCGACATCATTTCGGTTGCAAAACATGTATTGATTTTTCGGACAAATAATTATGGTTGTCAAATGGATATTATTGGAGAGCAGATTAGCAGGATTAATGCACGATGTTGGTAAATATAACCATGTAGGCCTATACAATACAAGCATTTGGGAATAAAATTGCTTATAGTAGCTTATTTTACAATTCTTAAGGCTTAACATTGACCCGACATATCCTTTTCGTTCGCAAAATAAGTAAGCCTATTGATTGACAAATAGGTATTGGTTGACAAATAAGTATGGTTGTACAAATAGCTAGGTATATATATGGCTGGAGAGCGAATTCGCAGGGATGATGTCGGTCGAGATTACCACAAAAAAATAACATTTTGGAATAAAACCGCATACTATTTTACAAATGTCACAAGGCTTGTAACATTGACCGACATACTTTCGTTCGCAAAATAAGTATTGATTGACAAATAAGTATGGTTGTCAAATAGCTAGGTTTATGGTTCGAGAGCGGATTAGCAGGGATGGTGTTGGTCGAAATGACCACACAAAAAGAATATTTGGGAATAGAAGTGGATACTTATTTTACAAAATGTAATGTCTTAAAGCTTGTAACAATATTTAAAGGAACCCAAAGCGCAAATAAGGACATTAAAAAACCATTACCTGACACACCCTGTTGATATTGGCCGAGTCCACAACACATTAGTTCACCACATAAGTCTATTTTATTTTTGAAGGAAGATCTATATTGATGCATATATAATATTTGTGCATATCTCAAGTACTTGCGCTTAAGCTAAAATATTTGTGCATAATACATAAAATAATTGCGCTTAAGCTAAAATATTGACCCAACATTTTTTCTATTGATTTTTTTAATAAGTATGGTTGTCAAATGGGTAGACGTGCTGGAGAGTGGACTAGCAGATAAGATGCTGGTCAAGATTATCACACAAAAATAACATTTGGGAATCACGCGTTTTGTATACTTATTATTAAGTTTGGTGTTTATGTATGTATGTTTAATTATGTTTCTTCCCTTCCTGGCGAAGTTTACAACCCTGGGGACATCAGATATATAGATAAGTGATCAGAGAAGCTAAAACACAAGATCCAACAAATTGAAAATATATATGGAAAATAAACAATATTATGCTTCAAATTTAGTTATTAATTAATGCCCCACGAACAACGCATGGAACGGCTTACAAATCTGAATGTCGTGACTTTGTTGATTGTTTTTTTTTAATTTGTAAGTAAAATAAGTAATGATTTTTATGACAAATAAGTATGGTTGTCAAATAGCTCGGTATGGTTGGAGAGCGGATTATCGGGGATGATTGGGGTCATCTTTTAAGATTATCATACTAAAATAACATATGGAAGCAGAAATGCTTACCCAAATTTTCATATTTTTTCAGCTTCTAACATTATAAACATGACATTTTTTCGATTGTAAAATAAGTATTGATTTTTTGACAAATAAGTATGTGTTTCAACTATAGCCAAAATGGCGACCGGAAGTGGAATTTATACGTT
Organism: Siphonodentalium dalli; assembly: GCA_032622095.1. Taxonomy (NCBI): domain Eukaryota; kingdom Metazoa; phylum Mollusca; class Scaphopoda; order Gadilida; family Siphonodentaliidae; genus Siphonodentalium; species Siphonodentalium dalli. The sequence goes on from CP136061.1 coordinate 256,753,779, forward strand.
TTTTATTAATATCATTAAGATAAGTTTCTGTGGTTTGGAACTGGTTGAGAATGTGACATTATTTTGTATTTAGCATGTTAACTGACCATTGGAGTAATGAAATATGCTGTTCGTGTGGTCCACACCCCTTCCGATCACTCCAAAATTCGATTTTACAAAACGCGGTATAACGTTTCACAAAAGATCCCCAAGTTTATAATCATATTTCATCAAGAAGTGGGAAGAACTGTGCAATGTAAGTGATCCATTCTAAATCTTATTGATATTCGAACTCAGTGGTACCAAAATTGTCAATTTGGCTCAAAATGGCCGCCAAAATATGAAACATGGTAATTATTATCCCAACGTGCCACGCAACCGCTTACAAGTTGTGGTGATGCACACAATTGACTATTCTGTCTTATATAGCTTGAGTACTAACATTTCTTATGCACCTTTGGTATTGGGTTACTATTTTAACCACTGAAATTACCAGAATTATTCGAAAGTTTCTGGCACAAACATGATATCAAAATCGGCAAAAAAATCGCTGTTCAGGTTTGAGCCATTTTTTAAAAGTAAAATGGAACTATGGTATCAAAGATGTTTGTTGTTTTGATATGTGTTACATGTGTCACACTGAGTTGTGTTGGACAAAAATACCCAAGACGGCTTCTAAAATGGCAACCAAACTTGGTAAACATTATTATATACATATGCATATGTGCATATACGTGGTGTATATGTATACATAATCAATTGTGACTCACGTGCTATACTTAATCAACTAAATGTTCTATTCTGTCCAGGTACCCTACGAGTCATGACAAGTCCATTTTGAGGAATGCAATATGGATTTTGCCAAAAGCTTCCTTGTTTTTGAACGGAAATGGGCAGAACGAACTGAGAGGGATAATATTATATGGCTATTCTGGCCCATTAGCATCAAAATTGATCAACTTAATACAGTGTGCATGTCTGTTGACTGTCTGGTCATAGGCGAGGTGAGTAGGTATACATGGAGTTATTGTATTCATGAATGGTGTGAACAGTTATACAATGTGTGGCTGTATGGTCATGGATGGGATGTCCACAGTGAGATGTATAGGTATATAAGGAGTAGCTGTATGTGTGAGGTGAACATGTTTACAGTGAGTGGCTGTCTGGTCATTGAAGTGGTGTATGGTCATAACGAGAGCAGCTAGACTGTCATGTATGTATATATGGAGTGACTGTGGGCTGGGCTGTACATATGTACATTGTGTGGCTGTATTGTCATTGGTGGGTGTATATGTATACATATGTTGGATATATGGTAATGGATGGGTGTATGTATACATAGGGTGTGGTTGTATGGTTATGGGCAATGTGTATATGTGTACATGGAATGACTGCACGGTGATTGTTGAAGTGTATATGCATACCTGGAGTACACTCTGATGACCACTGCCGACTAGTGTATATAGAGAGCGACATCATTGTGATGGGTGGGATGTACATGTTTATATGTAGGGCCTATTGTATTGTCATTGGTGGTGTGTACAAGCATACAGTGAATAGCTGAATGCTCATGGAGAGGGTGTATATGTATACAGCGAGTGGCTGGATTGTCACGATTGAGCTGTATATGCAAGTCTGGCATGTACGAATGGCCGTGTGTGCGGGATATTGGTATATCTAGAAGGGTTGTATGGCCATTGATGATGTATATGGGGATTGACAGTATGGCAAAATTAATGGTGGAGTGAATTGATATAAAAGAAGTGACTATGGTCACGAATGTATGAATGGCCGTATGCGCGGTACGAGGCATTGGTATATCTAGAAGGGATGTAAGGCCACTTTTGTGAGGTCTATATGTATATACATAGAGTGACTCTATGGTTTTGGGTTGGTGTATATGTATATCTTGAGTGGCTATACGGCCACATGTGTCGCAAATATGTATATGTACAAGGAGTGAGAATGTATGACCACGGGTGAGGCAAATAAGTATCCAGGAAGTGATATATGACAATGGATGTAACGAACAGGTATGGATTGACTGTATGGTCATCGGTAAGGTGTATATGTATATATTTATTGGCTGTATAGCTATACATGTGGCAAATAAATATACATGGAGTGACTGTATGGCCTATGGTTGGACGAATAGGTATACAAGAGGTTACTTTGTGTTCATGTATATAGTGAATATGTATACAGGTCATGTGAGGTGTAGGAGTATACATGGTGTGTCTGCATTATTATTCACGGCTATATGGCCATGCGTTGGTGTATGGGTAAACCCAATTGTGGCTGTATGGTAATGGGTGAGGTGTATGTCTATACAGCGAGTGGCACATGGCCATTTACGTGGTTTTCATGTATGTATATATCGAGTGACTGCATGCGCGTGTGTGATTTGTACTGGCGCTCCTTTGTGTGACTATCGCTTTCCACAATATTTCAAGGATATGTTGATCGATAGAGGTAATATCAGAGTGTTCTCCACATTAATTGCGTTTTGTATGCAATATGAAGAAAACGGTTTTCCTGACAATAGTGTATAAGTTAATCAATTTGATGCTAATGGGCCAGAGTAGCCACATAATATGATACCTTTCAGTTCAGTTTCAACGTTCCGCCCGTTTCCGTTAAAAAACATGGACAGAATCCCAAAAGAGGTGTTCGGCAAAATCCATACTGCATTCCTTAAAATTAATTTGTCGTGCCCCGTAAGGTATTGGGACAACCATAATATGGTTTGAAGTTTCCTCTAAGTCACTCCCTCCCTGGTGTCCAGGCAACAATCAAGTTAAAAATCACAAGGCATGCATGTGAGGTACCAGGTCGGAAATTCAAAGGCGATGGGGAGATCTGCAAACATGGATTGGCAGAAACAATGTATATAGATATACGCCTATATATACCCATACAATACTTTTCTGTCAACCGATCTAAAATGGAATTACTTGGTCAGTTGTTGAAACGATGGATCATAACTCGAGTGCGTGACCGGTTACATAACTCGAGTGCGTGAACGGTTAGAGCGAATCCCTTAGCGATTAGTTTACGGATACCGATGACCACCAATCACGGTGAACACATATTACACACAGGCGACAACGTACCCGTACACTGCCTCCATCGGATATTACACACAGGCGACAACGTACCCGTACACTGCCTCCATCGGATATTACACACAGGCGACAACGTACCCGTACACTGCCTCCATCGGATATTACACACAGGCGACAACGTACCCGTACACTGCCTCCATCGGATATTACACACAGGCGACAACGTACCCGTACACTGCCTCCATCGGATATTACACACAGGCGACAACGTACCCGTACACTGCCTCCATCGGATATTACACACAGGCGACAACGTACCCGTACACTGCCTCCATCGGATATTACACACAGGCGACAACGTACCCGTACACTGCCTCCATCGGATATTACACACAGGCGACAACGTACCCGTACACTGCCTCCATCGGATATTTTCCTGTATTATTGCCTTCATTGGTCAAGTAGGTCACATGGGGCATACCTGATATTTTCTTGCCCGTCACGTGTACGCGCCATTAGGAATACGAATGTCTACTTGTTTCACAATTGATTAAAGGTGGATTATCTCTTTGTAAACATGTTTTATATAGTTACCGGGGTATAAAATATTATATCTGAATCGAAAACTCCTGTCCAGAAATGCTTCTATCGATTAATATTAATTGTATTTCGAATATTTTCTACTCTAAAAAGGTGTAGTTCTTTAGCTAACGAACAAAAGTGGTTACAGTTAACAGAGACCAGAAATTTTATTGTACAATTTTGTCACAAATACACGTTAATTATACTCATTATCGCTTATAACTATTGAACAAAACAATACAAACAATCAATCTGGGACATTTGACTTTCGGTGCGTTGCCATAGGAACAGCCCAGTGCTCTATATCGCAATATGGTATTATCCGAATGGTCTGTTCTAAAAATAGACACATAAACAGTCCCGATTAAATATTCGAAATAAAATCAATATTAGTCGATAGAACCTTTTCCGGACATGGGTATTCAGTTCATATTCATTATTTTATACCGACGCAACTATTTAAAACAAATTATTTAAAGAGATATTCCATCTTTAAACTCGCGCTTACGCAGAAGCGGCTTATCGGCACGTGAAATGTTAAAATGAATTTATGTCATAATAATACTCTAGTGCCCCAGAGGTCTGTACTCTATACTTTCTACACTAAACCATTGGGGACATAATCATGACACACAACTTCCATATGTATGCCGACGACACTCATGTCTGTATGTCGACATTACCAGCAAATGTAGACGATGTTGTAATTCAAGTTCAGCATTGTTTGGTCGGTTAAATCGTGAATGACAACGAACAAGTTAAAACGTAACAGTGATAAGACGGAAATTTCATTCACCGTTATGGTCACACTCAAGATTATATCGTATATTGTTATAAGTGAAACGATGTTATACATTTGAATTATCACGTCTGTGTGTAATTGCATTTTATGTTCATTTTGTGTAATACAATTATGTGCGGAGAGAAACCCTTTGTAAGTTGCAAAACTTGTGTCTCAATCCCGTTGCATTATGCAATAACATGTTTACACTAACAAATCTGTGCTAAAACGAGTGCATATAGTCCAAATAGGATGCGATGACATAACAGTGACACAATCAACCAAGAATTTCGGCGTGTATCTGGAATCCAATTTATCAATGGACAGACATATAAGTGTCATTGATCAAGCCACTTTTCTTGAGATCACACGTAACACTAAACTATGACCATTTCTAACAGAAGACGCAGAAAATATATTTTCGCTTGTTAAATCCCGGCTTGCTTATTTCAACAGCCTTCTTACTGGGTTGCCCAAATGTCATACAACCGATTGAACAAACACGTTGAACAGAGAACCGGCGTTAATATGACCACAATTTGGCCGGACACAGATATTTGTTCAAGTATGTGAGGTTAGGGCACATTCGAGGGTGGCATTATGTGAGGTTAAGCCTAGGCACACTTGAGGGTGACATTTGCTATGCATGTTGTTTGATTTATTGTGATACATGGGTAAACATTACTGGGAAACAAAATGTCCAAAATTCAAGTTTTAGCGGGTAGGGTTATCCTTTTTGACAAATATGGCTCTCATTGATGACATATGCATTTTCCGATTAGTTTGCCAGATCCTCAGATTGGTGCAGAACATTATTAGATCGCCATGCTCTTTATTTGTTATGAGAATTGTGTGTAACATGCAATTCATCCTGGTACAAAATTGAATAAAACCAACATTTTACTCGAAGAATAGACTATTGCATACTAATCAACATCAGTATAAACATGGGAGAATCTTTAAAGATGGATTATCTCTTTAAATAACAAATTTTAAATAGTTGCGTGGGTATAAATTAATAGATATGAACTGAAGACCTATGTCCGGAAAAGCTTCTATCAATTAATATTGATTTTATTTCGAATATTAAATCGGGCCCATTTATGTTACTATTTTTAGAACCGACCATTCGGATGAGAACGTATTGCGATATAGAGCACTGGGCTGTTCCTACGGCTACGCAACGAATGTCAAATGTCACAGATTGGTTGTTTGTACTGTTTTGTTCCACAGATATAAGCGATAATGAGTATAATTAACGTTTATTTGTGACAAAATTGCACAATATAATTTCTGGTCTCTGTTAACAGTAACCAATATTGTTCGTTAGCTGAACAAACACACCTTTTTAGACCAGAAAATATTCGAAATAAAATTAATATTAATCGATAGAAGCATTTCCGGACAGGAGTCTTCGATTCAGATCTAATATTTTATACCCCGGTAACTATATAATACATGTTTACAAAGAGATAATCCACCTTTAACGGAAGTGCAACATCATATCATAAATACTAATCGGATTAAGGTCATTGCTAAAAATGTCTACGGCTGATCGAATTTCCAGTTTGTTTATTTTGTTCTCAGATCCACCAAAGCAGGGACCACACAGAGTTAACATCCACCCTAGCAGGGACCGCACATATTTCACATCCACACTAGCATGGACCACACAGTAGTCGCACACACAATGCCATAAGTGGACAATTTGTACCCCGTCGATTGAACAAAACTATTTAAAAATGCACCTAGCGTCTGAATAAGATTTACAAACCAATGTGATTGTATGGATTCCAATCATTCGTCGGAATGAAGTGTTTATGTCTCGTCAGCCTGGACGCCTGGCATAGTGAATGCTTTACTACTGCGTCGATTTGGTGTGATTCCTCTTGTGTAAACTCAAGGTTTCCGAATGCCGAAATGTTTTTTGACAAATACCACATTTATACGGACGATCACCTGTGTGGATTCTTTTATGCCTCGTTAGGTGGCTCGGTTGATTAAACGCTTTCTCACATATGTCGCAATGGTATTGGCGATCACCGGTGTGTATCCTCTTGTGAGCAGTCAAGTTTCCAGATCGACCGAACGATTGTTCACAGATATCACATTGATATGGGCGGTCCCCGGAGTGTATTCGCTTATGTGCCGTCAGGGCGCCTGATTTGATAAATGCTTTACCACAAATATCACATTCATACGGTCGCTCACCAGTGTGTATTCTCTTATGTTTCGTTAGGTCGCTTCGATCAGTAAATGATTTCTCACATATATCGCATTGATATGGGCGCTCACCAGAGTGGATTCTTTTATGTCCTGTCAGGTCGCTTGACCGAATAAATGCCTTCCCACAAATCTCGCACTGATACGGGCGATCCCCGTTGTGGATCCTTATATGTATCGCCAGGTGGTTTGATACAGTGAATGCTTTCCCACATATATCACATTGGTACCGGCGATCACGAGTGTGTGTCCTTTTGTGAGCAGTCAACAATCCCGATTGACTGAATGATCGCTCACACAAATCACATTGATATGAGCGGTCTCTGGTGTGAATCATCTTATGCGTCACCAAGTTGCTTGAATTATTAAATGATGTCCCACATATATCACATTGGTATGGTCGTTCACCGGTGTGAATTATCCTATGTGTCACCAAGTTGTTTGATGCATTAAATGATTTCCCACATATATCACATTGGTATGGTCGTTCACCGGTGTGAATTCTCTTATGTATCACCAAGTTGCTTGATTTAGAATATGATGCCCCACATATATCGCATTGATATGGCTTGTCTCTGTTGTGAATCCTCTTGTGTTCAGTCAAACATTTCACTTCAGTGAACGTTCTTTGACATATATCACATTGGTATGGTCGATCACTAGAGTGGATTCTTTCATGACTAGTCAGAGTAGTTGCACGGGTGAATGCTTTACCACATATATCGCATCCATACGGTTTGTCTCCGGAGTGAGTAATGTTATGACTCGTCAGAGTACCTGACTGTCTAAATGCTTTCCCGCATATATTACATTCATACGGCTTGTCTCCGGTGTGAATTCGTCTATGATTCGTCAGAGTACATGCATGGTTGAATGCTTTCCCGCATATATCGCAAGTATAAGGTCGATCTCGGGTATGGGTCTGCATGTTGTTAGTAATTAATGAGCTTGACACGGAAATCAGTTCGTTCAAATATCGGAAGGGTACGATTTATATATTCAATTTCCCCCAAATATGCACAGCAAATGTTCGATTGAGCCTGCAATTCAATTATAATTCCCTGCAAACGTTGCTGATTCGTTGTCGGCAATTGGAGCTTAGTGAATAGTTCCACACAAATATCAGAATATGGCAATAAGAATATCCGTCGAACAGGAATCTGTATAGCCCATGTACCGTACTCGTGTTACCGGATGATTCTTCCTGGCAGTAAATAGAGGTAAGACTACTTCGCAGAACTTGTGACCTTGACCGTAAACAGTTCAGTTGGTGTGGAGATCCCTCCTGTGGGTGAGAAGCACCCCAATATGTTGGATTACATTAAAAAACTAATTAATGAATAGTATGAGTCAAGTTAAAAGTAAAAAATATGAATATTTAATAATCTTGATAGTATTGGATAAAAGTAGTTCCAGGCACAACTACTGTTTACGGTCAAGGTCGCAAGTTATGCGAAGTGTCTTTACCGTAAATAGACTGGAGTGCAGTGGAGTCTCTCATTACCGCAGTTTCAAAGACGACTCACTACCTTGTCACAATAACACGATCAGTCACGTGTACGCTGGTAAATATAACTATGCAATACACCCAAAGAGAACATACAATGATCAAGTATAAGTATGCGTTGTAAAATTGATTCTTTGTTCTTTTGTTTCCGGCGTCAGAATATATTTGGTACTAATAAATGGGTATACGTATTGAACGTTCAATTCAGTTTGCTTTCAGTTACTGTCGAATTATAGATCATTTTACCTGTGATTTACCTGTGATCTTCGGGCCTATTATAAGCTTTCGCTTGTATTGGCCAATTGTCGTGGTACAACATATATTTGCTCTAAGAAATATATTCACCCCATTATATTTCCGACTTTATAAGGTTCCCTGTCAAAACTTTAAAAAGTTCCCAGGTTTTGTACTGGTGGAATATGAACTCTTCGGCCGTTAGCCAGAGTAGAGATCCATGGCATGATCTAGTCGACTTACTGCTATGTTTGTTTTGTCGGGGAGTGTTGTCATTTCAGAAAAGCGAACAAATCACGTGGTGGTCATGTTTATTGGTAAAGGAAAGGCTGCACAGAGGGTTCTTGTCTCTGGGTTATCACTCACAGCACGCATTCGATAATCAATCTGAACATGAACTAGAGCTTCCTGAATGTTTGCGAGTCAAATTAATTCCATTATATATGCGAGTCCTCCACGTGGAGCCTCGCATATATTTAGAGAATATGACAATGTTGCTTTGATATTAGGCCGATATAATACGAAGGTTGTTGTGCAGGGTACTTGTTCCAACATTTCGTGCTTAAAATAGTCTGGTCAATAAAAGGTTTGACCTAGATCAAATTTGGACTAAGTTGGTTTGTACACAATTTTGAAGTGGAATATATCCTCTATAACATATCCAAAATCGGATAAAATCCGCTTTGAGAATGTTTTGTAATTCAAGATGACCTCCAAGATGGCTGCCTTTTCCGTTAAGTCAGTTTGATGCAATTATAGTGAGAAAATCTTGTCATACATGTATATATTCACATGTTTATATTTTTGTGAAACTAAGAGATAATGCCGCCTTTTTTTCCAAAATTGGAACTTCCCATCCAAGATGGCCACAACAATAGCGGCCGGAAGTAGATCGACATGCTTACGTTTTTTATTAATATCTTTAAGATAAGTTTCTGCTGTTTGGAACTGGTTGAGAATTGTGACTCCATTTTGTATTTAGCATGTTCAGAGACCATTATAACAATGAAATATGCCATTCATGGATCCCCAGCCCTTCCGATCACTCAAAAAATCGATCTTACAGAACGCATTATAAAATTTCACAAAAAATCACCATTGGGATTCTAGTCATATTTCATCAAGATATTGGAAGAACTGTGCAAGGTAAGTGCTGCATTCTATTTTGTATGGATATTTCAACGAAATGGTACCAAAATTGTCACTTTGCCTCAAAATGGCTGACAAAATTACAATTTAATTACAATTTACAAGGCAACTAATAGCTGTTAGAAAGTAAAACTAGTTTCAATAAAATGAATAAATATCCTGATACTGTCAGATTATTTGATGATACATTTATCCATTGATAGGTCTATGTGCATTTCACATAATTTTATATACGAAGTTTACGAGTAAATAAAATTATAGAATACGATGAAAGTTAGACATAAATACCTTCTCAATCTGACAAGAGTGTGGTCTACATGTGCATATTGTGTCACGTGAAGGTGGTAACGTTATGTATAGCATAACGCGTGTAGTTTGGCAAACAGATGCCAGAAAAGACGGGTAGACCAGGTTGTCAAAAATCGGAGAGCGAAATGCGCGATTATTCTGTCCGATGAGAGCATTACGGGATAGTCTGGCTTTCGAAGCGTGGCGGGAATATTATTCTCCAATCAGAATTGATTATTCTATTCAGCCCCTAGTGTACGTCGTGACCTCTTGTTAAGTGTATTATTCACCTCATCCGTGCTGAAACCTAGTGCGATTTGTTTAGTGCATGCCGTATTCTATAATACATGCTAGATTAGCATTAATTATGTTAGCTTATTTAATATGCTGTATGTGACATATACCAGTATGTTTAGAACTAGGGCAAATGGGCCAGTAATTCTTAGGACAAATTATAGCTGTATTGGTGTCTCTAAAGTAATCAATTTAATGTCATTGTACTGTTTGGCTGCTGTAGTTGATACGCAATACCGCGCATGGAAGTCAGTGCGTTAAGATGTCTGACTCCCTTGTGTATACGGGCCGGCAGTTGATGTCACAATCATTCCTGATTAAAAATACTACTAAGACTTCAGTATCCCTCCCATACCTACGGAAATGTGCTCATTGTGTCTTGTTACTGTATACACCCATCAGTAAGCCCGGTGGGCCCGCGAATGTTTTATATAATATCAAGTATCCGATACTCATTATAATTATTGTTGCAAATTTATTTTTACAAATATTATTACTAACAAATGACATTGCAGTCTTCATTGGAGTTCGTTATGTCTTTAAATTTTGCATTGAACTAACCCTCATGCCAATACAATTTGTTCCCAATTGTATATCGTTCATATTATAATAGTACAATGTTACGGTCACTGCAACTCTTTTGGAATATACATCCACCCTAGTATCAACATGGATCTATTATATATTAATTAGGAACTGCAAAAGGATATCAGATCACTAGAAGAATGGGAGAAGAAATGGGGGAAAATGAGCTTCAGTCCAGCTAAATGTGAAGCAATGCATATAACCCATTCGCGGAATATCTTCAATTCAGAATACTCACTCCATGGGATAGAACTGAAGAAGGTGCAGAAGACAAAATATCTTGGAGTGACTATCACATCAAATCTGTCATGGCATCAGCATATAGAGAATACAGCTGCCAAGGCTAACAGGACGCTGAATTTCCTGAAGAAAATTTTCTGATAAGTTCTCATCATCTGAAGGCGACTGCGTACAAGTCTTTGATAAGGCCATTAATGGAATATGCACCGACAGTATGGGAACCATATACGGACAGTAATGTAGATGCATTGGAGAAAGTTCAGCGACGTGCTGCTAGATATCCTCTCAACAGATACAGAAGAACATCCAGCGTATCAGACATGATAGACCAACTAGGATGGCACTCTTTACAGTCCAGGAGGCACCAGGCTCGATTATTCATGATGCATAAAATCCACCATCAACATGCTGCAGTAAAAATAGATCAATATGCCAAAAGAACACGGGAATCCAGGCACACTAATGCGGCTGGCTAGTGGCTACTTAATTCCACACTCCAACTACGATTACCACAAATTTTCTTTCTTCCCCCGGACCATAAGATAATGGAATGCTATCCCAACTGAAATAGTCACCATCATTCCAGTGGATGAGTTCAGGACCATGATGACGAACCAAGTAAATCCATACTGGACGTCCCATTCGACGCATTCGACCCAGTAAATAATCCAATCAACTAGTTTAATGAATTAAATTATATTATTACAAATCATGAAGAGAAATAATCGCCAGTCGTTGCCAAAATAAAATTAGTCATAATCATCAGCATGTTGATGGTGGACTGTAATCGGAAGAAGAAGAAGAGCTAGGCAGTATTGAATATTATCTACCATGTCAGTTGAACTAACTCCTAAAATAGAGCCCTTTTCAGACTTAGCGGCTGGACTAATAGGACAATGAAATAAAATACCGTGTCATGAATAATTTAGCCACCACAGATATTTTGTTTTCATTAAATGAGGTAATGACACATATGAGGGTGACGTTTGTTACGCATGTTGTTTGATTTATTGTGATACATGGGTAAATATGGGTACTGGGAAACAAAATGTCTAATATTCAAGTGTTATCGAGTAGTGTTACCTTTATTGACAAATATAGTTCTTCTTGGTGACATATGCATTTTCTGATTAGTTTACCAGATCCTCAGATGGGTGCAGAGCATTATTAAATCATCACACTCTTTATTTGTTATGATAATTTTGTGTAATATGCAATTCACCCGAGAACAAAAATGAAACGAAACGAAACCAACATTTTGCTCGAAAAATAGACTTTACGGCATATTTCTCGAATTCAGTATAAACATGTGAGAATCTATTGCGGAAGTACAACATCATATCATAATTACTAAACTGAATACGAAGGTCATTGCTAAAAATGTCCGGCTGATCGAAGTTTCATTTTTTTTTCTCCTGAAAACAAATTAAAACGAATGGATTTTTTTTTTAAATGCAACACTTTCAGAGATCACATCCACCCTAGCAGACACCGCCCATAGTTCACATCCACCCTAAAAGAGACCACAGTGGTCGCAAACACGAGGTAAACAGTTGACAATTTCTACCCCGTCGGTTGAACAAAACCATTCATAACTGCACCTGGCGTCTGGATTATTTTGATAAACCAATGTGATTGTATGACTTCCAATATTGTCTCCATGTTCGTTGTGACAATTTTAATCAGCACTTCGGAGAACACATTGAAGGAAAGTTTGTGCTAGTCCCACAATAGCCATCTAATGTGATATACAGACAGATGCAGTCGTTGGAATGTATTTTGTATGTCTCGTCAGGAAGCCTGGTGTTGTGAATCACAGGCTCCTGGGGATAAATACCAGATATACCATATATATACTATAACAGTGACAAGGTTAACAAGTCCAATTTTGGGAAAACCCACCATCTATCATATCCCTCATAGTTTCTCAAAATATTTCTGGTCAGTCACAATATATCTCATTGTGTCTTATTGGTCATGCAATTTTTTTTCTTTTGATTCGACAGTATCAAACGAAGGGAAGTCGAGATATCGTATTGAAAACTAGCAAAACCTACCGACGAAAAGCGGTCGTCAGTTTCCCTGTCCGGTAATTAGTGATTATACACCGACACCAATTCAATTAATACGATCACAATTGCCGAGCTTGTGAATTACCCGCGCGATATGTCGACTTCACTTAAATATACCTCGTCAAGACATTTATCAAAATATAATGTTATGCCCTATAACATACACTGGGGCCCTATAACATACACTGGGGCCGTATAACACACACTGGGGCCCTATAACATACACTGGGGCACTATAACATACACTGGGGGCCTATAACATACACTGGGGCCCTATAACATACACTGGGGCCCTATAACATACACTGGGGCCCTATAACATACATTGGGGCCCTATAACATACACTGGGGCCCTATAACACACACTGGGGCCCTATAACACACACTGGGGCCCTATAACATACACTGGGGCCCTATAACATACACTGGGGCCCTGTAACATACACTGGGGCCCTATAGCATACACTGGGGCCCTATAACATACACTGGGGCCCTATAACGTACACTGGGGCCCTATAACATACACTGGGGCCCTATAACATACACTGGGGCCCTATAACATACACTGTGGCCCTATACCATACACTTGGGCCCTATAACATACACTGGGGCCCTATAACATACATTGGGGCCCTATAACATACAATGGGGCCCTATAACATACACTGGTATGCCCTATAACATACACTGGGGCCCTATAACATACACTGGGGCCCTATATCATACACTGGGGCCCTATAACACACACTGGTATGCCATATAACATACACTGGGGCCCTATAACATACACTGGGGCCCTATAACATACACTGGGGCCCTATAACATACACTGTTATGCCCTATAACATACACTGGGGCCATATAACATACAATGGGGCCCTATAACATACACTGGTATGCCCTATAACATACACTGGGTCCCTATAACACACACTGGGGCCATATAACATACACTGGGGCATATTATGGCTGTGTTGACATTTTTTAGAAATATTGAAGATATTAGGTGGACAAGGCACTGACTGTTTAACTCCCAAATTTCCAGTAGATATTGTAAGTTTTCGGTACGATGTCTCGACTTATCTTCGTTTGATATTATGGAATCATACATCAAAAGAAACGAAATGTCATGGCCAATAAGATACACTGAAATATATTGTGACTGATTTGAAAGATATTGTGAATCTATGAACAATATGATAGATGGTGTGCTTTTCCCAAAATCGGAGTTGTGAACCTTGTCACTGGTATAGTATATATTGGTATATCTGCTATTTTCCCCAGGGGTCTGTGTAGTGAATGCTTTACTATGGCGTCGATTCGGTGTGAATCCTCTTGTGTAAACTCAAGATTCCCGATTGCTGAAATGTCTTTTGACAAATATTACATTTGAACGGGCGGTCACCAGTGTGGATTGTTTTATGTTTCGTCGGTCGCTTGATTGACTAAATGCTTTCTCGCATAACACACATTGATATGGTCGATCAACGGTGTGTATCCTCTTGTGAACAGTCAATATTCCCGATCGACTGAATGATTGTTTGCAAATATCACATTGATACGGGCGGTGACCGGTTTGTATTCTCTTATGTGTCGTCAGTTCGCACGATTTTTTAAATGATTTCCCGCAAATATCACATTCATACGGGCGGTCACCGGTGTGAATTATCTTATGTGTCGTCAGTTCGCCCGATTTAGAAAATGTTTTCCCGCAAATATAACATTGATACGGGCGGTCACCAGTGTGAATTCTCTTATGTGTCGTCAGTTCGCCCGATTTATAAAATGATTTCCCGCAAATATCACATTGACACGGGCGGTGGCCGGAGTGGATTCTTTTATGTCCTGTCAGGTCGCTTGACGTCAGAAATGCCTTCTCACAAATCTCACACTGATACGGGCGATCTCCGGTGTGGATCCTTATATGTGTCGTCAGGTCGCTTGATTCAGTGAATGCTTTCCCACAAATATCACATTGATACGGGCGATCACCGGTGTGAATTCTCTTGTGAGCAGTCAAGTTTCCGGATTGACTAAATGATTGTTCACACAAATCACATTGATATGGGCGGTCTCCGGAGTGGATTCTCTTTTGTCTCGACAGATCGCCTGATGTAGTAAATGATTTCGCACATATATCGCATTGGTATGGTCGGTCACCGGTATGAATCCTCTTGTGTTCAGTCAAACTGAATGCTTCCGTGAAAGCTTTTTGGCATACATCACATTGATACGGTCGATGACGGTCACTGGAGTGGATTCGTTTATGTCTCGTCAGATTACCTTTGAATACTTTCCCGCATATATAGCAAAGCTACGTTTGATCTCGGGTGCGGGTTATCTTAGCAGCAATTAATGAGCAATTCAATTATAATTCCCTGCAAACGTTGCTGATTCGTTGTCGGAAATTGGAGCCAAGTGAATAGTTCCACACAAATATCAGAATATGGCAATAAGAATATCCGTCGAACAGGAATCTGTATAGCCCATGTACAGGAATCTGTATAGCCCATGAACAGGAATCTGTATAGCCCATGAACAGGAATCTGTATAGCCCATGTACAGTACAATAAGAATATCCGTCGAACAGGAATCTGTATAGCCCATGTTCAGTACAATAAGAATATCCGTCGAACAGGAATCTGTATAGCCCATGTACAGGAATCTGTATAGCCCATGTACAGGAATCTGTATATGAACGGTATTATATTCAGCGGTAAACTTGTCTGTTTGATTTAGTTTGCAAACCTTTAGCATATCAACTTATTTTCAAAGTATGCATTTGATGATTAAGGTGAAACTATCGCAGAGCTAGGTCGGAACTGACGATGGTATATTTCAGTTGTCTAGTTTGTCGTCAAACATGTATTTTATCCATATTTTAATAAGTTTGTCATAATGCATTATTGATAGTCCGTAGATTATGTCCTTTGCATATTCCTAAAGCCCCCCCCCCCCCCCCACGAAGACTCCTGTCCGGAAATGCTTACATCGATCAATATTCATTTTATTTCGAATATGTTCTGGTCTAAAAAGATGTGGTTGTTTAGCTAATGAACAACAGCGGTTACTGTTAACAGAGACCAGGAATTATATTGTCACAAATAAACGTTAATTATACTCATTATCGCTTATAACTATGGAATAAAACAAATACACCTAATCAATCTGGGACATTTGACGTTCGGTGCGTAGCCATATGAACAGTCCAATGCTCTCTATCGCTATATGGTATCAAACGAATGGTCTGTTCTAAAAATAGACAAATAAAGTGTCCCAATTAATCGTCGCATTTCATAATAAATTATTCGAAATAAAACCAATATTAATTGATAGAAGCCTTTTCGGACATGGGTCTTCAGTTCATATCTATTAGTTTATACCCACGTAACTATTTCAAATTTGCTATTTAAAGAGATAATCCATCTTTAAGAGTAAAATAGTATTTATCTTTCCCAAAATTATACTTATTTTATATTAAGGAGTACATTGGTGATTTGTGTCGGTTATCCAATGATAGCCGTAGAGGGCTGCTACATCAGATGGTTGGTTTTATCCATGTAGTTATAAGGTACGTAGCGATACCAGTATATTGGTAAGACCATTCCATTGTCCTTATATAATTAATTATTATCCATTTTCTGTGTTGTATATGCCGGTACTTATACATTAACATATGGCATACCTTCAAAGGGGCGATTAAATAAATTTGATCAGACTCAGTGACGACCTTGAAAGGACATGGTGTTTAGCAGAAGCTGCAGCAGTACACATGAGATACCAACTTAGACACACATTTACCTTGTAAATGTGTTCAATCAGCAAAGAGATCCAGCTGCTCTCTGTCAGCAGTTTGAAAAAGATTTCATACAACACCGTACCGGAAACAACACACACCGCCATGATGTGTTGCAGCTTTGTATTGGTGAAGGATTGCTCGGTTACGTACCATCACATTCGTGACCAGATTTCTACGTTGCTTATGTCTTTTAGGTTGTGTAATCTTTTGCCAAGCCTCATGAAAGTTTATTAAAAGTTTTTATTCTCGTCATCATGGGTTTCCCTAAACGACGTGCTTGCCGATCATACTGGCGCACGAGTCTCTAACGTCTCTCTGACGTTGCTAAGGCACTGATGGTCATTGAGCGGACATTACGAATTCTTGGAATGCGATGTTTGAACATATAGGGCTCCCTGATCTGGGTCCTATCGTCAATTATGAAAACGCATTTAACCAAATTGACGAGGCATCTAATACCGAAGAGCTTATTCAGAGCTCGGATCACATGCAACGCGAAGCATTTCATCGTATGGTGAATTCATTCTCAGATGAGACTGCACCACACATGTCATTCTTTATTGATGGTCCAGGTGGAACTGGCAAACATATGCTAACACCTTTTCTCCGAATTGCCGCTGATTTTCTGAAAGGCGGTCGAACTGCTAGCGGATTTCGTCTTCCAGTCACCATACTTGGATCATCAACAATGAAACTCCCCTCTGTATATTCGCTGCGTGTATACTCTTCCGCGCTGATTATAATCAACGAGTCGTCAAATGCACTCCGAATAATCGATATATAATGGAAAACACCGATCCTTTTGGACGCACCGTGCTACTGATAGGCGGTGATTTTAGACAGACAACAAACGTCATAGCCATGGAGATCCACTATGCCATCATTGAATCTTGCATTAACAGTTCTTATATATGGAGGCATATCCAAACCATTCACCTCGACGTTAATATGAGAACATGTAGGTCAAGATCAACACAACGAATGTGTTCTTGGAACTGGGGATGAACGGTAATGAATTGAATTGATCCGGCGGATAGTTGAGTTGTGTTTCCTATTCCTCTAGTGTCCCTTGTTCTGACGATTAACGTCTCCTTATTCAATCAATTTTGTTTGTTTGTTGTTTTATTCTGTGTTTTGTAGATTACCGTCCATATATAATTGGCTTCAGTTGTTGAAATTAGGATTCAAGTCTGCTCACGGTTGGACCATGCTGGGGTACCATGCGGCTGTTATCCGCAGTGGCTAATCGGGCCAGCGCTTCTGCAAAGTACATTTGTTGGACCGATCACGACTACAATTCAAAATAAACGTGTGTAGCATCTGTGCATAATAGTTGATGTGGGGGGCCTAATTCTAGATAGATACGGCTGATATATGTCAGAATGGGTGGAGCCATACACTATCTCAATGTGATGCTCTCTTTGCTTTATAATTATTATCGGTATAATTGTTTACATGCTACGATCAGAATAGCACAATTTGATGCGCTCTTTACTTTATAATTATCATTCGTATATATACGTGCTGTACATGCTACGACCAGAATGGCACATTGTTGTGCGTTTTTTGCGTTATACTTATAATTCGTATATACAAGTACATGATACGATCAGAATGGCACATTGTGGTGCGCTCTTTGCTTTATAATTATCATCCGTATATACATGTAAATGATACGATCAGAATGGCACATTGTGATACGCTTTTTACTTTATAATTACCATTCGTATATATATGTACATGCTACGATCAGAATGGCACATTGTGATGCGCTCTTTGCTTTCTAATTACCATTCGTATATAAATGTACATGCTACGATCAGAATGGCACATTGTGATGCGCTCTTTTATAATTATCATTCGTATATACATGTACATGCTACGATCAGAGTGACACATTGTGATGCGCTCTTTACTTTATAATTACCATTCGTATATACATGTACATGCTACGATCAGAATGACACATTGTGATGCGCTCTTTACTTTATAATTACCATTCGTATATACATGTACATGCTACGATCAGAGTGACACATTGTGATGCGCTCTTTACTTTATAATTACCATTTGTATATACATGTACATGATACGAGCAGAATGGCAAAGTGTGATGCGCTCTTTACTTTATAATTACCATTCGTATATATATGTACATGCTACGATCAGAATGGCACATTGTGATACACTCTTTACTTTATAATTATCATTTGTATATACATGTACATGCTACGATAAGAATGACACATTGTGATGCGCTCTTTACTTTATAATTACCATTCGTATATACATGTACATGCTACGATCAGAATGGCACATTGTGATACTCTCTTTACTTTATAGTTACCATTCGTATATACATTTATATGTTACGATCAGAATGGCACATTGTGATGCGCTCTTTACTTTATAATTACCATTCGTATATACATGTACATGCTACGATCAGAATGGCACAATGTGATACTCTCTTTACTGTATAAATGCCATTCGTATATACATGTACATGCTAAGATCAGAATGACACAGTATGATACTCTCTTTACTTTATAATTACCATTCGTATATTCATGTGCATGCTACGATCAGAATGGCACATTGTGATACTCTCTTTACTTTATAATTACCATTCGTATATACAGGTACATGTTACGATCAGAATGGTACATTGTGATGCGCTCTTCACTTTATAATTACCATTCGTATATACATGTACACGCTACGATCAGAATGCGACATTGTGATACTCTCTTTACTTTATAGTTACCATTCGTATATACATTTATATGTTACGATCAGAATGGCACATTGTGATGCGCTCTTTACTTTATAATTACCATTCGTATATACATGTACATGCTACGATCAGAATGGCACAATGTGATACTCTCTTTGCTGTATAAATGCCATTCGTATATACATGTACATGCTAAGATCAGAATGACACAGTATGATACTCTCTTTACTTTATAATTACCATCCGTATATTCATGTGCATGCTACGATCAGAATGGCACATTGTGATACTCTCTTTACTTTATAATTACCATTCGTATATACATGTACATGTTACGATCAGAATGGCACATTGTGACGCGCGCTTTACTTTATAATTACCATTCGTAAATACATGTACATGTTACGATCAGAATGGCTCATTGCGATACTCTCTTTACTTTATAATTACCATTCGTATAAACATGTACATGCTACGATCATAATGGCACATTGTGTTACGCTCTTTTATAATTATCGTTCGTATATACATGTACATGCTACGATCAGAGTGACACATTGTGATGCGCTCTTTACTTTATAATTACTATTCGTATATACATGTACATGCTACGATCAGAATGGCACATTGTGATACTCTCTTTACTTTATACCTATAATTCGTATATATATATACATGTACATGCTATGATCAGAATGGTTCAGTGTGATGCGCTCTTTGCTTTTTAATTACCATTCGTATATACACATGTACATCCTATGGTAAGAATGGTACAGTGTGATGAGCTATTCGCTTTATAATTACCATTCGTATATACATGTACATGCTACGATCAGAATGGCACAGTGTGATGCACTCTTTATTTTGCAATTACCATTCGTATATACATGTACATGCTACGATCAGAACGGGACATTGTGATACTCACTTTACGTTATAATTACCATTCGTATATACATGTACATGCTACGATCAGAATGACATATTGTGATACTCTCTTTGCTTTATAATTACCATTCGTATATACATGTACATGCTACGATCAGAATGGCACGGTGTGACGCGCGCTTTACTTTATAATTACCATTCGTATATACATGTACATGCTACGATCAGAATGGCACATTGTGCCGCGCTCTTTACTTTATAATTACCATTTGTATATACATGTGCATGCTACGATGAGAATACTGTCTTTACAGTATAATTACCATTCGTATATACATGTACATGCTACGATCAGAATGGCACATTGTGATACTCAATTTACGTTATAATTACCATTCGTATAAACATGTACATGCTACGATCAGAATGACACAGTGTGATAATCACTTTACTTTATAATTACCATTCGTATATATATGTACATGCTACGATCAGAATGGCACATTGTGATACACTCTTTACTGTATAATTACCATTCGTATATACATTTACATGCTACGATCAGAATGACACATTGTTATACTCACTTTACTTTATAATTACCATTCGTATATACATGTACATGCTACGATCAGAATGGCACATTGTTATACTCACTTTACTGTATAATTACCATTCGTATATACATGTACATGCTACGATCAGAATGGCACAGTGTGGCGCGCGCTTTACTTTATAATTACCATTCGTATATACATGTACATGCTACGATCAGAATGGCACATTGTGACGCGCTCTTTACTTTATAATTACCATTCGTATATACATGTACATGCTACGATCAGAATGGCACATTGTGATACTCAATTTACGTTATAATTACCATTCGTATAAACATGTACATGCTACGATCAGAATGACACAATGTGATAATCACTTTACTTTATAATTACCATTCGTATATACATGTACATGCTACGATCAGAATGGCACATTGTGATACTCTCTTTACTGTATAATTACCATTCGTATATACATGTACATGCTACGATCAGAATGACACATTGTTATACTCACTTTACTTTATAATTACCATTCGTATATACATGTACATGCTACGATCAGAATGGCACATTGTGATACACTCTTTATTGTATAATTACCATTCGTATATACATGTACATGCTACGATCAGAATGGCACAGTGTGGCGCGCGCTTTACTTTATAATTACCATTCGTATATACATGTACATGCTACGATCAGAATGACACATTGTTATACTCACTTTACTTTATAATTACCATTCGTATATACATGTACATGCTACGATCAGAATGGCTCGGTGTGGCGCGCGCTTTACTTTATAATTACCATTCGTATATACATGAACATGCTACGATCAGAATGGCACATTGTGACGCGCTCTTTACTTTATAATTACCATTCGTATATACATGAACATGCTACGATCAGAATGGCACATTGTGACGCGCTCTTTACTTTATAATTACCATTCGTATATACATGTACATGCTACGATCAGAATGACACATTGTTATACTCACTTTACTGTATAATTACCATTCGTATATACATGTACATGCTACGATCAGAATGGCACAGTGTGGCGCGCGCTTTACTTTATAATTACCATTCGTATATACATGAACATGCTACGATCAAAATGGCACATTGTGACGCGCTCTTTACTTTATAATTACCATTCGTATATACATGAACATGCTACGATCAGAATGGCACATTGTGACGCGCTCTTTACTTTATAATTACCATTCGTATATACATGAACATGCTACGATGAGAATACTCTCTTTAATGTATAATTACCATTCGTATATACATGTACATGATACGATCAGAATGTCACAATGTGGCGCGCGCTTTACTTTATAATTACCATTCGTATATACATGTACATGCTACGATCAGAATGACACATTGTGACGCGCTCTTTACTTTATAATTACCATTCGTATATACATGTACATGCTACGATCAGAATGGCACATTGTGACACTCTCATTACTTCATAATTACCATTCGTATATTCATGTACATGCTAGGATTAGAATGGTACATTGTGATACTGTCTTTACTTTATAATTACCATTCGTATATACATGTACATGCTACGATCAGAATGACACATTGTGACGCGCTCTTTACTTTATAAATACCATTCGTATATGAATGTACATATTACGGAAAGAATGGCCCATTGTGATACGTTCTTTGCTGTATAATTACCATTCGTATATACATGTACATGCTACGATCAGAATGACATATTGTGACGCGCTCTTTACTTTATAATTACCATTCGTTTATACATGTACATGCTACGATCATAACGACACATTGTGACGCGCTCTTTACTTTATAATTACCATTCGTATATACATGTACATGCTACGATCAGAATGGAACATTGTGATACTCACTTTACTTTATAATTACATTCGTATATACATGTACATACTACGATCAGAATGGCACATTGTGATACTCTCTTTGCTTTATAATTACCATTCGTATATACATGTACATGCTACGACCAGAATGACACATTATGATACGCTTTTCACTTTATAATTACCATTCGTATATACATGTACATGCTACGATCAGAACGGGACATTGTGATACTCTCTTTACTTTATAATTACCATTCGTATATACATGTACATGCTACGATCAGAACGGGACATTGTGATACTCTCTTTACTTATAATTACCATTCGTATATACATGTACATGCTACGATCAGAATGGCACATTGTGGTGCGCTCTTTACTTTATAATTACCATTCGTATATAAATGTACATATTACGGAAAGAATGGCACCTTGTGATACTCTCTTTACTTTATAATTACCATTCGTATATACATGTACATGCTACGATGAGAATGGGACATTGTGATGCTCCCTTTACTTTATAATTACCATTCGTATATACATGTACATGCTACGATCAGAATGGCACATTGTGATACTCACTTTGCTTTATAATTACCATTCGTAAATACATGTACATGCTACGATCAGAACGGGACATTGTGATACTCTCTTTACTTTATAATTTCATTCGTATATACATGTACATACTACGATCAGAATGGCACATTGTGATACTCTCTTTGCTTTATAATTACCATTCGTATATACATGTACATGCTACGACCAGAATGGGACATTGTGATACTCACTTTACTTTATAATTACCATTCGTATATACATGTACATGCTACGATCCGAATGACACATTATGATACGCTCTTCACTTTATAATTACCATTCGTATATACATGTACATGCTACGATCAGAACGGGAAATTGTGATACTCTCTTTACTTTATAATTACCATTCGTATATACATGTACATGCTACGATCAGAACGGGACATTGTGATACTCTCTTTACTTATAATTACCATTCGTATATACATGTACATGCTACGATCAGAATGGCACATTGTGGTGCGCTCTTTACTTTATAATTACCATTCGTATATAAATGTACATATTACGGAAAGAATGGCACATTGTGATACTCTCTTTACTTTATAATTAACATTCGTATATACATGTACATGCTACGATGAGAATGGGACATTGTGATACTCTCTTTACTGTATAATTACCATTCGTGTATACATGTACATACTACGATCAGAATGCCACATTGTGATGAGCTCTTTAACTTATAATTACCTTTCGTATATACATGTACATGCTACGATCAGAATGGTACATTGTGATACTCACCTTACTTAATAATTACCATTCGTTTATACATGTACATGCTACGATCAGAACGGGACACTGTGATACTCTCTTTACTTTATAATTACATTCGTATATACATGTACATGCTACGATCAGAATTACACATTGTGATGCTCTCTTTACTTTATAATTACCATTCGTATATACATGTACATGCCACGATCATAATGGGACATTGTGATACTCTCTTTACTTTATAATTACCATTCGTATATACATGTACATGCTACGATCAGAATGGGACATTGTGATACTCTCTTTACTTTATAATTATCAATCGTATATATATGTACATGCTACGATCAGAATGACACATTGTGATACCCTCTTTACTGTATAATTACCATTCGTATATACATGTACATTCTACGATCAGAATGACACATTGTGATACTCACTTTACTTTATAATTACCATTCGTATATACATGTACATGCTACAATCAGATGGCACAGTGTGATACTCTCTTTACCTCATAATTACCTTTCGTATATACATGTACATGCTACGATCAGAATGGCACATTGTGATGCGCTCTGTTCTTTGTAATTGCCATTCGTATATACATGTACATGCTACGATCAGAATTACACATTGTGATACTCTCTTTACTGTATAATTACCATTCGTATATACATGTACATGCTACGATCAGATGGCCCATTGTGATACTCTACTTACTTTATAATTACCATTCATATTTACATGTGCATATGACGATCAGAATGCCACATTGTGATAATCTCTTTACTGTATAATTACCATTCGTATATACATGTACATACTACGATCAGAATGCCACATTGTGATGAGCTCTTTATCTTATAATTACCTTTCGTATATACATGTACATGCTACGACCAGAATGACACATTGTGATGGGCTCTTTACTTTATAATTACATTCGTATATACATGTACATGCTACGATCAGAATGGTACATTGTGATACTCTCTTTACTGTATAATTACCATTCGTATATACATGTACATGCTACGATCAGAATGGCACATTGTGACACTCTCATTACTTCATAATTACCATTCGTATATACATGTACATGCTAGGATTAGAATGGTACATTGTGATACTGTCTTTACTTTATAATTACCATTCGTATATACATGTACATGCTACGATCAGAATGACACATTGTGACGCGCTCTTTACTTTATAAATACCATTCGTATATAAATGTACATATTACGGAAAGAATGGCACATTGTGAAACGTTCTTTGCTTTATAATTACCATTCGTATATACATGTACATGCTACGATCAGAATGACATATTGTGACGCGCTCTTTACTTTATAATTACCATTCGTATATACATGTACATGCTACGATCATAACGACACATTGTGACGCGCTCTTTACTTTATAATTACCATTCGTATATACATGTACATGCTACGATCAGAATGGAACATTGTGATACTCACTTTACGTTATAATTACATTCGTATATACATGTACATACTACGATCAGAATGGCACATTGTGATACTCTCTTTACTTTATAATTACCATTCGTATATACATGTACATGCTACGATCAGAACGGGACATTGTGATACTCTCTTTACTTATAATTACCATTCGTATATACATGTACATGCTACGATCAGAATGGCACATTGTTGTGCGCTCTTTACTTTATAATTACCATTCGTATATAAATGTACATATTACGGAAAGAATGGCACCTTGTGATACTCTCTTTACTTTATAATTACATTCGTATATACATGTACATACTACGATCAGAATGGCACATTGTGATACTCTCTTTACTTTATAATTACCATTCGTATATACATGTACATGCTACGATCAGAACGGGACATTGTGATACTCTCTTTACTTATAATTACCATTCGTATATACATGTACATGCTACGATCAGAATGACATATTGTGACGCGCTCTTTACTTTATAATTACCATTCGTTTATACATGTACATGCTACGATCATAACGACACATTGTGACGCGCTCTTTACTTTATAATTACCATTCGTATATACATGTACATGCTACGATCAGAATGGAACATTGTGATACTCACTTTACTTTATAATTACATTCGTATATACATGTACATACTACGATCAGAATGGCACATTGTGATACTCTCTTTGCTTTATAATTACCATTCGTATATACATGTACATGCTACGACCAGAATGACACATTATGATACGCTTTTCACTTTATAATTACCATTCGTATATACATGTACATGCTACGATCAGAACGGGACATTGTGATACTCTCTTTACTTTATAATTACCATTCGTATATACATGTACATGCTACGATCAGAACGGGACATTGTGATACTCTCTTTACTTATAATTACCATTCGTATATACATGTACATGCTACGATCAGAATGGCACATTGTGGTGCGCTCTTTACTTTATAATTACAATTCGTATATAAATGTACATATTACGGAAAGAATGGCACCTTGTGATACTCTCTTTACTTTATAATTACCATTCGTATATACATGTACATGCTACGATGAGAATGGGAAATTGTGATGCTCCCTTTACTTTATAATTACCATTCGTATATACATGTACATGCTACGATCAGAATGGCACATTGTGATACTCACTTTGCTTTATAATTACCATTCGTAAATACATGTACATGCTACGATCAGAACGGGACATTGTGATACTCTCTTTACTTTATAATTTCATTCGTATATACATGTACATACTACGATCAGAATGGCACATTGTGATACTCTCTTTGCTTTATAATTACCATTCGTATATACATGTACATGCTACGACCAGAATGGGACATTGTGATACTCACTTTACTTTATAATTACCATTCGTATATACATGTACATGCTACGATCCGAATGACACATTATGATACGCTCTTCACTTTATAATTACCATTCGTATATACATGTACATGCTACGATCAGAACGGGAAATTGTGATACTCTCTTTACTTTATAATTACCATTCGTATATACATGTACATGCTACGATCAGAACGGGACATTGTGATACTCTCTTTACTTATAATTACCATTCGTATATACATGTACATGCTACGATCAGAATGGCACATTGTGGTGCGCTCTTTACTTTATAATTACCATTCGTATATAAATGTACATATTACGGAAAGAATGGCACATTGTGATACTCTCTTTACTTTATAATTACCATTCGTATATACATGTACATGCTACGATGAGAATGGGACATTGTGATACTCTCTTTACTGTATAATTACCATTCGTATATACATGTACATACTACGATCAGAATGCCACATTGTGATGAGCTCTTTAACTTATAATTACCTTTCGTATATACATGTACATGCTACGATCAGAATGGTACATTGTGATACTCACCTTACTTAATAATTACCATTCGTTTATACATGTACATGCTACGATCAGAACGGGACACTGTGATACTCTCTTTACTTTATAATTACATTCGTATATACATGTACATGCTACGATCAGAATTACACATTGTGATGCTCTCTTTACTTTATAATTACCATTCGTATATACATGTACATGCCACGATCATAATGGGACATTGTGATACTCTCTTTACTTTATAATTACCATTCGTATATACATGTACATGCTACGATCAGAATGGGACATTGTGATACTCTCTTTACTTTATAATTATCAATCGTATATATATGTACATGCTACGATCATAATTACACATTGTGATACCCTCTTTACTGTATAATTACCATTCGTATATACATGTACATTCTACGATCAGAATGACACATTGTGATACTCACTTTACTTTATAATTACCATTCGTATATACATGTACATGCTACAATCAGATGGCACAGTGTGATACTCTCTTTACCTTATAATTACCTTTCGTATATACATGTACATGCTACGATCAGAATGGCACATTGTGATGCGCTCTGTTCTTTGTAATTGCCATTCGTATATACATGTACATGCTACGATCAGAATTACACATTGTGATACTCTCTTTACTGTATAATTACCATTCGTATATACATGTACATGCTACGATCAGATGGCACATTGTGATACTCTACTTACTTTATAATTACCATTCATATTTACATGTGCATATGACGATCAGAATGCCACATTGTGATAATCTCTTTACTGTATAATTACCATTCGTATATACATGTACATACTACGATCAGAATGCCACATTGTGCTGAGCTCTTTATCTTATAATTACCTTTCGTATATACATGTACATGCTACGACCAGAATGACACATTGTGATGGGCTCTTTACTTTATAATTACATTCGTATATACATGTACATGCTACGATCAGAATGGTACATTGTGATACTCTCTTTACTGTATAATTACCATTCGTATATACATGTACATGCTACGATCAGAATGGCACATTGTGACACTCTCATTACTTCATAATTACCATTCGTATATACATGTACATGCTAGGATTAGAATGGTACATTGTGATACTGTCTTTACTTTATAATTACCATTCGTATATACATGTACATGCTACGATCAGAATGACACATTGTGACGCGCTCTTTACTTTATAAATACCATTCGTATATAAATGTACATATTACGGAAAGAATGGCACATTGTGAAACGTTCTTTGCTTTATAATTACCATTCGTATATACATGTACATGCTACGATCAGAATGACATATTGTGACGCGCTCTTTACTTTATAATTACCATTCGTATATACATGTACATGCTACGATCATAACGACACATTGTGACGCGCTCTTTACTTTATAATTACCATTCGTATATACATGTACATGCTACGATCAGAATGGAACATTGTGATACTCACTTTACGTTATAATTACATTCGTATATACATGTACATACTACGATCAGAATGGCACATTGTGATACTCTGTTTACTTTATAATTACCATTCGTATATACATGTACATGCTACGATCAGAACGGGACATTGTGATACTCTCTTTACTTATAATTACCATTCGTATATACATGTACATGCTACGATCAGAATGGCACATTGTGGTGCGCTCTTTACTTTATAATTACCATTCGTATATAAATGTACATATTACGGAAAGAATGGCACCTTGTGATACTCTCTTTACTTTATAATTACATTCGTATATACATGTACATACTACGATCAGAATGGCACATTGTGATACTCTCTTTACTTTATAATTACCATTCGTATATACATGTACATGCTACGATCAGAACGGGACATTGTGATACTCTCTTTACTTATAATTACCATTCGTATATACATGTACATGCTACGATCAGAATGGCACATTGTGGTGCGCTCTTTACTTTATAATTACCATTCGTATATAAATGTACATATTACGGAAAGTATGGCACCTTGTGATAATCTCTTTACTTTATAATTACCATTCGTATATACATGTACATGCTACGATGAGAATGGGACATTGTGATGCTCCCTTTACTTTATAATTACCATTCGTATATACATGTACATGCTACGATCAGAATGGCACATTGTGATACTCACTTTGCTTTATAATTACCATTCGTATATACATGTACATGCTACGATCATAACGACACATTGTGACGCGCTCTTTACTTTATAATTACCATTCGTATATACATGTACATACTACGATCAGAATGGCACATTGTGATACTCTCTTTACTTTATAATTACCATTCGTATTGTGATACTCACTTTACTTTATAATTACATTCGTATATACATGTACATACTACGATCAGAATGGCACATTGTGATACTCTCTTTACTTTATAATTACCATTCGTATATACATGTACATGCTACGATCAGAACGGGACATTGTGATACTCTCTTTACTTATAATTACCATTCGTATATACATGTACATGCTACGATCAGAATGGCACATTGTGGTGCGCTCTTTACTTTATAATTACCATTCGTATATAAATGTACATATTACGGAAAGAATGGCACCTTGTGATACTCTCTTTACTTTATAATTACCATTCGTATATACATGTACATGCTACGATGAGAATGGGACATTGTGATGCTCCCTTTACTTTATAATTACCATTCGTATATACATGTACATGCTACGATCAGAATGGCACATTGTGATACTCACTTTGCTTTATAATTACCATTCGTATATACATGTACATGCTACGATCAAAACGGGACATTGTGATACTATCTTTACTTTATAATTACATTCGTATATACATGTACATACTACGATCAGAATGGCACATTGTGATACTCTCTTTGCTTTATAATTACCATTCTTATATACATGTACATGCTACGACCAGAATGGGACATTGTGATACTCACTTTACTTTATAATTACCATTCGTATATACATGTACATGCTACGATGAGAATGGGACATTGTGATGCTCCCTTTACTTTATAATTACCATTCGTATATACATGTACATGCTACGATCAGAATGGCACATTGTGATACTCACTTTGCTTTATAATTACCATTCGTATATACATGTACATGCTACGATCATAACGACACATTGTGACGCGCTCTTTACTTTATAATTACCATTCGTATATACATGTACATGCTACGATCAAAACGGGACATTGTGATACTCTCTTTACTTTATAATTACATTCGTATATACATGTACATGCTACGATCAGAATGGCACATTGTGGTGCGCTCTTTACTTTATAATTACCATTCGTATATAAATGTACATATTACGGAAAGAATGGCACATTGTGATACTCTCTTTACTTTATAATTACCATTCGTATATACATGTACATGCTACGATGAGAATGGGACATTGTGATGCTCCCTTTACTTTATAATTACCATTCGTATATACATGTACATGCTACGATCAGAATGGAACATTGTGATACTCACTTTGCTTTATAATTACCATTCGTATATACATGTACATGCTACGATCATAACGACACATTGTGACGCGCTCTTTACTTTATAATTACCATTCGTATATAAATGTACATACTACGATCAGAATGGCACATTGTGATACTCTCTTTACTTTATAATTACCATTCGTATTGTGATACTCACTTTACTTTATAATTACATTCGTATATACATGTACATACTACGATCAGAATGGCACATTGTGATACTCTCTTTACTTTATAATTACCATTCGTATATACATGTACATGCTACGATCAGAACGGGACATTGTGATACTCTCTTTACTTATAATTACCATTCGTATATACATGTACATGCTACGATCAGAATGGCACATTGTGGTGCGCTCTTTACTTTATAATTACCATTCGTATATAAATGTACATATTACGGAAAGAATGGCACCTTGTGATACTCTCTTTACTTTATAATTACCATTCGTATATACATGTACATGCTACGATGAGAATGGGACATTGTGATGCTCCCTTTACTTTATAATTACCATTCGTATATACATGTACATGCTACGATCAGAATGG
Source organism: Siphonodentalium dalli (assembly GCA_032622095.1). Lineage (NCBI taxonomy): Eukaryota > Metazoa > Mollusca > Scaphopoda > Gadilida > Siphonodentaliidae > Siphonodentalium > Siphonodentalium dalli. The sequence goes on from CP136061.1 coordinate 256,785,513, forward strand.
CACATTGTGATACTCACTTTGCTTTATAATTACCATTCGTATATACATGTACATGCTACGATCAAAACGGGACATTGTGATACTCTCTTTACTTTATAATTACATTCGTATATACATGTACATACTACGATCAGAATGGCACATTGTGATACTCTCTTTGCTTTATAATTACCATTCGTATAAACATGTACATGCTACGATCAGAATGACAGCTTGTTTATAATTATCATTATTATAAACAAGTACATGCTACGATCAGAATGACACCTTGTTTATAATTATTATACGTATATACATGTACATGCTACGATCAGAATTTCACACTGTGATACTCACTTTACTTTATAATTACCATTCGTATATACATGTACATGCTACGATCAGAATGGCACACGGTGATACTCTCTTTACTTTATAATTACCATTCGTATATACATGTACATGCTACGATCAGAATGGCACATTGTGGTGCGCTCTTTACTTTATAATTACCATTCGTATATACATGCTACGATCAGAATGGCACATTGTGATACTCTCTTTACTTTATAATTACCATTCGTATATACATGTACATGCTACGATCAGAATGGCACATTGTGACACTCTCATTACTTCATAATTACCATTCGTATATACATGTACATGCTAGGATTAGAATGGTACATTGTGATACTGTCTTTACTTTATAATTACCATTCGTATATACATGTACATGCTACGATCAGAATGACACATTGTGACGCGCTCTTTACTTTATAAATACCATTCGTATATAAATGTACATATTACGGAAAGAATGGCACATTGTGATAAGTTCTTTGCTTTATAATTACCATTCGTATATACATGTACATGCTACGATCAGAATGACATATTGTGACGCGCTCTTTACTTTATAATTACCATTCGTATATACATGTACATGCTACGATCATAACGACACATTGTGACGCGCTCTTTACTTTATAATTACCATTCGTATATACATGTACATGCTACGATCAGAATGGAACATTGTGATACTCACTTTACGTTATAATTACATTCGTATATACATGTACATACTACGATCAGAATGGCACATTGTGATACTCTCTTTACTTTATAATTACCATTCGTATATACATGTACATGCTACGATCAGAACGGGACATTGTGATACTCTCTTTACTTATAATTACCATTCGTATATACATGTACATGCTACGATCAGAATGGCACATTGTGGTGCGCTCTTTACTTTATAATTACTATTCGTATATAAATGTACATATTACGGAAAGAATGGCACCTTGTGATACTCTCTTTACTTTATAATTACATTCGTATATACATGTACATACTACGATCAGAATGGCACATTGTGATACTCTCTTTACTTTATAATTACCATTCGTATATACATGTACATGCTACGATCAGAACGGGACATTGTGATACTCTCTTTACTTATAATTACCATTCGTATATACATGTACATGCTATGATCAGAATGGCACATTGTGGTGCGCTCTTTACTTTATAATTACCATTCGTATATAAATGTACATATTACGGAAAGAATGGCACCTTGTGATACTCTCTTTACTTTATAATTACCATTCGTATATACATGTACATGCTACGATGAGAATGGGACATTGTGATGCTCCCTTTACTTTATAATTACCATTCGTATATACATGTACATGCTACGATCAGAATGGCACATTGTGATACTCACTTTGCTTTATAATTACCATTCGTATATACATGTACATGCTACGAACATAACGACACATTGTGACGCGCTCTTTACTTTATAATTACCATTCGTATATACATGTACATACTACGATCAGAATGGCACATTGTGATACTCTCTTTACTTTATAATTACCATTCGTATTGTGATACTCACTTTACTTTATAATTACATTCGTATATACATGTACATACTACGATCAGAATGGCACATTGTGATACTCTCTTTACTTTATAATTACCATTCGTATATACATGTACATGCTACGATCAGAACGGGACATTGTGATACTCTCTTTACTTATAATTACCATTCGTATATACATGTACATGCTACGATCAGAATGGCACACTGTGGTGCGCTCTTTACTTTATAATTACCATTCGTGTATAAATGTACATATTACGGAAAGAATGGCACCTTGTGATACTCTCTTTACTTTATAATTACCATTCGTATATACATGTACATGCTACGATGAGAATGGGACATTGTGATGCTCCCTTTACTTTATAATTACCATTCGTATATACATGTACATGCTACGATCAGAATGGCACATTGTGATACTCACTTTGCTTTATAATTACCATTCGTATATACATGTACATGCTACGATCAAAACGGGACATTGTGATACTCTCTTTACTTTATAATTACATTCGTATATACATGTACATACTACGATCAGAATGGCACATTGTGATACTCTCTTTGCTTTATAATTACCATTCGTATATACATGTACATGCTACGACCAGAATGGGACATTGTGATACTCACTTTACTTTATAATTACCATTCGTATATACATGTACATGCTACGATCAGAATGACACATTATGATACGCTCTTCACTTTATAATTACCATTCGTATATACATGTACATGCTACGATCAGAACGGGACATTGTGATACTCTCTTTACTTTATAATTACCATTCGTATATACATGTACATGCTACGATCAGAACGGGACATTGTGATACTCTCTTTACTTATAATTACCATTCGTATATACATGTACATGCTACGATCAGAATGGCACATTGTGGTGCGCTCTTTACTTTATAATTACCATTCGTATATAAATGTACATATTACGGAAAGAATGGCACATTGTGATACTCTCTTTACTTTATAATTACCATTCGTATATACATGTACATGCTACGATGAGAATGGGACATTGTGATACTCTCTTTACTGTATAATTACCATTCGTATATACATGTACATACTACGATCAGAATGCCACATTGTGATGAGCTCTTTACCTTATAATTACCTTTCGTATATACATGTACATGCTACGATCAGAATGACACATTGTGATACTCACTTTACTTTATAATTACATTCGTATATACATGTACATGCTACGATCAGAAGGGTACATTGTGATACTCACTTTACTTTATAATTACCATTCGTATATACATGTACATGCTACGATCAGAATTACACATTGTGATGCTCTCTTTACTGTATAATTACCATTCGTATATACATGTACATGCTACGATCAGAATGACACCTTGTGAAGCGCTCTTTACTTTATAATTACATTCGTATATACATGTACATGCTATGATCAGAAGGGTACATTGTGATGCTCTCGTTGATTTATAATTACCATTCGTATATACATGTACATGCTACGATCAGAAGGGTACATTGTGATGCTCTCTTTACTTTATAATTACCATTCGTATATACATGTACATGCTACGATCAGAATGACACCTTGTGAAGCGCTCTTTACTTTATAATTACATTCGTATATACATGTACATGCTATGATCAGAAGGGTACATTGTGATGCTCTCTTTACTTTATAATTACCATTCGTATATACATGTACATGCTACGATCAGAATGGTACATTGTGATACACTCTTTACTTTATAATTACCATTCGTATATACATGTACATGCTACGATCAGAATGGCACATTGTGATACCCTCTTTACTTTATAATTACCATTCGTATATACATGTACATGCTACGATCAGAATGCACATTGTGATGCTCTCTTTACTTTATAATTACCATTCGTATATACATGTACATGCTATGATCAGAATGGCACATTGTGACGCGCTCTTTACTTTATAATTACCATTCGTATATACATGTACATGCTACGATCAGAATGCACATTGTGATGCGCTCTTTACTTTATAATTACCATTCGTATATACCTGTACATGCTACGATCAGAATGGTACATTGTGATACTCTCTTTACTTTATAATTACCATTCGTATACATGTACATGCTACGATCAGAATGGTACATTGTGATACTCTCTTTACTTTATAATTACCATTCGTATATACATGTACATGCTGCGATCAGAATGGAACATTGTGATACTCTCTTTACTTTATAATTACCATTCGTATATAAATGTACATATTACGGAAAGAATGGTACCTTGTGATACTCTCTTTACTTTATAATTACCATTCGTATATACATGTACATGCTACGATGAGAATGGGACATTGTGATACTCTCTTTACTGTATAATTACCATTCGTATATACATGTACATACTACGATCAGAATGCCACATTGTGATGAGCTCTTTACCTTATAATTACCTTTCGTATATACATGTACATGCTACGATCAGAATGACACATTATGATACGCTCTTAACTTTATAATTACCATTCGTATATACATGTACATGTTACCATCAGAATGACACCTTGTGATGCGCTCTTTGCTTTATAATTACCATTCGTATATACATGTACATGCTACGATCAGAATGGTACATTGTGATACTCTCTTTACTTTATAATTACCATTCGTATATACTTGTACATGCTACGATCAGAACGGGACATTGTGATACTCTCTTTACTTTATAATTACCATTCGTATATACATGTACATGCTACGATCAGAATGGGACATTGTGATACTCTCGTTGATTTATAATTACCATTCGTATATACATGTACATGCTACGATGAGAATGGTACATTGTGATACTCTCTTTACTTTATAATTACCATTCGTATATACATGTACATGCTACTATCAGAATGGCACATTGTGATGCTCTCTTTACTTTATAATTACCATTCGTATATACATGTACATGCTACGATCAGAACGGGACATTGTGATACTCTCTTTACTTTATAATTACCATTCGTATATACATGTACATGCTACGATCTGAATGGTACATTGTGATACTCTCTTTACTGTATAATTACCATTCGTATATACATGTACATGCTACGATCAGAACGGGACATTGTGATACTCTCTTTACTTTATAATTACCATTCGTATATACATGTACATGCTACGATCTGAATGGTACATTGTGATACTCTCTTTACTGTATAATTACCATTCGTATATACATGTACATGCTACGATCAGAACGGGACATTGTGATACTCTCTTTACTGTATAATTACCATTCGTATATACATGTACATGCTACTATCAGAATGGTACATTGTGATGCTCTCTTTACTTTATAATTACCATTCGTATATACATGTACATGCTACGATCAGAACGGGACATTGTGATACTCTCTTTACTGTATAATTACCATTCGTATATACATGTACATGCTACGATCAGAACGGGACATTGTGATACTCTCTTTACTGTATAATTACCATTCGTATATACATGTACATGCTACGATCAGAACGGGACATTGTGATACTCTCTTTACTTTATAATTACCATTCGTATATACATGTACATGCTACGATCAGAACGGGACATTGTGATACTCTCTTTACTTTATAATTACCATTCGTATATACATGTACATGCTACGATGAGAATGACACATTGTGATGCTCTCTTTACTTTATAATTACCATTCGTATATACATGTACATGCTACTATCAGAATGGTACATTGTGATACCCTCTTTACTTTATAATTACCATTCGTATATACATGTACATGCTACGATCAGAACGGGACATTGTGATACTCTCTTTACTTTATAATTACCATTCGTATTTACATGTACATGCTACGATCAGAATGACACATTGTGATGCTCTCTTGACTTTATAATTACATTCGTATATACATGTACATGCTACTATCAGAATGGTACATTGTGATACCCTCTTTACTTTATAATTACCATTCGTATATACATGTACATGCTACGATCAGAATGGTACATTGTGATACTCTCTTTACTTTATAATTACCATTCGTATACATGTACATGCTACGATCAGAATGGTACATTGTGATACCCTCTTTACTTTATAATTACTATTCGTATATACATGTACATGCTGCGATCAGAATGGAACATTGTGATACTCTCTTTACTTTATAATTACCATTCGTATATAAATGTACATATTACGGAAAGAATGGCACCTTGTGATACTCTCTTTACTTTATAATTACCATTCGTATATACATGTACATGCTACGATGAGAATGGGACATTGTGATACTCTCTTTACTGTATAATTACCATTCGTATATACATGTACATACTACGATCAGAATGCCACATTGTGATGAGCTCTTTACCTTATAATTACCTTTCGTATATACATGTACATGCTACGATCAGAATGACACATTATGATACGCTCTTAACTTTATAATTACCATTCGTATATACATGTACATGTTACCATCAGAATGACACCTTGTGATGCGCTCTTTGCTTTATAATTACCATTCGTATATACATGTACATGCTACGATCAGAATGGTACATTGTGATACTCTCTTTACTTTATAATTACCATTCGTATATACTTGTACATGCTACGATCAGAATGGGACATTGTGATACTCTCGTTGATTTATAATTACCATTCGTATATACATGTACATGCTACGATGAGAATGGTACATTGTGATACTCTCTTTACTTTATAATTACCATTCGTATATACATGTACATGCTACGATCAGAATGGTACATTGTGATGCTCTCTTTACTTTATAATTACCATTCGTATATACATGTACATGCTACGATCAGAACGGGACATTGTGATACTCTCTTTACTTTATAATTACCATTCGTATATACATGTACATGCTACGATCTGAATGACATATTGTGACGTGCTCTTTACTTTATAATTACCATTCGTATATAAATGTACATATTACGGAAAGAATGGCACATTGTGATACTCTCTTTACTTTATAATTACCATTCGTATATACATGTACATGCTACGATCAGAATGGAACATTGTGATACTCACCTTACTTAATAATTACCATTCGTATATACATGTACATGCTACGATCAGAACGGGACACTGTGATACTCTCTTTACTTTATAATTACCATTCGTATATACATGTACATGCTACGATCATAATGGGACATTGTGATACTCTCTTTACTTTATAATTACCCTTCGTATATACATGTACATGCTACGATCAGAATGGGACATTGTGATACTCTCTTTACTTTATAATTATCAATCGTATATATATGTACATGCTACGATCAGAATGACACATTGTGATACCCTCTTTACTGCATAATTACCATTCGTATATACATGTACATTCTACGATCAGAATGACACATTGTGGTACTCACTTTAGTTTATAATTATCAATCGTATATACATGTACATGCTACGATCATAATTACATATTGTGATGCTCTCTTTACTGTATAATTACCATTCGTATATACATGTACATGCTATGATCAGATGGCACATTGTGATACTCTCTTTACCTTATAATTACCTTTCGTATATACATGTACATGCTACGATCAGAATGGCACATTGTGATGAGCTCTGTTCTTTGTAATTGCCATTCGTATATACATGTACATGCTACGATCAGAATTACACATTGTGATACTCTCTTTACTGTATAATTACCATTCGTATATACATGTACATGCTACGATCAGATGGCACATTGTGATACTCTACTTAATTTATAATTACCATTCATATTTACATGTGCATATGACGATCAGAATGCCACATTGTGATAATCTCTTTACTGTATAATTACCATTCGTATATACATGTACATACCACGATCAGAATGCCACATTGTGATGAGCTCTTTACCTTATAATTACCTTTCGTATATACATGTACATGCTACGATCAGAATGACACATTGTGATGGGCTCTTTACTTTATAATTACATTCGTATATACATGTACATGCTACGATCAGAATGGTACATTGTGATACTCTCTTTACTGTATAATTACCATTCGTATATACATGTACATGCTACGATCAGAATGACACATTGTGATGCGCTCTTTACTTTATAATTACATTCGTATATACATGTACATGCTACGATCAGAATGACACATTGTGATGGGCTCTTTACTTTATACGTACCATTCGTATATGCATGTGCATGCTACGATCAGAATGACAGATTGTGATGCGCTCTTTACTTTATAATTACCATTCGTATATACATGTACATGCTACGATCAGAATGACACATTGTGATGGGCTCTTTACTTTATACTTACCATTCGTATTTACATGTGCATGCTGCGACCAGAATGACACATTGTGGTGCGCTCTTTATACCATTCGTATATACATGTACATGCTACGATCAGAATGGCACATTGTGATACTCTCTTTGCTTTATAATTACCATTCGTATATACATGTACATGCTACGATCAGAATGACACCTTGGGACTCGCTGTTTACTTTATAATTACCATTCGTATATACATGTACATGATACGATCAGAATGGCTCATTGTGATACTCCCTTTGTTTTATAATTACCATTCATATATACATGTACATTCTACGATCAGAATGACACCTTGTGACGCGAGTAGTATTGGCCGTCACTCTGGCCCACCCCCTGCTCGTCGTCACTCTGGCCCATGGGCCAGAGTAACGACGAGCGAGGGGGTGGGCCAGAGTGACAGCCCATGGGCCAGAGTGTCAGACCCAGAACATTAGTAAATTGTGCAACTTTACCAGTGCATTTTTAACAAAAGCGAAAGTCTTCGAATAAATTCGAAGACGATAGCGTTGTAAAATGCACTTGCAGAAGTTACCTTTCAGTGAAATATGTTATGAGATAATGGTAAAAATGGTACAGATAAAATTTTCCCCGAGTCAAATCGGTGTTTTATTCATAGAAATATGATGTTTTTGACAAAAAAGAAACACATCTGATTTGACGTTCGGAGAAATTTGGTGAAATACGCATGACGTCGTCAACGAGGCCCGCGCATCCCATATACTTGATCCTCGAAAACTGTTAACGTCATTAGATGCGTAAATTGTAACGTTAGCGTTATTTTGAAACATGGATCCAGTAACGGAATTTCTCAAGACTATTGATGTACAGTACGATCATGTTCCTGCAACAACGCAAATGTCGACTCCACTGTATGCAGGAAATGTGACGCCACGGGTAGAACAGCAACAGGTACCAATGGTGTATCCGCGAACGGATCAACAACCAGTGTATACACCGCCGGTGAAAACACAACAAATGACTCAACCTGTTATATACCAAGTTATCAACAGTTCACAATGGGAAGAACAGACAAAATTGTTACGGAATATTTGGCAGGAAATGAAGGATTTACGAACGAAAATTAACACAACAACCGACTGAATGTACAATCAACTTGAAACCTCACACGATTGACATGCCAATTGAGGTACATGGTTTCCAGAAAGAACCTACAAAGCGAGCAACATTTGGATCACTCGGGAAAGATTTAACAGTGATGAAGAAATTCACAAAAGATACTCTCTGTATTATGCTATATGATGATCGTATTGTAGATATGAAGGGTGGTAGTGGGGTTTTTTTTATTGTTAGGGAAGTATTCTTTGATAAATTATGTGAACATTCTCTCCAAGTTCATGATGTATGAATTTGGTTTTGAAGAAATTATGTGAACATTATCTCCAAGTTCAGGAAGAATGAACAAATTGTACAGTAGCAATTTCAGAGCGTATCTTTTAAAAAAATTGTGAGCCCTGAAAAGGGCCGTTTTGGATGGTTTCAAAACAAACCGCACGATGTGTTTGGGTTTGAATACAGCTGAAAGTTGTCTTGGGAACGTCGCAACCAAATGGCACAATTGCATGGCTGGCCTGTCTGTATCCCCCAGAGCGGCAAGAATTCGTAAACTCTATGCCCTGAGAAGATTATGATAGGCCGCTGTAGTGATGTAGCCGCAAGTCGCACCATCAATCTTGATGTCCCCAACAATCTGGTGTGTCGGAACCACCGTGGTGGCAGTCCAAACACCCGATCTCTGTTTCTGCTAAACTCAAAGCCTTCCATAGCATCTGTGGTTCATCCCCAAACACACCTCGCACCAGCATCCCATCCTCCAAATAGCTCCGATACAGATCTCGGTAATCCATTTCGGTATGAATGAAGAATGGGAATATCTGGGGTTTTTTTATTGAAAACGCGCGGGCGCCGATGACGACGTCATTGCATATTTCACCAAATTTTCCCGAACGTCAAAACAAGTGTGATTCTTTTTGTTAAAAGAAACACACTTGAATTGACGTTCGGGAAAATTTGGTGAAATATGCGATGACGTCGTCAGCGGCGTCCGCGCGTTTCATATAATATGGAGCGCAGTGTATCGTTTTTTTATCTTCAAAATGTTCTCTAAACTAAAAGAGAAAATTTTGCTAAAATTATCTGCCGATGCTCGATTAAAGCATTGGCAGAAGAATGTTAGAGATCGGAGAGCCATACGATAACCATTAGAGCTGGAGTTCAATAATTCCTGCAAAGACGGAGACCCAGTCCTCCCAAGGTGTATGTGGAAACTCAGAGTGGAACCCTACGTATAAGGAGGGGAATTATATCCAGATTTGTCTGAATTTAATCCTCCAAGACCACTGCCAAGGTGGATTACCACTGAGGCAGCGAAATACGTGCGGAATCCATACTGAAGACCCACATACAACAAGGGTGGACTTTATCCTGATTTGTCTGAATTTTATTGACTCGGCAAACAATTTAAACGGCCCTTTTCAGGGCCACCCAAATTTTTCAAAAGATACGCTCTGAAATTTCTAAAAAACGTAACAAGTAATTAAATCAATAATATTTTATTCACCATTTTTAACTTTCTTGGAAGATTATCGCGATAAACGTCTTTTTCTCTTTCTGGTAGGCAAAGTGGTCTGCTTAATTTCAGTATCGTTAGCGCTTTTGGCTACAGCATTTATCACTTCCATCTGCGAATCCTCCGTGTTTAGAATAGTGATTTCATCATTTGATACCTCGGTTGAGGCGTATAATTCACCACACTCAGTTTTCACATCCGCGATCTCGTTAATTGACATCGCGGTTGAGTTCCATTGTTCCCCAATTTCAGCTTTCATATCCGCTATCTCATTAGTTAATGTCTCAGTTTGATTAATGTCCATTACATCACATGGTGTGAGATAATCGTTGTCTGATGTGCGCGTCCAAGTAGACTTCCCAGGAGTAGATTCACTCAGCGTCAACGATGATTTTTTCATCTGATCAATCTTCTTTTTCGGAGTGCCATAACATTGAAAAGCCCAATGTGAACTCGAGTTGCACCTAAAACAGTTACCGTATGGTGGTATCCACTTTGTATTCTTTAAAACTTCTAATGCAAATTTTCGTAAATGTTGTATGTTGTTACTCTGCAATCGTGGATCCATTGTGAGCGTTCGGTGCGTTATTCAGTCGTCAGTGAAATGACGACGTGATGAAAAAGCGCGTCGCTTTTATGCTCTGACACGGACGATGACTGCGCATGTCCGTGTCAGAACATAAAAGCGACGTGATTTTTCATTACGTCGTCATTTCACGATGAAGCGCCTTGTGCCATATTCAGATAGCGAAAGCGAACGAGATAATAGAAAGAGAGTGCGACTGGATGATGACTGTAAATATTATACTATACAAAATCTGACCGATAAATACTCGAGGAAATTTAAAACAGCATCAAAGAAATACAACGTTACATTTCAAGAATTTCATCAACCATTGGTCCTGCATCACACTCATCTTTCAAACTGTTCACCAGATCTTTGAAAATTCTGTGAACAGTTTGAAAGATGAGTGTGATGCAGGACCAAAAGATCAAATGAGAATTTCCATCTTTCATCCAGGGCTAGATCTAGGGATTCACGTCCCATTCACTGAAGCAAAAGACCTGACGGGTGAATTATTGCTTGACAACATAGAAAAAGTTGCACAATCGAACAAAAAATTCAAAATTCATGACGGACAGATGACATTTGATATCACTGTCACGCATATGCATACAGGGACCGCAAGACATACCTTACATTATGGAGCATTCGGTGAAAAAAATCAAATGAAAACAGTAAAGATAAGTATTCTTCTGATTCAGAACGCAGAAGATAACATGTGTTTTGCGAGGGCTGTCGTTGTTGGTATGTGTAATGCTGACAAAAAAGATACGCTGAATGGAAGCAACAATGGAAACGGATTACGAGACCAGCAAGAGCTCCACAACGGGAAGCTGCAAAGTCATTGTTGGATAAAGTGGGGTTATCACACGACACCAGTTGCGGGGTTGAGGAATACAAAATTATTCATGAACATCTATATCCGGAGTATGTTATAAAAATACATAATCAATTTGCTGACAACGGCTTTATTTTTCAACCACCACCAGTTGGGAAAGAAAGTAAAGTTATCCATCTATATTTTAATGACAACCACTACGATGTGATCACAACTGTCACAGGATTCCTTGGATGTGAGTATTACTGTGAACACTGTAATGTCGGTTCGAGCCACAGAGGTGACCATTTATGTCCATGCAAGTGTATGTGTTTCGAGGGTCAGATATGTCCCTTTGAACGATGGTTACACTGCATCAAATGTAAGAGGACTTTTAGAAGTAAACGATGTCTCGACAATCATTTGAAAAAATCACCAAAGCAAGACAAAACTATTTGTGATATGATACACAAATGCCAGAAATGTGGGGTTGAAATCGTCACACGAAAGGAGAAAAGACATATCTGTTCGGGAACAAAGAAGTGTAAATACTGTAAGGAAATCGTCACATCAGGTCACAGATGTCATATCCAACAGTACCAAAAGAGAGAAATACAGCAAGGAGTAAAGGTACCATTCATATATTTTGATTTTGAATGTCAACAAGATACTGGTATTCATATACCCAATTTTTGTGTTGCACAAACTGCTTGTGAAAATTGTATATGTAAACCCGTTGATGAAATATGCATATCATGTGATTCTGTATTGTCAAACAGAGAATATGTTTTTAAAGGTGAGAATGTATTGGAAAGATTTTGCAAATGGTTGTTTTACACCAACGACCATAAAGGTACAACATGTATTGCTCACAATGCAAGAGGTTACGATAGTCAGTTCCTCTTACATTACTTGGTGAACAATGGAAATTCAAAACCTAATGTTATTATGAATGGTAACAAAATAGTGAGTTTACAATGTAATGGTGTTAGAGTAATCGATTCATTGAGTTTCATCCCAATGGCATTATCTAAATTTCCAAAAACATTCCAACTTGAAGAAATGGCTAAAGGTTATTTTCCACATTGGGCAAATACACAGGACTTTCAGAATTACGTAGGACCATATCTAGACAAAAAATACTATAAACCTGAAATCATGTCTGAGGAAAATAGGACTTCATTTCTCAAATGGTACGAAGTTGAGGGTGGGGATATTTTTGATTTCAAAAAAGAAATTCAAGAGTATTGTAAATCAGATGTAGACATTTTAAGACGTGGATGTGGCAAATTCAGACTATGTGTAATGGAAACTGATCAAATAGATCTTCAGCATATAGCGAACTTCAGCATATACTAGACAAATCATCCTACCTCTGTTCATTGTATGGTCTGGTGGGTGCAAAAGATCAGTTACCACACGAGAAACCTCATCTTGTAAAAGCATACATAGTAAATACACATACGTCAGAAAAACCAGGAGAACACTGGGTTGCAATTGTCTTCAATGGGAACATTGCAACATATTTCGATTCGTTTGGGATACCAGTTATTGATAAATATATCAAATCATTTTTTCAAAGAAATTCGATCGAATGTAAAATAAACGTTGGGCGGTTTCAACATCACGGTACAAACGTATGTGGTATCTACTGCATATTTGCTTTACATTTCTTGAAAAGCGGATATGGTATAAAAGTATTAGTTGAAATGAATTTTGATGGTGATTACTTCAAACATGATAGAAAAGTATTTGACTGGTTTCATAGAAACTATGAACCCTTACGAAGAGAATCAGAAACATTACCCAAAACATGTATTTCACAAACTTGTAAGACTTACTGTGAATTTCAGTGTTGATAAAATGTGTTCATTACCAATTGTTTAAACATGTTAAAATCATAATCAATTGTAAATATGTTGATTGTTAATGATGAAATGTATTACCAAATGTAAATTATGTTCATTGCATTACCAGTTATTGATTGTAAATATGATAATTTCATGATCAGTTGTAAATATGTTGATTCTTAATTTAAAAATAAAAGTTATGTTGTTGAAAAACAGTGTCTGTTTTTAATGATCGTCTTCGGCAATGTTGATGAAGATCTTAATTCACCAAAAAAGAAACACATTTGAAATGACGTTCGGGAAATTTGGTAGAAAAACACAATGACGTCGCTAATGACGTCCGCGCGTTTTACATATAACAAAACCCCATTTAGAGTATATAATTTTCTCCACGATGGAATACCCTAAAACTGATCTCGGATCTTATGTCAGAGCCATCCGTGTATCGGCCCCGAGGGACATTACGGTGTGGGAGACCCTTTCCTGGGCAGTCTATGGTACAGGTGAAAAGTTCTTTGAATTATTCACTTTTGTCAATGCAACTTGGGCTCGCAATCCTACACTGTTCAGTGGACAGGAGACAGAGAACATCGAATGGCTTGGGACAACAGGTGTCTTGCTTAAGGTGGCGGCAACCCTTCTGCAGAGAAAGCTCGTGTTTTGGAGACATAAGAAGGATCCGGAGTACAGATTAGACGTACCTCCATTGAAGGGTGTGAGTATACCGCAAGGTATATTTCACCTCTCATCGAGGGTTCGCTTGTATTTCGGGAGTTGGATCAAGAGGATGGATTTGAGTTCCTAAAGACCCCTTATCCACCTTTCTTGTGATCTAACGTAAAACGGCCCTTTTCAGAACCACCCAAAACCTGCTATCAGATGACTCTTACATGCACATTTTCACAGCGCTAGCGTCTTCGAATTTATTCGAAGACTTTCGCTTTTGTTAAAATATGCACTGGTAAAGTAGCATAATTTACCAACACATCTATTTTTTCTCGGATTCTAAGTTCAATGTGTACATCGAAGGGGAGCGCCCTTCGCTTACCACACTGGCATTAGAATCCGAGAAAAAATCGATACATTGGTAAATTGTGCTCTTTTCTGTCAAAAAAACCCTTCGAAGCGCTCACCTTAATCTTTGGAATATAACATAACCTCTGGACAGACCCTGGGCGGGACACTCTGGTCTCACCCCATTTGCTGTCGGACACTCTGGCCCATGTGCAAGAGTGTCCGACCCAGGTATTTTCTGGCCCACCTCAGTTCTGGGTCTGACACTCTGGCCCATGGGCTGTCACTCTGGCTCAACCCTCGCTCGTCGTCACTCTGGCCCTTGGGCCATAGTGACGACGAGCAGGGGGGTGGGCCAGAGTGACGGTCAATGCTACTGACGCGCTCTTTACTTTATAATTACCATTCGTATATACATGTACATGCTACGATCAGAATGACACATTGTGGTGCGCTCTTTACTTTATAATTACCATTCGTATATACATGTACATGCTACGATCAGAATGACACATTGTGATACTCTCTTTGCTTTATAATTACCATTCGTATATACATGTACATGCTACGATCAGAATGTTACATTGCGATGCGATCTTTACTTTATAATTACCATTCGTATATACATATACATGATACGATCAGAATGCCACATTGTGATACTCTCTGCACTTTACAATTACCATTCGTATATACATGTACATGCTACGATTAGAATGACACCTTGTTTATAATTATCATTCGTATATACATGTACATACTACGATCATAATGTTACATTGCGATGCGATCTTTACTCTATGTTTACCATTCGTATATACATGTACATGCTACTATCATAATGACACATTGTGATACTCTCTTTACTTTATAATCACCATTCGTATATACATGGACATGCTACGATCAGAATGTTACATTGTGATGCGCTATTTGCTTTATACTTATCATTCGTATATACATGTACATGCTACGATCAGAATGACACCTTTTTTATAATTATCATTATTATAAACATGTACATGCTACGATCAGAATGACAGCTTGTTTATAATTATCATTATTATAAACAAGTACATGCTACGATCAGAATGACACCTTGTTTATAATTATTATACGTATATACATGTACATGCTACGATCAGAATTTCACACTGTGATACTCACTTTACTTTATAATTACCATTCGTATATACATGTACATGCTACGATCAGAATGGCACACGGTGATACTCTCTTTACTTTATAATTACCATTCGTATATACATGTACATGCTACGATCAGAATGGCACATTGTGGTGCGCTCTTTACTTTACAATTACCATTCGTATATACATGCTACGATCAGAATGGCACATTGTGATACTCTCTTTACTTTATAATTACCATTCGTATATACATGTACATACTACGATCAGAATGTTACATTGTGACGCGCTCATTACATTATAATTACCATTCGTATATACATGTACATGCTGCGATCAGAATGGCATATTGTGATACTCTCTTTAACTTATTTATAATTACCATTCGTATATAAATGTACATGCTACCATCAGAATGGCATATTATGATGCGCTCTTTACTTTATAATTACCATTCGTATATACATGTACATGCTACGATCAGAATGGTACATTGTGATACACTCTTTGCTTTATAATTACCATTCGTATATACATGTACATGCTACGATCAGAATGACACATTGTGATGCTCTCTTTACTTTATAATTACCATTCGTATATACATGTACATGCTACGATCAGAATGGTACATTGTGATACTCTCTTTGCTTTACAATTACCATTCGTATATACATGTACATGCTACGATCAGAATGACACATTGTGATGCTCTCTTTAATTTATAATTACCATTAGTATATACATGTACATGATACGATCAGAATGGGACAGTGTGATACTCTCTTTACTTTATAATTACCATTCGTATATACATGTACATGCTACGATCAGAATGCACATTGTGATACGCTCTTTACTTTATAATTATCATTCGTGTATACATGTACATGCTGCGATCAGAATGGTACATTGTGATACTCTCTTTGCTTTATAATTACCATTCGTATATACATGTACATGCTGCGATCAGAATGGTACATTTTGATACTCTCTTTGCTTTATAATTACCATTCGTATATACATGTACATGCTACGATCAGAATGGCACATTGTGATGCGCTCTTTACTTTATAATTACCATTCGTATATACATGTACATGCTACGATCAGAGTGACACATTGTGATGCGCTCTTTACTTTACAATTACCATTCGTATATACATGTACATGCTACGATCAGAATGGCACATTGTGATACTCTCTTTACTGTATAAATGCCATTCGTATATACATGTACATGCTACGATCAGAATGGCACATTGTGATACTCTCTTTAGTTTATAATTACCATTCGTATATACATGTACATGCTACGGTCAGAATGGTACATGTGATACTCTCTTTGCTTTATAATTATCATTCGTATATACATGTACATGCTACGATCAGAATGACACATTGTGATGCGCTCTTTACTTTATAATTACCATTCGTATATACATGTACGTGCTACGATCAGAATGACACATTGTGATACTCTCTTTACTTTATACTTACAATTCGTATATATACATGTACATGGTACGATCGGAATTGCACATTGTGATGCGCTCTTTGCTTTATAATTATCTTTCGTATATACATGTACATGCTATGATCATAATCTTTCAGTGTGATGCGCTCTTTACATTATAATTATCATTCGTATATACATGTACATGCTATGATAAGAATGGTACAGTGCGATTCGCTCTTTGCTTTATAATTACCATTCGTATATATACATGTACATGCTATGATAAGAATGGCACAGTGTGATGAGCTCTTTGCTTTATAATTACCATTCGTATATACATGTACATGCTACGATAAGAATGGTACAGTGTGATAGCTCTTTACATTATAATTATCATTCGTATATACAGGTACATGCTATGATCCGAATGGTACAGTGTGATGTGCTCTTTGCTTTATAATTATCATTCGTATATACATGTACATGCTACGATCGGAATGGCACATTGTGATGCGCTCTTTGCTTTATAATTATCATTCGTATATACATGTACATGCTATGATCAGAATGGTTCAGTGTGATGCGCTCTTTACATTATAATTATCATTCGTATATACATGTACATGCTACGATCAGAATGGTACAGTGTGATGCGCTCTTTGCTTTATAATTATTATTCGTATATATACATGTACATGCTATGATACGAATGGGACAATGTGATGAGCTCTTTGCTTTATACTTACCATTCGTATATACATGTACATGCTACGATCGGAATGGCACATTGTGATGCGCTCTTTGCTTTATAATTATCATTCGTATATACATGTACATGCTATGATCAGAATGGTTCAGTGTGATGCGCTCTTTACTTTATAATTATCATTCGTATATATATACATGTACAGTCTATGATAATAATGGCACATTGTGATGCGCTCTTTGCTTTATAATTATCATTCGTATATATATATATACATGTACATGCTATGATAAGAATGGTACAGTGTGATGAGCTCTTTGATTTATACTTACCATTCGTATATACATGTACATGCTACGATCGGAATGGCACATTGTGATGCGATCTTTGCTTTATAATTATCATTCGTATATACATGTACATGCTATGATCCGAATGGTACAGTGTTATGCGCTGTTTACTTTATAATTATCATTCGTATATACATCTACATTCTATGATAATAATGGTACATTGTGATGCGCTCTTTGCATTATACTTATCATTCGTATATATATACATGTACATGCTATGATAATAATGGTACAGTGTGATGAGCTCTTTGCTTTACACTTACCATTCGTATATACATGTACATGCTACGATCGGAATGGCACATTGTGATGCGCTCTTTGCTTTATAATTATCATTCGTATATACATGTACATGCTATGATCAGAATGGTTCAGTGTGATGCGCTCTTTACATTATAATTACCATTCGTATATACATGTACGTGCTATGATAAGAATGGTACAGTGCGATGCGCTCTTTACTTTATAATTATCATTCGTATATACATGTACAGTCTATGATAATAATGGCACATTGTGATGCGATCTTTGCTTTATAATTATCATTCGTATATACATGTACAGTCTATGATAATAATGGCACATTGTGGTGCGCTCTTTGCTTTATAATTATCATTCGTATATATATACATGTACATGCTATGATAAGAATGGTACAGTGTGATGAGCTCTTTGCTTTATAATTACCATTCGTATATACATGTACATGCTACGATCGGAATGACAAGGTGATGCGATCTTTGCTTTATAATTGTCATTCGTATATACATGTACATGCTACGATCAGAATGTTATAGTTTGGTACGCTCGTTGCTTTATAGTTATCATTCATGTGTATCTGTACATGCTACGATTGTAATTGCACATTCAGATATCCCTGAATGAAGACCAAACTTGAAATCGTGTCCCGATTCTCGTCAATATCTGGATCAGTGTGATGCGCTCTTTACATTATAATTATCATTCATGTCCCGATTCTCGTCAATATCTGGTTTCGAATTCGTGTCAACTTTGGCTAGCCCAGACTGCGATGGTGGTATCCTCCACCTAACGTATCGGACATGGGAAATATTTATTCATTTCCCGATGCATTGACAAACACGATTTAGCAACAGAGTAACACTTGAAACAATAATGTTTGGTACATGTCCCTGTCCATGCCTCCAGTTGTGTCTTATTTCTGGCAAAGAAAGGTGTAATAATGGGAACACACCTTGTCGGCAGTGGCGAATTCGCTACCCGCTGTATTATACAGGATAGCCATGCAATCTGACATTGCAAAACTTTGATCGTCTGGATGGATGTCGATGAAAGGAAGAGTGTGGCCATCCCAAGTCAGCATAGTGCCATTGCTATATACATCGTATCCATCAATCCATAATTCAACTGGAAAAACGAGATGGACATAGAGAAGTGACACACATGGGAAAACAACCCACATTTGACATATATGATGTACAGTGTGGCGCATCACATTTCATCAACACACATCGTATCATGGAGTCAATAGTGTTTATATATGTTTTCACACATCCTGCCCAGTCCTCGGTAACAACTAGGAGCATAAATATGTGTATATTATATATGTGTATTTCCAACCATTGAATGTGCTTTAAGTTCTGTTCTGATATACTAACGCTGTTGGAGATATACCTATAGTCATGTTACACCGTGTCATATTTTTATCAAGTATAAAGGTGTGTCTCCAATATATATGTACTGCATATACCAAACAAGTTTGTAGGTCGATGTATCAGCTCTGTTCTAAAACAATGCACTGACATTTCATATTAGTTATGTTTGGTATGTTCTGACATATGCACGACACATGTAGACATTCTATAGATATGTCAACTCATTCATTCTCAAGACTTTTCAGATTGTTTATACAAACGAATGCACAATAATCAATTCCATTGTCATACCATGATCGCATTCTCTAATATGGTGTTGTGACAAAAAGTTGTTAATCGCCAGTATAGGCATAAAAGTACTTTCTATATAAACTATTCCCATACGTTTTGAACTGCACAGTGATATATATATTTCGGGTAGGATTCTCGTGCCACGTTACAATAACGCCAAGGGAAAATATAATTCCAAGTTAACACGTTAATAAACAAAACATTAGTTATATACACTTTCATAAATCTGATATTATGTGACATCTGTGATAATATGTGACCAACACAATGTTATCGTAAATTTCAATAGCCTTTTATTCACTTGCACAATTCCCTCAGGTTCCATATACATTCGGTACAGTACAAAATACCCAATCGCGACGGGGACCTCGGAGTGTGGACGTGTTGATTCATTCAGTCGATGCTTTAAGTTCTAGCGTTCTAATATTATTCTTATCGATAGGATAATGGGTTATACAAAATACACATGTAGTGCTTCTGAATACCAAATTTACAACTCGTTTTGTAAATCATCAATCCCACTCGTGGTGTAAATTTGGCATTCATAAACACTATATAGACAATATGTCATATGTAATGTCTAGACGCCACAGCTAAACGGTGGATTATTGTTTCAACACATATACACATGTCACTGAACGATATATTCTTGGTTGTATGGTTATACAGATACACTGTAAAACATCTACATAAAAACGGCCATAATACTGTTTGGGGACCAATATCAGTTGCCCTTACATTCTTGAAACCATTTTTATAGTAGTAACATCTTTGTACTTGGGGGGGGGCGTATCGATATTCGGAGTTTGTTAAGAAGGGTATATGCATATGTGTCAGTTAGTTGCCGTTGTAACAGCATCTTTGAATACGACACCAGGTCTGAATTGGGACATTCTTGTTTGTATGACCAAAATGGTATTAAATGTTGCGTTTTCTTTTGAATATATGTTCTGGAAATAAAATATATATGCCACATTGCTTCCACATATTCCCAAAATAGGTGTTACTTTTAACGCGACCTTCAGCCGTTTTCAACGCGATCGCATCGTCAGTGCAACGTGATTATTGCGTGAATAAACCTTTGGGTTCTCGTTGAAGTTTAACGCACCGCGTTCAAAATGAACGAGTTCAACTTAGTAGCGTTCAAATTTCCGATAAAAGATATGCACGTTTGTTTATTTTGTAGTATATCTATCAATTTTGTTTTATTTACGTTCACCTCTGAATAATTTCGTGTTGTTTTTCACTCATAGTGTCCATTCAGACGCGGTCAACTTTTCCGTTCAAAATGAGGTTTGATTGAGCCCTTTAAATGCACACTTAATTATCGAATGCCCAGATCACATTATACACACTATATTCCATATTATATACGATTGGGAAGAGGAACAAAAAATAAAATACGGCACAGCTGTGGCATATGAGTGTCCACCAAGTGATTGATTCTCATATTTACTTCAAGACATCACCCGTTACTTACTTCAGAACTCATCATAACTCACATCTAAGGAATAGAGTTATTCGTTGGGAATAAAATACTGGCAGTACAGATCAGATCAAGATTAAGTACACAAAGACGTCTGTAACTTTGTAAAAACAACATGTTCACTGTTTATTCGACTTGATAAGTTGGTAATACAATATATGGAGCTTCCTCTTTCAGAAGGTATATAATATGGAACATGTTGTATTCGCTGTGATCTGGTGATTAGAAAATTAAGTGCGATTTACGGGAAATGCATCAGAAGTGTCGGGTGACAAATTGTGGTAATTTCATAAGTAGTCAGCATCATACACATGTGTCATAAAATCAAGGTGTCACACACTGTTTACGGAGTCGTCGTAATTTGTACGACAGAAACCGTAAAACTAACGGGATTTCGAATAACATACGGGAGATTGAATAGCTGTCGGCTGTTTCTGTCGTAATTTTTACAGTGTTTTTTTAAGTCTCAGTTAGTTTTATTAGTTTCCAAATCTGACGATAACGACATGTGTATATATATGCATGTAGGCAGAAAGATGTCACCAACAAGTGGCTTAAACGGACATGGCTCATTCGAACCCTAACATTTATGTATACGTAATTCGAGAAAAGGGGTCTCAAAACATGCATATGCAAACTATTCCAGAGCTAATTCGTCGATATAGCGCTAAAAAAAAGCGTTTTGTTATTTATATTTTTGCGTAAATTTGATATCGTTTCGCTGTTAAGTTTTTCTAATCAGCCGATCTTCCGAGTAATGCCGCAGCGCTCGTGTGTTTTCGGAAATAAGTGCATTCTCGATACCGCCATGTTTGTGATGTAATATTTTCCAAGTTTCCCCAGCGTCTTTATCATTTTCGGTACGCGATAATGTGTTTCCGTTGGATCCTATTTGTCCATGCGAGAATAATAACCACTGTTGACAAGGATGTAACGATAGAACGGTTTTCCAGTTTGTTACACAATATCAACATGAATTTTAGTCATTTACATTGATCCGACGGAACATATTGATTTTTATCATATATACTCTAATCGCAATTTTGTAGACAATAATTTTCAGTTGAGTGTGTCGATGAACTGCAGTTAGTTCAATTCCGTAGTTATTTTTAAAGGTACTCAATCCGACCAGACGGTCCCCATACCATCAAGATACAACAGCAACAACATTTCTTCAAAATACGCTTTAATTATCAGAATCGATGTATTGCAACAAAATAATGCTAATCAGTGTCAACTAAGGTATAAAATTTCCCAAAACTTGTTGTTCAACAAAATATGGACGTATAATCACTAAAGTATCACAAAATTTGATCTTATTACCACTTGACTTTAGAGTTATCCATCTTCATCCGCAATTCTGTCCGAGACCCTCCGTTTGACCACGTGTTTCTGGGCCACATATTATTACACATCTCGAGAAATAACAAACTTCATCAATCGATATCTGATCACTCTGAGCTCGAGTCAAATATGTTTTTACCACCGAAACCAAAGAAATAGTAATTTGGGAGCGTCTGATCGGATTGAGTACCTACCCAGGTGGTGAAAAATAAAAGATATCAAAAATCGATATCTGATAACTCTGAGCTTTGATCTGTGGGGTCCTTGACTCAAGTCTAATATTTTGTTAACCCCCGAAGCCAGAGAAACACTAATTTAGGACCGAAATTAAAATTGGGAAAAAATGTTGTCTACCTCTATAAGGAACGATATTGAAAAATGTCAATTCCCTGGTGACATTCTGACATCCGTATGGGGTTTAGAGTCTCTATATATAGACACAACCAGTACATATAGGTTTCTTGGAGCACTCAAAATTCGTTTATTTTATTTCACCATCAGTTTAATTAAAAAACCACCTGCCTCTGACTCACAAACGAAATGTGGGAAAATGGCAAACATGTAAGACCTCCAGGTCAGGGGTATATGCTGAAAAGACAAAATAGTCTTGTCGATAAAAGTTTTGACCTAGAAAATATTTGGACTAAGTTGTTTTTTATTCAATTTTGAAGAAGAATAATAATCCTATCCTCTATAACATATCCAAAATCCGCTTAGAGCAAAATGTTCTATTCAAAATGGCAATTGGTATTGAAAAATGCTGATTTTCTGTGATAGGTGGCTTTAGGTGCACCAACTATTGCCAAGTTAGTAATAAAATGAAATATACACAAACAATGCTTAGTCGTAAACCATAAGTTCCAATTCTACGTGCGTGTGTACACACTCTCTCCGCCTGTCTATCTTGTTTACAGTTGATTTCAACCTATACACATGCAATGGACGGATCTACGTAAATTGTGAAAAACTATATGCATGTATACTTAGCTAGATCATATCATGAATATCTACCCTGGCTATGCCCGTAGAGATAATTCTACACCAGTTCAAGTAATGTGAAAGTTTTCATGCTCAGATAGGGAAGTTTATGAACATTTAAAAAAAAACCAGTGCAGCTAATTTATTCTTAGTTAATATCGTTCCTCAGTAAATAGTGAATTCCACTGTGTACGTAGTTCACGAAGATCCCAGCTCAATGTTGCATGAAATATGTCACTTTGTTGAATCGAGTTTGATTGGCATCCTTTACAATCATGAAATTTCTCACGGGTAATCAATTCAATGTTTATTTCGATGTCGACTCACAAAAGTCACAGACAAATCATGCAATCTGGAGTGTCACACCCCATATTGTGAAATCTATTATTAAGGAACAAGTAACAAATAAATATATATAGTTACTGAGTTGTTTTTTCAATGCTATAAAGTTCTCCGTCAGAACATTAAAACGTTCCCATATTTTTAACTGGTTGAATATGATATCTACGGTAGCCAGAGTATAAATTCATAACATGATCTAATACTTGGCGACCCATTCCTATATTATATAAGAAATATATTCAGCATATATTGCAACTCATGCAATTTACTACGATAATGATGTTGGATTGAAATTTAAATACAAATGCATCTCAACATAATTACTTATTATACATGTATAAGTAATATTATGTTCCTTTCTGAACCCCCTCCCCAAATTGCACCATCGCCACGTCTCGGATAAATTCAGAATGACCGTCCTATCATTCATTAAATTCTTGTAAACAGAGACCATTTTTCTCACAGGGACACGTATACGATCAAATTGAAACCCCTTGATCGCGTACCGGAAATTATAAGACGCCGGGGAAGCTTATTTGCGAATACACCCGGAAATCATCGGCTGTTGTCGGTTGTTAAATTGCATCATCCAAAATGGCAGGTTGGAAAAAATGTTCGGGATCCAAACAGTACGATTTTTTTGTAATTTTCATGACTTGAATGCGTCTTTCTGGGACATATATTGGTCGTATAAAGGTAGTTTGGTTATTTATCTACCTATTTTGATACCGGGAAAATTTCAAATGCGAATATTATTTTATGTATTTTGGAGCGCAAACCGCCATGTGGCTTTAAAGAACAGAGATGGTTATGTGGACTGTTCGGTTGACATATGATGTATTACATGACTTCGAAACATTTAGCACATGATGGTATTGTCAATAAAGAAATATCACCTGCACAATTCCTCTGAAGTGAAATATTCAATTGGAATGATATTGAACACAACTAGAGATATACACATGTGAAATAGGACAAAGTCGTACACACCGAGCAGCCAGTCCCAATACACAATTGTCCAATGTTTTGTCATATTTTATAGGTGTTTGACGAAACCCGGGGAATAATCTTCGTGTTGTTTTGGTAAAAACAAATAGAAACCACAGTGCGGGTTCGAGATACCAGACAATAATGGTCCTCACCTGTACCGTGTCCAAGTTTGATCAGCAAATCTTCCAGATCATCAAGCATCGTTCTACTTTCAATTGTGATGAGATGAGACCCTTCATCTTCACATGCACTCCTGGCGTCATCTCCACCTGACTGCCTGCTGTGGTATTTGAGGTAGTAGCCAACACCACCCAGTGTTTCATAACAGTATTCAGTGTAGATTGAGCATTCCACCGCTGCAGAAGATAGGGTAAATGTTGTAAAGCCATGCGGTAGACCCCCAACACATTGATTCGCGAATAACGATTCGAACAACGAGAACAAAAAATAAGAATTTATCATTAAAATGAGCGCGGGTTTCGATGCGTAAAAAATTAAACCCGTGAACATCACGCATCGCAGTGTTTTTGATGCAGTCCGTGGTGTTTGAATCGTCAATAATATGTTCTACAAGAGCGCGGATTCGAATATACCCAATGTGAAGGCAACTCCGACCAAGTACAATGTAATACCAGATAATTCAATCATATAAGCAGTCAATTCACGGAATAATGCAATACTATTGGTAGTAACTTAATTAGCTGTTAATAGTATTTCTCGACAACAGTAATCAGCGACGTTCACTCTAAGGGTATGTTCATACACTGGCAAGTTTGCACGGCATATTGTTCAGGCATTTTCTCATAGAAAACCATATGGTGACAGGATATGAACGGAAACATGGATATACAATGCATCTCTACCACAGCTAACTATATATACACGATAAGTCAACAATTATGCTATCGATATTGTAAATAGTATGCAATTATCTCGCAGATATAAATCATACAGGTATTTTAATGCAATGTGTTAGTGGCAACGTTACATGTGGAACTACTGACATTTTACTTCTCATGTCGTTAGCTTTATTTGGTAAATATGCATTTTATATGCACGTTGCCGTTCATATTCTGGCGCCATATGGTTTTATGTGAGAAAATGTCTGACAAAAATGCCGTGCAAACTTGCCAGTGTATGAACATATCCTAAAGCACATGTAGACATGTAGACTTGTGTAGGCACGATGTCAGTATTCTTTGTGGACATGCAGACTTGTGTAGGCACGATGTCAGTATTCTTTGTAGACATGCAGACTTGTGTAGGCACGATGTCATTATTCTTTGTAGACATGCAGACTTGTGTAGGCACGATGTCAGTATTCTTTGCAGACATGCAGACTTGTGTAGGCACGATGTCAGTATTCTTTGCAGACATGCAGACTTGTGTAGGCACGATGTAAGTATTCTTTGTAGACATGCAGACTTGTGTAGGCACGATGTCAGTATTCTTTGTAGACATGCAGACATGTGTAGGCACGATGTCAGTATTCTTTGTAGACATGCAGACTTGTGTAGGCACGATGTCAGTATTCTTTGTGGACATGCAGACTTGTGTAGGCACGATGTCAGTATTCTTTGTAGACATGCAGACCTGTGTAGGCACGATGTCAGTATTCTTTGTAGACATGCAGACTTGTGTAGGCACGATGTCAGTATTCTTTGTAGACATGCAGACTTGTGTAGGCACGATGTCAGTATTCTTTGTGGACATGCAGACTTGTGTAGGCACGATGTCAGTATTCTTTGTAGACATGCAGACGTGTGTAGGCACGATGTCAGTATTTTTTGTAGACATGCAGACTTGTGTAGGCACGATGTCAGTATTCTTTGTAGACATGCAGACTTGTGTAGGCACGATGTCAGTATTCTTTGCAGACATGCAGACTTGTGTAGGCACGATGTAAGTATTCTTTGTAGACATGCAGACTTGTGTAGGCACGATGTCAGTATTCTTTGTAGACATGCAGACTTGTGTAGGCACGATGTCAGTATTCTTTGTAGACATGCAGACTTGTGTAGGCACGATGTCAGTATTCTTTGTAGACATGCAGACTTGTGTAGGCACGATGTCAGTATTCTTTGTAGACATGCAGACTTGTGTAGGCACGATGTCAGTATTCTTTGTAGACATGCATACTTGTGTATAGGCACGATGCCAGTATTCTTTGTAGACATGCATACTTGTGTATAGGCACGATGTCAGTATTCTTTGTAGACATGCAGACTTGTATAGGCACGATGTCAGTATTCTTTGTAGACATGCAGACGTGTGTAGGCACGATGTCAGTATTCTTTGTACACATGCAGACTTGTGTAGGCACGATGTCAGTATTCTTTGTTTCAATTGGTTGACCAATGTAAATGCTGGGAATTAAATTCATCTGGATACGTGACTGAACGGTGATTGTTCCCAATACATAAATGTTTATCGCAAGGGATCGATCGATTTTATGGGAATATATTGGTAACATTTAAACGTTTTTAGATTAAATTGTATGAAATAACTGTTGTTTCGATTAAAGCCGTACTGTACACTATAACCGTCCATTTATGACCCGAATCATAAACTCAGTTTCATTATAATTGCCATGTTGTTTTACATCGGTCATATATAGGGCACATAAATATTGTATTTTCATTCACCCAAGGCTCATATTCATTCATTTGTTGCATACATTATATTGAGTACATAAGTGATGGTCCCATAAATGACTGAATGGTTATCGAGAAATGCATGTTCATGCAACCGTATATGCTAACTAAGTAACAGCCAATTGTTTTACACTGTTCCGTGAATTGACAACTTATGATTAACGAAGTATTTAGGGTTCCACGCTAAATTTTACGAAACTTATTTTGCATTTTTTATTTAGGTTCTAATGTATAACATGACATGTTTGAAACAATACATTCTACAAAAATGTTTTGTTTGATATTGAATTTTCCATGCATTTAATTTCATATATTTCCGTTGTTTTAAACAGACACCGAACGTTATATTGTTAATTTTTCAATACAACATGATATTCTGTATTATTAGAGGTCTAATTTATGTCATATTTAGTTTTCAACATTTTCTCAACAGAAAAAGACTTCAAATTGTGTTGTTGGTGTTGTTGTAACTGGATGTCTGGATCACTGAATGCATCAGTAATTAATAGAAACTATTTTTGCGCTATTCAATTACCGTCCTTTCAGCACCTGGAGATCCTCTCACGGTATCCGTATTGTTTGCACATGATGCCAATATCACACTGCTTGGAATGCTATTAAAGGCCCACTTAATGCTCGAGTGCCCATATAACATTATACACAGCATATTCCATATTATATACCTTTTGGAAGAGGAACCAACAATATATATTCCACTATAATCTGGAACAGCTGTAGCCTAGGAGTATCCACTAAGTGATAGAGATTCTTAGATTAATTCCAAGACTTCCCCCTTGTCAACCCAAAATGCATCAGAATTCAAACTAAGAGATAGAGTTATTCCCTTCCGTTGAGAATAATAGAGTTTACAGTACAGCCTGGGTAAAAATTAAGCACCAACAAACCTTGTCACCTTGAAAAAAAAACAACATGTTCCCAGTTTATTTAACCGGATAAGTTACTAATACAAAGTTTCGGGGCTTCCTCTTTCAAATGGTATATAATATGGAATGTGTTGTATATTATAATGTGATCTGGTGATTCGAGAATTAAGTGGGCCTTTAACAGAAAGATGTATAAAACTTGTACAACGTCTATTTATGTCTTACATGCGTGTGTATCTGGAAGATGTACCAAGTCGAAAATCATTTTTGGAATGACGGCGTTTATTGTTTATGATGTGCGCTTATCCACAGGCAACTGGTCCGTATAATGTTAACCCTTTACCCAACATAACGGCCCTGTGCCAATGCATTCTCTTATATATGCGAGTCGACCATAGGTCGCCTCGCATATATAAGAGAATGCATTGGCTTAACACATTAAAAATTATAAAATTGTTAAAGAATGTAAGAAAAAATGGTAAAAAGTGTTAAAAAAAGATTTTTTTACGCCAATGCATTCTCTTATATATGCGAGGCGACCTATGGTCGACTCGCATTATATAAGAGAATGCATTGGCACAGGGCATAACTGTAACTATCACAATGTGGTCAAGGAGCCGGTTCCAATGATATCCATATTTGTATGGTTCTATTGAGACAGACCGAAGATATTTTAGGCTGTTGAAGCTTTATTTGGCCGGTTTTGGCCGGTTTGTTGGGTAAAGAGTTAAGCGTCAAAAGTCAAACCTGTTTAAAATGTTAGGCCCTGGTTTTAATACACGATCTTATATATTTGATTGAGATCCTATCTCCATCTGCTGGCACCGCTAATATTGTTAACATTTTATCTAAGAAATAACTCTTAAGGTTATGAGCTATCACCGAAAAGTTCGAAGACGAATTTACGTATAATTGCATAACCTTACAGGGAGACTCTACGCTAATTTAAACAAGAAAACCATAGTCAGAAATGGTAACGCGCTCAAGATCATATATTATATACCCATGCTTGTAATTATAGAATATAAAATATATTGGTTTCGCGAATGACCGACTCAGAATTCCGTTAAAATAACAATAACAACCAGCACATAAGTAACGAACCGGCGGCCGACTCAGCCGTCTCCGACCACAACCATCAGTGGGCTGCATAACGAAACATATCTATGAAAGTTGAAATATAAGACTTACAAATTATCTTTTAAATTTCTTTTATTAGCAATTGACTTAGCTTGTCACAAACCAAAACTCAACAGTATTGACTTAATAATGTAAAGGACAATAAACGAAATTGAAATTCCCAACTACACCTTTTACCGGACTCGGCCTCCTGGTCGTGCAGTTCGACTTTTAAACCGGAACACCTATTACCTATAAATAAAATGCCCATCAGACCAGAGCTATCAAGAATTTGCAGAACAATATACACGCGGCGCGCGCTAATAAATGCCGGTAATAACAACGATCTGATTATCGATAATATATAGAAAAGTAAGTAATTTGAGTCGAAGATGTCTTCTGTAAATGTTCATATCAACAGCTTATCTTAAAATCAAATTTAATAATTTGATATAAATTGAATCTATGACTCGAGCCATAAATATATAACATCGACATTCCGTTCCCTGGATATTATACTTTTCTTGCAATAACAAATGCCGATATTTGGAACGTATAAATATTGTGAACCAGCATTTGTAATGTCGAATTGTTCTGCTCATTAATATAATTGGAATACCCTGATGTGGCCATGCAAACCATGACTGTTGTGTTACCAATTGCCAATTCACCGTTTTTTTAGATTTCATAACAGTTGGACAAATTGTAGTTTCAAGTAATCGCCCCGATTCTGTTGATTTTTACTACCAAACGGTTTTGATAGAAATCGGGTACACAAGCGCTGGTGAAATTTCACAAAGAAACATTATTACTATGAAACATTCATAGGAACGCCAAAAAATTGACATTTGATAAATAGCCATAATTAGGGTCTTATCTGATTTACCAAATTGCACTTTGGAGCGATAATAAAGCGACGCGTTCTAACTTAAATTATTTGAAAAAAATTGGAACAAATCGCATATGCGATGATACCCCGCGCCTTTAGGGGCCACCCACACATTTTATGACGTCATGAAAATTACCCCTCCTATTGAAGCTGCAGTACACCTAAGACGTTTGTGTACGACGTCATGACATCGCTGAACAATGGACCGTGTCGTGTACGTTCGTCATAGGTGTATTACGTTATGGGGTGTAATGTTATGTATATCACGCGATGACCTCGGTAAACATTGGGGAGACTCACCCTGATAGGCCTATTACCTCATAGTATGTTAAAGGGACACAATGCACTCACAGTGTGATAATATTAAAGGGAGACAATGCGCTCCCAATGCGTGAATGTTAAAGAGACGGCACTCTCGGTATGAGAATGTTAAAGAGCACGAGGTTCTCGCAGTGTGAATGTTAAAGTGACACGAGTCACTGATAGTGAGTGAATTTTAAAGGGATATATTCTCACGGTGGGGAAAGTTAAAGGCGCACGAGGCAATCTCGGTGTGTAAATGTTAAAGGGACACGAGTCAATCTTGGTATGTGAATTTTAAAGGGATGTGAAGCAATCTCGGTGTGTGACTGTTAAAGTGACACAATGCACTCTAACGCTACACTCACTGCGGTTCAATGTTAAAGGGAAACACGATAATCACATTGTGTGATGTTAAAAGAACACATGTCAATCACGTTAGCTCAATGTTAGAGCCACACACGACACTCAGTGTGTGAATGTTAAAAGGAACACGAGGCACTCGCGGCGGGAGAATGTTAAAGGGACACAAGTCACTCACGGTGGGCGAATGTTAAAAAGACACACGACTTTCAGTGTGTAAATGTTAAAGGAACACAAGTTACTCGCGGTGGTTGGATATTAAAGGGACACGGCACTCGTGGTGTGCACACATTTAAAAAAAAAACTGCAATCAAAATAATTTGTTTTTAAAAGCTTTAAAGTTTTCTAAAAAACTTCAAATTTTTCAAAAAATAAATATTATTTAAAAAACGTTAGAAATTTCGAAGTTTTCAAAAATCATGTTTTTATTAACTTTAAAAACTTAATTTTTTTTCGAATTATCTATTTTTTTGTTTCAAATAATTTTTTTGTTAAACATTGAGACCAGGTTCTTAATACACTTTTATGAAGAAGATAATTTCTCTGTCTCTCGCACATCTTCTCTCCCACCAGATATGAATATATAACAATATGTGACAAGCATAACATTTTGATGAAGTTTATTGAAATTTAATCGTAGTCTGAATCTTCAACCGTTAAGAGTTAATTGAATTTTCTCATCGCTCATTCGAAGCCCATTCATTATTATATGAGTTTGGTCAGCTAGCCCACTTTCCTCATTTAAAAAAACTCAAGTTTTTAAAGTTAAAATTTTTTAAAACTAAAAGTTTTTCTAAAAAAAAACTTGAAATTTAAAAAAAAAAATTATTGTTTCGAATTTTTATTTTGGATATCTGAATTTGGTCAGCTGGCCCACTTTCTTCATTTAAAAAAACTCAAGTTTTTAAATTTTTAAAAACTTGAAATTTAAAAAAAAAATCTAAACAAGAAATTCAATTAATTGAGGAAAAACACCCACTGTCCTGAGTGGTACTATTGATAAGCTATTGGGGGGGGGTCTACCACTTCGCATGCAAAATAACACGAATGACACCAACAGCTTGGATGTGTGAGAATAATCCACCATATATGGTAGATATTCAACCAGACTGTGCTTAAGTTTCTCAATTGGTGACTGATGTACATATACAGTACACACAAATAGTAATAACAATTAATGTTGTGATTTTGAAATTAACCATGCTAGAATATTGACGGTAAGGTGGTGTTAACTACTACGAGCATAATAATAGTACTATTCTTTTATAATATATGTGGGCATGATGTATGGAAATATTAAAGGTACTCAATCCGATAAAACTCATCTCAATTACTATTTCAATGGCTTCGGGGGTCAAAAATATTTGATTCGAGTCGAGGAAGTCACCCATCAAAGCGCAGATTTGTTAGATATGAGGCCCCCACCCCCCGTGGAATACGGAATACCACTTAACACAGATGGTGGAATACGGAATACCAGTTAACAGCCATATGGAATACATAAAAATATATGAAAATTCCATTTTTTGGAAGGTCTGCGTACGAATACCTGTATTTTTGGAATACCGAATACCTCCTAACAGAGGGCCGGAATACGGCGTACCGCATAACAGGGCATGGAATACGGCGTACGAAAAGACGGGGTGGGGCCTCAGATATCGATTTTAGAAATCTATTATTTTTCATTATCGGGAATTCTTTCTGGCCCAGAAGACATTCAAAATTGCGTACCCTGATTATAGAGTTATTCATCCTTGTCTGTTTGAATAGAGTTTTGGCGTAAAATCTCGAGCAGGTTACCAAATTGACGGCAGTTATTAGTACTCATCTCGAGCAATTAACAAATTTCAAAAATCAATATCTAATAACTCTGAGCTTTGTTTGATGGTTTCCTCGACTCGAATCAAATATTTTTTACCCCCAAAGCCAAAGAAATAGTAATATAGGACCCTCTGATCGGATTGTTGTTGTTGGAATCTGTTGAGATGGGGACCCTCTTTTCGGATTGAGTACCTATAAAGGACAAACCAATAGTTACAATACAATTATAACTGTTTTTTTTTTAATTAAGAGCAAGAAGAGCTAATTGTGCTTAAGCACAATAAGGGATATTCCTTATTGCGCATATAAGCTCAATAAGGGAATCTCTATTGTGCTTAAGCGCAATAAGGGAATATTTAATTGCGCTTAAGCGCAATGAAGATTATTCAAATTTCGCTGATAAAGCCTAATAATGAATCTCTTATTAAAGAATAATATATTATATATAGTACATAAACTCCTTATAATACAGATGGTGTAGTCCATCTCCATTCTCCATGGCACAATGGGTGGAACAAATATAGGATTATTCTACTATTTGCAGAAGGGTGATC
The DNA here is from genome assembly GCA_032622095.1 of Siphonodentalium dalli. Classification (NCBI taxonomy): domain Eukaryota; kingdom Metazoa; phylum Mollusca; class Scaphopoda; order Gadilida; family Siphonodentaliidae; genus Siphonodentalium; species Siphonodentalium dalli. The sequence continues at coordinate 256,819,953 of CP136061.1, forward strand.
TAATGAGAGATATATTAATTGTGTTTAAGTGGAATGGGAAGTAATTGCGGTTAAGCATAATAAGAAATGTCTTATTGCATTCTCATTGGGCTTAAGCGCAATTAGAGATTCCTTAAGTTATTGCGGTTAATCGAAATTGTCTATTAAATGTCAATTTTGATTCCCATAGAGATCATCAATGATGTCTATGCGCAAGGGCGACGTGCCAATCTTCTCTATTGGGATTCCAATTGTTGGCTCATTAAATATGCACATATGCTTAAGATACAGTCGCGCATGAAGCGCGCTCCCGTAAGTCGGGTTTTGGATCCCAGTTTATGAAAATATTATTGAAATAATCGGTTTTCCCCAATAAACAACCATATATTCAATATACATGTTTTGGAGCAGAATTAGGCAGTCCATATTGGACGCCATCATGGAATTTATTTTTTTTGGTTTAATTTTCACACATATTTATCAGTTATGTGGATAAAGTTCTCATTAAACCTCACATCCTTATATTGGTTACAGTAATGCCCAAAGTAATTGACCACTTAACCACATCAGAATTATTGGTAATTTTTCAGGATTTAAAATCCTGAAAAATTACCAATAATTATGCTGTGGTTAAGTGGTCAATTACTTTGGACATTACTGTACGAGGATTGAGTTATCATTACACCTCAAATCCTTATATTGGTTACAGTAATGCCCAAAGTAATTGACCACTTAACCACAGCAGAATTATGGGTATTTTTTCAGCATTTAAAATCCTGACAAATTACCCATTATTATGCTGTGGTTAAGTGGTCAATTAATTTGTACATTACTGTATGAGGATTGAGTTATCATTACACCTCAAATCCTGATATTGGTTACAGTAATGCCCAAAGTAATTGACCACTTAACCACAGCAGAATTATGGGTATTTTTTCAGCATTTAAAATCCTGACAAATTACCAATAATTATGCTGTGGTTAAGTGGTCAATTACTTTGGACATTACTGTATGAGGATGGAGTTAAACCTCACATGAGTGTGTTGGGGATTTGGACCTTGACTTGGGACCTTTTGTTTTTAACGCGACAAATGCGCATACACCTTATACACAAATTTCTTATGTAACCAGAGTTTTTCTTGGATAAGATGAGTTTGAAGCCTGCTTACATTTCAAAATGTCGTCAGTTTTATATTGTCTGCAGCGGAACTCAACGCGTTGAAGCAAAAGTTACAAAAGATAAAATGTGTATGTAACGAGACTATAGTACAACTGAAAAAATAAATTGAGGGAGGGGTGGGCGATACAGGGAACTAAGGGTTGAACCGATATAAATTTGTAGAGCAATAACGACACTTTATGCATCTGAACTCAGAGATCAACTCTACTGTTGCAACAAGGTTGGTTATATGGACTCGGAGAAAAAGTGGTTTGTACCGATGAACTGACATAAATTAGTGGAGCGATGTTGCATCGCGACTGTACTAAAGCAGCAATGATATCAAATTGGGGAGGGGGGGTCTGAAATTATCTATCTCTATAGATGGCACCAGGATTATATAGAAAGGAATAGCAATTGATATACGTATACGGTATACTATAGTAATACCATAGACATATAAGTGCAAGTATCACATAATAAAATATTACGTAACGTGACTATACCGATGAAAGAAATAAATAAATTGGACCGGGATTAGAGGTTGGGTTGGTTATATGTTGATAATTGGATATGGAATTCATACCGATGAAACGATACAAATTAGTGGAGCGATAAAGACCAATGTTGACATTTATTCAGGCTACGCGGGAGAAAATAGGGGTTTATACGATAGACCGAAATAAATTTGTCGGGTGATAATGACCAATGTTGACCTATAAAGTAACGCGACTGTACTGTCGGATAATTATCAGGTGTAACCGGTCAAATATGGACTCTAGTGACCAATATAGAACAGCTCAGAAAACATTCGCAGGGCCCTAAAATTTATTTAACACTGCATTTGCCATTAAAATCGATTTATGTCAATAAAACTGTCATTTTTCAAAATTTTAAGCTGAGACTTGGAGTGTGTGGGTGGGATACCTACATATTCCTAAAATGACAGAGTACAGCACGTAATTATGTTTTAGATGGAAGAAATGAATTTTTTTCAATGATAAAATTTAACATGGAATTTACCATTAAAATCGATTTATGTCGATAAAACTCTTTTTTTCAAACTTTTAGGCTGAGACTTGGTGCATGTGCGTGGGATACATATATGTTCCTAAAATGACAGAGTCCAGCGCGTAATTATGTTATAGATGGAAGAAATTTAATTTTTTTCGATGATAAATTTTAACATGGAATTGTCCCATTCAAATCTATTTATGTCGATAAAACTGTTATTTTTCAAAAATTTAAGCTGAGACTCGGTGTTTCTGCGTGGAATACCTATATATTCCGAAAACGGCAGGGTTAAGCACGTAATTATCTTTTAGATGGAAGAAATTGATTTGTTTCGATGATAAAAATCCAGCGTAAAATAATCGCCAATGGAGGCTTCTTGCATCGCGACTGTACTAAAGCAGCAATGATATCAAATTGGGGGGGGGGGGGGTATGAAATTATCTATCTCTATATATGGCACCAGGATTATATAGAAAGGAATAGCAATTGATATACGTAAACTGTATACTATAGTAATACCATAGACAAATAAGTACAAGTATCACATGATAAAATATTACGTAACGTGACTATACCGATGAAAGAAATAAATAAATTGGACCGGGATAAGAGGTTGGGTTGGTTATATGTTGATAATTGGATATGGAATTCATACCGATGAAACGATACAAATTAGTGGAGCGATAAAGACCAATGTTGACATTTAGTCAGGCTACGCGGGAGAAAATAGGGGTTGATACGATGGACCGAAATAAATTTGTCGGGTGATAATGTCCAATGTTGACCTATAAAGTAACGCGACTGTACTGTCGGATAATTATCAGGTATAACCGGTCAAATATGGACTCTAGTGAACAATATAGAACAGCTCAGAAAACATTCGCAGGGCGCTAAAATTTATTTAACACCGCATTTGCCATTAAAATTGATTTATGTCGATAAAACTGTCATTTTTCAAAATTTTAAGCTGAGACTTGGAGTGTGTGGGTGGGATACCTACATATTCCTAAAATGACAGAGTACAGCACGTAATTATGTTTTAGATGGAAGAAATGAATTTTTTTCAATGATAAAATTTAACATGGAATTTACCATTAACATCGATTTATGTCGATAAAACTGTCTTTTTTCAAACCTTTAGGCTGAGACTTGGTGCATGTCCGTGGGATACATATATGTTCCTAAAATGACAGAGTCCATCGCGTAATTATGTTTTAGATGGAAGAAATTGAATTTTTTTCGATGATAAATTTTAACATGGAATTGTCCCATTCAATTTCAAATCTATTTATGTCGATAAAACTGTTATTTTTCAAAAAAGTTCCAGCTCAACACGAATCTAGTGACCTAATTGGTAGAAATACTTTAGCAGTAATTCTTAGTTTTATAAGTCATAACTCTAATTTTATTGACGATACGAGCTCAACATCATAATATGTCACTGTTTATGGCGGTGTTATCCAAACGTGTGCTTTGATAATGGTTATAATTTTATTTTGCGATCAAACGTCAGTGCAGCCCAGCAGAAACGCATAGGCACTAGTTCAATTCAGCAGAAACGCATAAGTCCTACGATTATAGTACACCCACTGAATGCGCTTCGCGCGTTGGTCAGTGGGTGAAAAACTTGAAATTAAAAAAAAAAAAATAGTATTGTTTCGAATTATTTTTTTTTGTATATCTGAGTAATTTAGTAATTTTAGTTTTAGTTTAGTAATTTGTTTTAAATTTCTAAAAAACTTGAAATTTAAAAAAATTGTTTCGAATTAGTTTTTTTTTGTGTATATCTGTTTGGTCAGCTGGTCCACTTTTTCATTTAAAAAAACTGAAGTTTTTAACGTTTAAAAAAAAAAGTTTTAAAAAGTTCTTAAAATTTTAAATTATTGTTTTCTTTCTAAATGGAGTTATTGAACACAAATATTATTTTGTCCACCCACCGCGAGTGACTTGTGTTCCTTTCACATTCAGACACTGAGTGCTGTGTGTCCCTATAATATTCGTCCACCGTGAATGACTTTAGTGCCTCGAGTCCCTTTAACATTCACACTGTGAGTAAATCGCGTACATTTACCACCACGAGTGCCGTCCGTTCACGCATAGCGAGTGCATTGTCTCCCTTTAATATCCACACACTGCGAGTGCATTGTGTCCCCTTAACATTCACAAACTGAGTGCAATGTCTCCCTGTAACATAATATGACGTAATACACATAATAGAAACATAGTTTAGGGCGAGGCTCCACAGTGTTCGTCGAGATCATTGCGTAATATATATAACACATATTACGAACATACACCATTCATAGGGAGTGATACGGCCCATTGTACAGCGATGTCATCACGCAATACAGAAACGTAGTATGTGTACTGCAGCTTCCATAGGAGGGGTACTCTTCATGAAGTCATAAAATGCGTGGTGGCCCCTAAAGGTGCAGTGTATCATTACATATGTCTGTCGCTTTTGTCATGGCCTGACCAACGGCAGAATAATAGTGATGTGCATGTATGTTCCGATAGAGAAAAAACCTCTTAGTCTGAATTCCGAGTATCCAAATATTATTCGGCAAACTTATTCAGAATGTATAAACTTATGTTAGTGGATAAAAAAAAACAGTCTGGTAATTCGATAAATTGAGCAGGATACATGCATATGAAATGTCAGGCAATGTAACATGTTCATAAGATCGTCTGGCTGAAGGCCATGAGGGGCCGACACCACTATTATTGTATCCACTAACAGAATATCCCTCTGAAAAATTTGCCATATAAGTGTAATATTACGTATATATATTGTTGTGTTCCGTATAATCATCGACAATATGTTATCCTTCCTACCAAGAATACAATACTTAATAATTTGGATGGTGAAATCAACCAGTGCCGTGTAAAGGATGATACTTACTCATAACAAAGTGTCCACTATCATCAAGAAGCTGGTAGCATGAACTCCCATTGTAACTGAACGATCTGCATCCCACGGTTTTCATGCAACGACCACCACAATCCATCTGAGATTTGGCATTCATGGTTTTGATAACACTGCTGGCTGTCATAAGTCCGCTGCCTTCGCGGAATCTCGAACTGATCAGAAGCTCAGACTTTACTGTTGGCAAGACATCCGATTTTACGTATTGAGATCTCTGAGATTTCACTATTAGTAACCGGAAACAGCACACAAACAGCAATACAATACACTTTGCCATTGTAATTATTCAAGGAATATGTAACTACTTTCAATGCTAATTTCACATATACAATAGAGCAAAGTGATGCTAGGACCTAACTGACTTGCAGATAGTTACCACCTAAAATGAATGTGTTGTGTTGTGTTTGTTGTTGTGATACTGACGAACCCGTGGGCGGAACGAATGAAATTGTATCAGCTACCATCTCTATCGACTACAAACCTTACCTTGCCATCGCGTTCAATAGAAGACATCCGCAACGATCATCCGGCAACAGTTTTTGCCGGCAACAGGAAGTTTGTCATTGTTGTAAAATGTTTATTTAGATTTCAGTATTTTTTTTACGTTTGATGGAGCGGATTTGTGTGGGACCCGACCTGTCAAAGCAAGTTTTGTTTCTTTGTGTCGCACGGCCGTTCGTTGTTCATGAGTTGGACCGACTTTGCTATGTAAACTAATTGCCATAAAGGCTGAATCGACTCTGACCTCAAACCTACCAAACGTCCTTGCTGGGACGAATGTTTGTGTTGTTAGGAAGTCTATAGAATTGACATTTCAGTTTAAGGCACAGGGATCGAAGAAAAGTTATCGGCGTCACTTATGCTAGCTTTAGAATACGAACATCAAAACATGGAGCGGTCAACTCAATATGAAAGAATAATGTTTGTAGTAATTGTCGATAGTAAAGTGGTATGCATAGAGATGCACACTTTCTGAGATTTTGTCAGTACGGTTGCCCTTATCCCCATTTTTCTATATTCAAATTAGTTTCCAGAAAAAAATGAGTGAAATTCAATGACATTCATTGATAGAGTTGTGTTTAGTTTTAAAAATACAAGACCATAACATGTGGAGTTTAGCTCAGTCTGAGATATTGAAATAAACACCAATTTTCGAGGCACATAGCTCAAAAAATACTCAAATACGTGTATCTGGGAAATGTTTTCTGTTCTGTAATTAGTATTGTGTGCTCTACTAAACGGATGCAAAATTGGAAGGTCTTGCGAGAAGGATTTTCTTTTATTAACACTATGAACATTTTGCTAAATTTTGATAATTTGATTTCACAAAATTTACCATTATCGCTTTTCTTGATCGTCAAAAGAATACGGTAAATTGTAAATTCTGAGACCGATTTCCAAAATTCACGGTAAATAAAAATGTGACAAAATCAGACACAGAATTTGTGAGAGTATTGACAATAATGTTCAATGCACTATTCCTCCCCGATGACAAATAATTTGGCATAGTCAACTCCAAGCCATTCATTATCTATATAATATTACTCCAAGCCATTCATTATCTATATAATATTAATCCAAGCCATTCATTATCTATATAATATTACTCCAAGCCATTCATTATCTATATAATATTACTCCAAGCCATTATGTATCTATATAATATTACTTTATGAGCTCCATGGTCGCATTCGATCGATGAAAGAAAGACAGTTGCCGAGGTATGGGCACCACATCACTTCCATTCAGGGATATATATTTCATCATCTATTTGACTTTTATAAATAAGGGACATGATATATATATATATATATATATATATATATATATATATATATATATATATATATATAAATATATATATATATACTAGCAGGTGACCCGACTTCGTCCGAGCTTTGACCTTGAATTGACCATTTTGAAGGTCAGGTCGGAGTCACGATTTGACCCATCCAAAACACTCCCCGGACAAAATTACCCGTAGGTATCAAATTTCGTCGAAATCCGTTCAGCAGTTTTCCCGGCCATAGCTAACAGACAAACAAACAGATAGAAGTACCAAAATAAATATTAGATCATTTGTGGGTACCCGTTTCAAGGGGAAGTCACCTCGGGCGGAAAAACTGACCCGATGAAAATCTCCCCCATTCCCATGAACCCCTAAGTACGAACACAGAATCACACAACACGCTCATGTCTGTACACAGACGAAACACGCTCATGTCTGGACACATAGACGCTCTTTATCAACAACACTGCGGATACGAACGCTCTTTAACTATCACGAGATTAACCCACGAACTACGCATTGCGGTGGCGGGGGATTGGAGAATGAGTGCTCTGACGTTCTCAGAAGCGGTTCGATGACATTCCATCTGTGATTTCACATTTAGATAAGAAGTTTGGGCTCAATCCGTCCGACAGTTTTCCCGGCCATAGCTAACAGACAAACAAATAAACAAACAAACAGAAGTCCCAAAATATATATTAGATCTAATATATATTTGAGGAAAGTTTGTGTGTGTGATGGTGTGTGTGTGAGCGTACGCGACTACGTCAAACTGGGGACGTCGACCTGATTTTATGCCTTGCACTGGGGACCTAAAAAAAAATGGGGACCTAAATGAGGTCCCCATTTTTTTGCCCACTTTGAAATACACAAATGGGGACCTTGAACAAGAAAAAACTAAAATTAAAAAAGTCCCCAGTTTATGATTTCAGTCAGACACCTTCAGACTCCATCCTCACGCTGGGAGTGTGTCTCGCTAGCACAGTTCGCATTCACACACGTGTCAAGTTACTACGCATGCGCATAGGGCCTACATGTCAAATGACTGTGCATGCGCACCTAGATGCCTATGATGATACGTCACGACGATTTCTCAATGTTTTCTTGGCGCGCTCGGTGAATTTTCGGATATTTATCTTATTAGGATGCCATTTCGGTAAGTTTTGTTACTTTTATACATTTAATTAGCCTGACTGAATTTAGACTAGAGTCGAATGTGTCCATTAATATAATTTTCAATAAGCGTTTAGGTCTATAGATTAGATATTTAAACCCCCGATGTGTTAAAATTAAAATTCGAGGTGTTGGCATTTCGATCTTGTGGCCAAAAATTTATAACTCAGAAAAGATAGAAAATTCTCTTTTTATGCTTTCTTAAATTTCTGATTGCGAACATATGTAGGCCTACAGCGGGTCGTGTAAATCGACGACCTTAAAGTTAAAAGAACGTGGAGGAAATGTTAATGTAACGCCCTGATTTCCGTTCGCAACTTCGCAATTAGTTGATATTTTAAATAACATCACCATGTCAATCTGGGGACTTCGATGTGATATTAATTATACTCTACACTAACACTGGGGACCTCAACAAACTGCATGCAGAGTTGCAGCCCCACATCATGGGCCGCCCGAATGATTAATTATCCAGGCATTTTTTTATATTCCGGTTACGTTTCGTGACCGTAAAAAAGAAAATCAGTAAATTTTCCCTGACATATATTCACTGCCGAAGATGCAATGGAATTCGAAAAACTCTTGGATTTTTTTTAATCGCGATTATTTCTTCTTTCTGTTGTGGTTGTGTGCAGCTAATGGGTGTCTCATTTAATTTAGAACAATACTAGGTCAGTAGGTGTGTACACTCGAGTATTTATGCAATAAATTGAATAATAAATTCTGCTACAGAATTAAGTCCTTTCTGAAGTTTCTCAGTTTCTGTAGGTGTAGCCTAGTACTAGGCTACCAACTTCTTCTTCCTTGAAAAGCCACGGGGTGCATCCTGGTCATCGGGCCATAGGAGGTCATCGGGCCATCGAAATTATAAGTTGCAAATCGATAGTGGATAGACGAAGATAGCGCAATTTTCAGACCAATATTAGTCATTTACCTTTCGGCTTGCTTTACGGAGTCATGCATCAACGCTATTTATAGATACATAACATCACACTGAGCACATGTCGCACAGCACAGATTAATGCTGATGTATGGATGTGTCGATGATATAACTGATATAACGTTTGGCAAACAAATTCCTAGCTATAAAACACAGAGGCGGCCAGGCCTATGGAGCGAAATCTGATGCTCCCAGATAAATATCAGATTTTAAAACAGGAGCGTCAGGCAAAATCGGACTAGGTATAAATATATATTATTTAAATATGCATATTATGACCTTGGCAGTGTCACTACTTCCTTGTTTTATGTCAACACAAGGCTTCATTTAAGCAATGACCTTTCACAAAATCAAAGCATCTACACAACGTGATCTTTTGACTAAATGTAGTAACTTATCGTCGGCTTAGTGCTATCTTGTTCTAAGTCGGTAATCTGCATTTCTTGGTAAACGCGATTTGAAGTTTTGACTGCCTGGTTTGGGTATAAGGGCGCGCACCGTTGGTTCCATAATGTGGTGTTGTTGGGTCCGTGGTATTGAAAAGGTAATGTGTGCACAATTCCATGCGATATATGTCAGTAGTCTGCATAATATATTCCACAAAATGTGTTTGGAGATAGAACAATTTGCGACCGATTTCATCTACATTTAGTTGTTCGCGTTAATGCTATAATGTCCTATAAGCTGCCGACCAATCGAATTGTCTTATTCCACAAATGCACCCAATCGTTTTGCAACGTTTGCGTACACATCTCTGTTTTATTATAGCGATTATAAATGATCGAATATGTCGACATTCACGTCTCTGTATATTATTTATTTCTAAACGATTATACATTACATACATATGTGCAATAGTATTAGAGCAATGAAGCCGTCAATTTAGAGCCATACCGGTATATATACAGCACTATACATGAACTTAGAACATTATAGAATTAACGGTGTAAACTTGTGCTATATTTAGCTACTAAGTGCAGTTGTTTTGTGTATTGTCATTCGCTGTGTAGTTGTCACATGGTAGCGCTCGCCCTTATAGGACATTATAGCATTACCGAAATGTGGGTTTTCGGTCTTGGAACAAGATTGCATGGCATCTCATTCAAATTTGGTGCACAATATTGCACCATGTCAAGTGTGCATAAGATGGCTAATCATATGACGACTCGACGAGTACCAATAACTCATTTTGCCGCCATTATGGACTTAGAAGTTAGAACAAGATTGCACTGAGCCGACGTTATGTGAAGATAATGCGCATAATTAAAGATGTATGTACAACATTAATTGTCAAAAATAGGTACGATACAGATATCTGAGCTATGCTACAGTTTGCAGAGCATTGGGATATTAATCGACAGAGGAAAGATATCAAGTTTTCATAACGCCCACATTGCACGTCACCCACAGACTTTTCATGAATTCTTCAATATTTCAAGGGTCGACTTAAAAAAAAACCCACTTTTTCTCTGATTTCTTTTAAAAGGGGTGGCTTTCTTCAATGTTGACAATATATAATGGTCTACATCAAGGTTAAACCGTTTATAAAACTCATTTTGGCCAAAACTCTGTTATTTGAAGAAGTTCTCTAGCCACAAACTGACATTACACCTTTTATTAATAAGTTTCTTCGGTTTTCATTTCAAAGTTGTATTCTTTATTTGTTTGAAATGGTTACCTCGACTGGATTTTCAGGAAAGTCGATCCTGAAATCTGCCAGTCGACAAGTCGAGAAAACTCAATAAGATGCTTGGGATTCATAGTTTCATACAAAACATTGCATTGTGCACCTTTAAGAGATTGTGTATTTCAAGTATGTCAATGTATAATTTAGTTGATTGTGTAATACTTTGTATTAGTGCCCTGCGAATTGGTAATTCCATCCTCGAATCTCGAATCGAATCGGCTGCCCGATGTCTACATCGATATCGAATACGAATCGGGACAAAAAGTAAAAGTCGGGACAAAATCCGGAAAATGACAAACTTATTATCGTATTCACGTATATTTGGATGCCAATTTCGGACTTATTATCCATTATTATCTATTCTGTTTGTTTTATTTCAACGTATTGAACGTAACCAACCATATAGGCCTATCAATGCAATATTAATATATATTAATATATGTGCAAATCTCCCGACAAAATCGCATGTTACCCGATTAGAAAAATACCCAACACGGGCCGACAGCCGATTCTATGTCGATCCCGATTCAGCCAGATCGCCGATGTCGACATCGATTCGAAGCTTCGCAGGGCCCTACTTTGTATGAATAATTTGATTCTTCCGCTTTTTAGATTATCTTGACAAAGTCAAGCTAAGCTATTGTCATCGGTCGAGCGGAAGTCTGTCAGTCTGAGTCTGTCAACAATTTGTTCTGTTCAGGCTACCGGCTGCATTTCTCATCCAATCATCACCAAATTTTGTATTTATGTTCATCTCAATGCCTAAGTGATTAGCGTCCCCTTTTGGTTCCGTTCCAAAATGGGCGCCATTGAGCCATCTTTGGTTTCCTGTTCTTTGTATCACTATATTTGTTTTGTTCAGGTTGCATGCCAGATTTCTCATCCTATCATCACCAAATTTTGTATATTTGTTCATCTCAATGCCTAGGTGAGAACGTTTATTGACATTTGACATGTCTAACTTCATGCTGTATTCATTTATCGGAATGGTGTGTGCGTCATTTAGAACGAAATAACATCGTTTGCAGACGATAATTTACATCGGCCAATCACGGTATATTCCGCCGTTGCTGTATGTGTGTGTTGGAGACGGAACATAACGATATCTCCCGGTATAAAACGGGACCATATTTGGGACTAGATCGATTGAGCGTTGACCAGGACCTGGTAGAGAAACTCTGTGAGCGGTAGTATTCTAGTCATGTTGCACTAGTGATAGGCCTACCTGATACTTTGAAATTTAGCTACAACTCCCCTAGCCCGGGGGCAGGCTGTGATTACTCGCCTAGCCACCGATCAGATTCAGAGATACCTCGGATCTACCCCTCCCCCAAAGCAGATTTTGTCCCCTGAAACATGACAGAAAACTGAATTTTGTATTAAACCGCCGAAATTGTGTTAAGTGATAGGCTAAGTGATATAAATTAAATTATAATATTATAATAAAGTGATAAAAAAATCATTTATTGCCTAGTCACAACTGTTACTGTCTGATCACGTGATCTGCCTGTTTAGGGTGTCTTCAGGCGGACATGATTTGATCGCAACCTCTCGCAAAAGTAGGCCCATTTATTAAATATGATTTATAATTTATATTTGGATTTTTTATACCGTAGTCCTAGTTCGAAACGTACCGAAGACGAGTTATATAGATTTCGGTAGAGAAACTTTGTGAGCGGTAGTATTCTAGTCATGTTGCACTACCGTTGTCCATACTACTATAGTATAGGCCTATCTACTTTCAGTTTTAGTTGATACAAATACTCCATTTTTATGTGCACCCACCCTAGTGGGTCCACATAATGTCGGCATCTGAGTTGGTGATATGTCGTGTGTCACGGCGTCCGTCCGTCTGTCTGTCCGTCTGTACGAAAGACGATAACTTTTGAACCGTTTGAGATATGAACTGTATATTTGGTATGTGGTTAGGTCTCGTCCATAGGCTGGTCAAGTTCGAATATGAGCGCTGTGCGATATGACCTTGACCTTGAAATCTGGTCATATCAAGGTCAAATGCCCAAATATCACTGGATTTTAAAGAAAAATTGTATATATGGTTACTATCATATGAGGACTAACTTGGGAATGTCCACACAGTTGGCCGACATGACCTTGACCTTGAAATTTGGTCGATTGAAGGTCAAATACCCAAATCTACCAATTCAAGTGCTTATATGCTATATAGCTTATCTTTGCATATATGATAGGCCAATAGATATATATCTGTGTTGATTCGGTACGGTATTTAACGTACAAGTCATATTTATAGCTCTATTAGTTGGGTTGTACATGTATGTCAGAGGCCCCCACCCCACCCCCATGGAATACGGAATACCACTTAACACAGAGGGTGGAATACGGAATACCAGTTAACAGCCATATGGAATACATAAATTTTCATAAAAATATATCAAAACTTAATTTTTTGGAAGATCGGCGTACGAATACCGGTATATTTGGAATACCGAATACCTCCTAACAGAGGGGCCAGAATACGGCGTACCTCTTAACAGGGCATGGAATACAGCGTTCGAAAAGGGGGGGTGGGGGCCTCATGTATGCTAAATATGTTGATGTTCTTTGTTGGTTCTTTCAATTGATGTTATTTCACGGTGTCTGTATCGTCCAGATGATCAATTTCATTATTGTCAACTCAGTCTTGAAAAAATGCATATTTCTATTGAGAATTATTTGCTATTATTGCACAAATTATTAAATATTGAAAACAAATATACATTTGGTCAAAATTAATTATGAGCATTGAGCAGAGCCTGGTTGAAATGCTACGGTGTGGCGAATCATACTCGTCTGCGAGCGACGGTCAGAACTGATGCTATATATGCATGGTTCTATTAATGGTTTGTATTTTGATGAGGTAAACTGCTCGTAACCTCCATTGTAGACAATTTCACACCAGGTTCTATTCATAAACAAATTAGAAATTTGGCATAAGGAACTGTAGTAAACAAATGTCTGTCCAAATGACTATAGATCATTGACGACACGGCCATACATATACATACGGGTAATCCAATGTTAATAATGTAATGAGGCAGCATGTTTAACACAACCTTTATTATTAAACATTATAAAGTTAACATATTAAAGACATACAATGGACTTGTTCGGTGTCGTCCGATTTTTTTCACCGGAGTTATGTCCCTTAGTTTGCCGATTTTAAGGTCGTAAGCGCAATAACTCGAACAAATATTAACCGATTTCAATAATTTTTGGTATACGAGTTGCTTTCAACAATATCTTTGACAAGTTTGAAAACCAGTGTCGTCCGATTTTTCGCACCGGAGTTATGTCCCTTAGTTTGCCGATTTTTAAGGTCGTCAACGCAATAACTCAAACCAATATTAACCGATTTCAATAATTTTTGGTATATTTTTTGTTGTTATATTTTAATATTTAATTTAAATTTCAATTTTTTTTGCTCAAATAACACTCCCAAAAGTTTATAATTTAAGTATTAAGCCCTGTTAAGGCCTGCATATTTATTTGTGGTAATGCTGTACATAACACACCAAATAGGTGAAGAGCAAACAATTAATTAGACATATACATACAAAAATAGGTGAAAGGGTATAGATATATTAGAGAGTGTTTTGATAGAGTAAAAGAGAGTGACGCGGGGATGTTGTCACAAGAGTATTTCCCAACAGGGAGCGCCGGCATCTTGTGTATATGTGAGTTCACTGCATGGCCACATGGCTGGTGTTATAATCTAAACAGTAAACAACCCACGACAGTAATGAGAATTTAATGAGCACTTGCACCAATGCTGAATGATAACAGTGTTTTATTAGAATAACATGATAAGCCCTTCTTCTGTGCTGTGCCTTTAATAGTTACATCACATTTGACAATGACATATCTAATTCTGATTTGGGATTATTAGTGTGTGTAATGTTATAATGTCACTGCCTCACCAGGCCTCATTGGTTCCATCATTTTGGTAAATATATATGTACCACTGTCATCATCTGATTTTCACCCAATTCGTGTTTAAGTAAATCTTCCAAGATCATTATTCTGGTTCTCATTATTTGCAGTTAACTTAAAGGAACTCTCAGGTGTCAATTAAACATACAGGTACCTAATCTACATATAGATATTTTATCAGATTGGAACCAAATTTGGGACAATTAGGTAAATTGTGTGTTTGTTTCTGAAAATGTTCACCACTCGTGGAGAAGTTGGTTTTCACCCTCGCTAAACTCGGGTGAAAACCAAATTCTCCACTCGTGGTGAACATTTTCAGGGGATATTCTATATGGCATCAGTTGTGTGGAAGTCTGAGCTGTCCATCTGTGAGTCATACCGTCTGTAAGTCTGTCCATCTGTGAGTCTGTTCAAAATAGTTTCCGTTCAAGCTACAGGTCGTATTTCTCATCCAACTATCACCAAATTTTGTACACTTTTTCATCTCATGTATGACAAAGGTCCCCATATGGATGGTTAGGTGTGCTTTATCGAAAAGATAAACGCACGTCCCCAGTTACATTCACACGCATACATGTATGACAAAGGTCCCCATATGGATGGTTAGGTGTGCTTTATCGAAAAGATAAACGCACGTCCCCAGTTACATTCACATGCGCATCCGGTTGACAAGGTCCCCATTTTGAAGTCCCCATTCTATGGCATTATTTTTAAAATGTCGCAACGGGCAACATGTCAACAGTTCGACAGTGCTATAAGGACACGGACCAATGTGTTAAATGTACAACGGAATGGAATGATTCCAACACATCTATCTCCGAGTCCCCATTTCCCGGGATTATGTCAAAGTCCCCAGAGACCCCCCTTGCACACGTATAGGTGTGTGTGTGTGTGGGTGTGTGTTTGTTTATATGACCTTGTGAGGACTTCGACCTGTTTACACACCAACGTCCTGAGGACATTGTGTCATTGTGAGGACTTACACACGGGTCCTCGGAATGTTCCTCATAAATTGGTCAAGTGATGAACGCAGAAGCCAAAGAAATGTATTTTCACTTGGTCCTCAAAATGTAGTGTATCTTGATCCCTCTGCCCAGAAGTGTGTCATCACTTCCACTCGATGCACACATTACGCTTTTTGACGTGACTGGAAAAGTGCGTTAGTAGCTTCGCGCATGCGTAAAAGTTATCGTGCCGCCATTTTCGACGTCTTCTGAAAATCTGCCATTTTTGACGTCTCGAGAGTTTGAAAATCTTCGTCTGCCGCGCATGGTATGTATTATTTAGGATATCAGCTAACTTGAATCTGAAAATGTATTTTTATTGTTCTAATTGCTTTTGTGTTTTTGACATTTGATCGAATTTGGCTACAAGCGGACAAACTAGTTTACGTTCAAAAGAAACCGATTTTATCGTACAATACATTGACCTTCATAACATTGCGAATTTGCGGTCAATGGGTGAATGACAATCATGGCAATTGGAAATTTGGTTCAAATTTGTTTTTATCAACGGATATTACATCTGATCACGGGAGATTGGAACGTTAACATAACACATATATGACCCCTAGCTGGTCCCATAATCAGTGAATTGGGGGAGGGGACGCGAACAAAGTTAGCCAGGGAGGGAAGCATTTATTGACTGGCGGTATGCCCCCTATTTGGCACTTCCAACGTACGACGTAATCTGTTGTAAATTCGTAAAAAACGATGTTTTGGACAAACAATAGCTTCGTATAAAAAATAAACGAAAGGAAACTTCATAATTCTTTCTGTATTTATCTTTCATTTGATGTATAATTTGTGTGATATTCATGGGATTTGTTGGCGATAATTGCGTTTGAATGGTGTGTCGGCATGAAAAGCGACGTAACGCCTACTAACGGCATGGCGGATCGGCTTTTTTGGCTGTTCCATCAATTGCGTTATATCCGGTTACGTGACCTCTGAATTCGTTGCGAAATGCATTGAATTCTGAACGTAATTTGACAAATGTCTTCGTTTAAACACAATTAGGTTTGGTTATAACTAAAATTAGCTCTAAAATTGTTTAGTTTTGATAATACCAATATTTAAAGTGAGTTTTTGGGCAAATATTTATGATTTTTCTCTGCCAATTAAATTTGGTTTCTACTTTCACTTTGTCCCCGCGGTGACTTACCGTACTGAATATAGCATGTCAACACTGATAGAAATTTTTACAAAACAGACATGTGCATGTAGTATGTGGACCTTTCTGCTGCAGGAATCATTTTCTTGATAATAGTCATGTGCAAAAGTCAACTTCAACATACATTTAATTTTATTACATTACTTTATACAGCTGATAAAATTCATGTAAACAAACAATTACAACACTGACATGTGCTGGCTGCATTATATATATACTTATAGTACTAGTAGTTACTCAAAACCATCTCAACTGCTCAAGTTGAACACCCTTGACTATTGTATGTGGTTCTCCTTTGAAATTGTCGAATTAATTATGAGGTGAAATAAATATTGTGTACGTGTCAACATTGACCAACATAAAAAAAACCATTTAAATATGCATGAATTGCACCATGAATCAATCAATAATTTGTCTAGATAACAATTCTGGAGCGCAGTCACTTTCTAGTTCGATTTGGATTATCCTTCCTCCATTAAAAGTGGTTATGTACTTATAACATCTTTCTGGGTAATACTAATAATTAATCAGACATTGAATCAAGATTTGAATGTGCCTGCTACTGTCAATGTTCACTCATTGTTTTACTGCTATGTTTACAATATCTTACAATGTGATAGATTATCCCAGATACATTGTAAGTAATCTGTAGGTAGATGCAGATTCATAGACTCCCAACGATACTGTGTCTCTTTATGATATAACCTCATTAGTATGCAACATACTATGCGAATAGTAATTGCTGTAAATTGTAACACATTTATGAAATATTTGGCCCAGTGGTGACATGGTATCAAATTCAATGTTGATTGATCGGCAGCAGTAGTCCCTTTTTTATCTTTTATGAGCAAAACAAATAACACATCTTACTCAAATGTCAGTCAATTTTCATTTATGAAAAGAAAGTATGTGGAATTTTCTTAAAACTATTCTAGTAAATACTCATTGATGAGTAGTTACTTCTAAGGGAATGCTCAGATAATATTCAAGATTAACAAATAAAATGAAAGGTTGTAATTGTTGAACTTATTATCTGAACATTTCCCTAAAATGTACTTGTATTTGTATTATACTTGTATTACATGAAACTGTCGTCTGCTTATTTTTTCCTGAAAACCCACCAGATGAATAATAGACCATTCCAATGCACCTTTATAACTGAGTGGGAACTTCCATTTAGTATACAATGTACACGTAGAAATGGTTATGCGATAATAACTGGCAGTCTACAGATTTTACAAGCTTTTTGTCCCTAATTAATACACCAACACGACCATCAGACTAATGTAGGAGAGACGTTACTACACTGAATTATGGATGGAAAGCACATTAGCAGTGTCTACAGACATTGTTTGGCAACTTCAGGGTGACATAATGAGTTGACAGAATTTTTAACAACAATTGACAAAAAAATAATATTCATTGGAATTTTTTGTTTTTGCTTTCTATATGATTGTAGATGTCTCTGGCCTTGAAAAACATTGAAAATTTGATTGCCACTTGATTTTTTTCAAAAACCTGTGCTATTGCTAAATCCAGGGTGTTTTTCAAATTTCATATTGTTTACAGATTTGTGACCCCCCCCCAAAACAAATTCCCTGCACAAACAAGAATGCATATTACTATTAGGCTAGGCCTAGTGATATATTATTAAACAATTGGTATTTTCTGTTGTCAATAGATGTGTTGTGTTTATTGTAACAATATCAATTTACCAAGGCAGGTTGGAATATGAACATATGATTTGAAGTCTATTTGTGTCACAGTCTTTGACAACTGAGAACCGGGCCACCCCCTCGATCCTCCCTTGTACTCTCGGAATCCAAATATAATCATACATGTACGATTATTTATTTTTTATAAGAATTCCACCCTGTACGAACATTATTTGGGTCTGTACGATACAAGAAAAAAATATATATTTCCACAAATCCAAGAAATGCTGCCAAAATGCACTAAAACCTGACACTCACAAATTGAAAAAAATTTGCCATGATAAGCATAAAAAAACTGGGAAATCAATATACTTCAGGGTATGGTACTTCAGGGTATGGCCAACCTGTGTCCCCCTTTCTTATAAAATATTTAACACCCCCCCCCCCGCCAAACCCCAACCACCCCCTCCAAACCCCCACCCTACATCCCACCCTACAAGACCCCTCCCCCTCTACCGTCTGCAAGTCACACTCATGTTATGTTGTAACACTTTTAACCTATAAATAATGCAGTGCGTGATCATTGATCAACATCAAGTTAGTTATTAAATATTTTAGTTTAAATTAACCCACCTGGCAATGATTCAGGCAATGACTTAGGCCTAAATAAAGACGTTTGTTTCCGCTAGCAAACGGAAAAAATTAGGGTCAGTCGGTCTGCAAAACTTTTTTTTAATTAATTTTTTTGTTGTTGCTCTTTTTCATGCCATACACTACCATTATTATATTTTTATAGTGGTGTAATGATACATTGATACATCGCGATACAGTGTGTCATGATACGTGTATCGATTTGGGCCGCGCGTTTCGTCCCCAACGATACACACCCTAAATCATGTAATATCTACCATGATTACATGCCTACATAGTGGATCTTATATAATCAGTTAATTGTCGTAAATTCTTGTGAATCACATTGTGCAGTCGTGGAAAATAAACACAAACAATTTTATTCCGCATGTAAACAACATAATTCTAAATAACTGCATCGGTTGGAGCATGTGGTGTTCGCGTGATAATTACGTGAGACCGAAGCAGTTCTCGGCAACACAAACTCGTTGAAATTGAATGCAGAGGTGAACGATCGGTCAATCGATGTCCACAAACATGACAGTGTGTAGCTGTTAACCCCCTCATAAATTACTATTAACATGTATTTCTCCAAGGTTGCAATAAAATAATTGTTTATTTTAATTATCAACTTATTAAAATAGCGATGCTTTGTGACAACTTAGTTTTGTATGCAAGTGCCCGGATGTGGAAATTTTATTGTAATGAACGCGCATAATAAAAACTGATGGTCTGCATTATATTGCTGCCATCATTCTATTCCCTAAAATTACGAATGCTTGATCCAGGGACATCCGGATAGCAAAGGGAAGTGCATCTACATGTATATTTAGATTTTTGAATTCCAACGTACATTCAGTTTTTGGTCTAAGATTACACACACACAAGTGTTAAATGTTTGTCTGTCCGATAGCGACAGTGTTGACAACTTGACAGTCGGCATGCATCATGGTGATGCATCATTTTTAAGCATCAAACAAATTTACATTTAGCAGAAACCTACATTAGCTCTCTGTGGTATTTTATTTTTACATAGATCACATGTAATGTTCTATTAATTGTATCGCAATCCATATCATATCGCCAACCCTGTATCGCGATAGGTATTGTCTCGTGCAAACCTTGTATCGTTACACCCACTATCATACTCTAAGTGCATTGTATTTATGAGCTTTGCTCAAGAGAAACAATATACTAACTCAGACTGAAAGCTACAATTACTTTATTTCTTTCTTCCCACTGGATCTTGGCACCACTGAACTTAGCCTAGCCTCTGTACACATTGAACAATCAACATATTCAAAAATTTAAACAGTTTCTACTGCAGGTAGAATTGATTTTAATAGCTTATATGCAATGCCTATAGTTTAGCCCAGATAGAATGAGACATTTATGCAAATTAAATATTGCAGGCCTACTACATGTAGTATACAATGTACATTAAATGTACAGCCTAAAGAAATATTCCCTAAATTTTGAAGATTCTGAGAAATATTCATTTGATCATATAACTTTAATATTTTGCAACTGCTTGTTTCAATCACACCATCTAGCACAGAGATGTTTTTTGTTTTTGCCCTAATCCAAACTGAAGTATTATAGTAAGGATGGTGTTGCAATATAATTTATATAAACTTCCTAAAGAATCTTTTTAGTGAAACATAAATGATTACATTAAGTTTCGTGTTGTTAATTTTACACATTACAGCTATGCGAAATGTACATCTAGGTGGCCTAATTTCAACTTACATGTACTGTGCATGACCAATCGACAGCGGGAATGAAATGTTCTCACCGCTTCAGATTTCCAATCTCTCAACGCTATATACGTTAGTTAGTTTTCAACGTATGTAATTTGGCATATACCAAACTTTGTTGTGATGTGCCGATTATCGGTATCGGTTATCGGTACTGGCCGATATTCCTATTATCGGTAAGATATATGTATTGGCTATATATTCCTTCCTGGGGCCTATACTATAAAATACAATTTTTGTAATATCAGCGTTAATTTGTGATTTACTAATTTTGTAATACATATTCTGTGTTATATAGTATTCGACTGTATTTCTATCAGTGTATTTCTTTCATTGTAGATTGAAACTCAACATATGCCCAAAACACTTTATATGCAAAATACATTGACATTTTTACTGAGTTATGGGACATGTATCTTTTAAGTGTTTATTAGTTAGAATTAAATATTTTGCATTTACGATAAATGTCAGTTTTAATGCTACAACAATTGCCACATGGGGGTACGTGCAACACGTTTGGTGCAAATATGTGCTATGGCTAGTCTAACTAATAGCACTGTTATCTAAATTGATGAAATCAGCCATTGGTGACAGACACTCAATCAGGAAGCCATTCTTTGTCAAAATGCTTGATATAGAAAAACCAGAAGTCAATCCCTCATCACCATCCTTTTATGGTGAGACAACTCAATGTTAGAAACCAAAATAACCTCCTCTTATCACCCCCATGCTTGTCCAGTTTATATATGACATCATAGAAAAAAGCAAAGAGAAATCCCAGAAAAGTGGTGTGAAGAAGCGTCGACTATGGTCGCAGGCAGAAAGATCAGCTGTGGAGCGCCAATTGGAAAAATACCTCCGAACTCCAACACTACCTGGGAAGTTAGAATGCGAAAACGCCAAAAGAAAGGAACCCAATTTGAAGGATCGACCCTGGCAGCAAATAAAATTCTACATTAAGAACAGGAAGTTAACGCTACAAAGGTGCCAGAAGTATCCCTCAGTGTGATTTACATTGTACTAGCAGTTAGCCCATCGGCTCTTCTGCCACCGGGATATCTTATGAAATGGTTTTCTAAACAGTCCACGTAGAAAGCCTTTTTCGCTCACCTGAGACGAAGTCTTCGGTGGAGCTATAGTCATCACTCCTCGTCCGTCGTCTGTCGAGCCTTCCATCAACAATTCTTTAAACATCTTCTTCTCTGGTTCCATAATACCGAATGGGTTTATATTTGGTGTGGACTTGGCTGTTTCATATTATTTTCTTAACCACCACTTATCCAGATGAAATCATACACTGATTTTTCAATGAAAATTTGGGGGTGTATTGGATTGAATTTGTCTTCTGTCTGTCAGGCTTCCATCCATCTGTCTGTTGGGATGTCTATCCATCCATTTATCAACAATTGTTTTCTTCTCCATATTAAAGACCGAATGTGTTTATATATTTCAGTGTGCATGTTCCCTTGGAGACTCACAATCAGATTTGTTCAAATAAGTTCATCAGATCAAATAGGTGCGAAGCCAGGGCCATAACGCTTTCCCTTTTCTTAAAACAATTTCTTCTCAAGAAGCATTGGGCCTATAAAGCTTATATTTGGTATGGAGGGGCCTTGGGTGACCGGGGTTCAGATTTGTTCAAATGGGGCCATTTTTAGGAAATTAGGTCCCCAGAGGGTGAATTCGGTGATGCTAGTCCACCTTGCGGAATACTTTCATTAAATTCACCTTTTGGGGACCTCATTCTGCAAAGGTCAGACACAATAAATACAGACTTGGCTGTTCCAATATTATTTTCTTAACCACCACTTATCCAGGTGAAATCATATATATATATTGGATATTGGGGGTATATTGATATTACTAGATGAATGGATCTCATAGATTGGGATTCAGATTTGTTCTAATAGGGGCAGAGATACGAGATTTAACTCTCCTCTATGCTGTTTGGTACTGGCATAATAATATTGATTTATAGGCAGCCTGGGTAGGGGCAATGAGGAGGGAGTGCAGATGGGTGGAGATTTGATCCCCATACTTTGATCCAAATTTAAACAGTTGGAAATTTCATGCCTGATACTACATTAGTTGTAGATTAGATGTTCTCACCAATGTTTGATTTTCCAACATGTATGTTTTTAAACCAACAGTCCATATATTCCTACTTCAGATTAAACTGTTGAACCGATTTGGCCACAAATTTTAACTTTATTGGGGGTGTCAGGTTGGTAATTTTCAAACGTTTGAGAGCTTGAAGTACTGGTACCAGTTGTAAAATTCAACCTACGGGGGATGTGCAAAAGGATTTTTGTGAACTTAGTACTGTGGTATTGTTGTCTTCTTTAAAAGGTAAGAGGTTGGAGATTTGTCAGTGGTGTGCAATTATAAATTTCAAGGAGAAGAGCCCTACTCATCTGAGAACCTCCAGCTATGTCCATGTTAAGAACTACTTATCTTAAGTGATTTTGTCAAGTACTGACTCTTGTAGTCTTCAGAGTCCCAGTCTTTACAGTCTGGTGAGCGACCCACAGTCATTGACTGTCTTATTAAAAAAAACACAAAGCCCTCACCGTCCACTGACCCGTGGTCATACCAATCCCGTTGACCCTACCCATGGATTTAAAGCACAGCATACTTCGGCGGCGTGTTGCAATCCCATTGACACTACCAGAGTTATTAAAACGTAGCATACCGGGTCTGATCTTCACGAAACTTCATATGCAGGTTCATGTCATGGTCTAGATGGAAACATCCTATTTTGGTTCCAGTCCACTGCCCAAAATGGCCACTGTTGGCCATCTTTGAATTTCGCTATGCATGTAGTATACATGTAAACACTACAATTTCGTATGGCGTAACCCACAAGTCCCAGTTCTT
Organism: Siphonodentalium dalli; assembly: GCA_032622095.1. Lineage (NCBI taxonomy): Eukaryota > Metazoa > Mollusca > Scaphopoda > Gadilida > Siphonodentaliidae > Siphonodentalium > Siphonodentalium dalli. The sequence continues at coordinate 256,843,659 of CP136061.1, forward strand.
GTCGGATCTTCATGAAATTTTATATGCAGGTTCGTGTCATTGTCTAGTTAACAAAACCTATGGTGGCCTACAGGTCACAGTTTTGTTAGGTCTTCATGAAATTGCATACGCAGGTTCGTGTCATGGTCTGGATTGAATGTCCTCTTGCCCAAAATGGCTGCTTTTGGCCATCTTGTTCATTGTCACAGTCAGAACTTTTTGTAGTGATCCACATAACATAATCCATTCAAAATATTCTAATTGCAGGAAAATAACACACCAAGTTGAGCGCTTCAGTGTCATTGACACTTACATTGTTTTTCCAATTTGTAACAAATTTAATTACGTTTTTTGAAAAAATATCTCAAAGTTATGATCAACTCTGCTTTTTTATTCTGTCAGTAGGCATAGGATCAAGATTCCATACCCATGGAATCACAGCACACTATATAATACATGAAGCCTGTAGAATCCCAAATGCTCACATATATAATCATAGCCATATATAAGTAATAACATGTACATGTAATGGAGCTAGAAGTATTGTCATAATGAAGTACTGTAAATTTGGCTTGGTAGTTATATAATTAGTTAAAATAGCCATGATAACCCATGAGATAAGATGGGATTGAATTTTTTTCCTCATAAAAACTGGATCCACACCATGGTTTCACCATCTAAAGAGACAAATTGTGAGCAGAAAATTAAAATAGAGAGCCCACACCCCCTCACTTGTATAGGGCTATGACATATATCCATCTGATGATTTCAGTTCATTTGATAGCTCTAACTTGTCTCAGAAATGTTTTTGGAAAACAATTGCATTAAGATGGAAAATATTAGATTTTAGGGCTTGGAGACAAAAACCCACCCACCCGGACCTTGTATCTTGGAATTGTTTTACATTTATGGATGTGACCCCATGTATTTCAACATATTGTTTTCTGTTCTTGAGATAACATTGAAACCATTCAATTGCAACACCTGTAATTCCATAATATTTCGATTTCGTTGAAACAATGGTATGATCGAGAGTACCAAATGCCTTGGACAAATCTAGACATACAAGATAAAGTGGAATGCTGAACCAATTAATTAATATATTTCTAGGTCTTCTAGAAGAATAAGAAGATCCATAATTGGTTGTATCGTATTGTGTTTTTTTTAAACCCAAATTGATGTTGATATAGTATGTTGTTTTTATGTAGGAAGTGAGATTCTCTTATACATTGCCTATTTAAAAATACATGTAAAATACTAATTGATCCATAATTGTTAAATTCTTAAATATTACCCTTCTTCAGAATATGGGAATGACTCTAGCTATTTTCAGATTATCAGGAAAGATGCCCATTTCAAAGGATTTACTTGTAATATACGACAACGGTTTAGATACATACTCTCACCTGCCTAATAATAATGATGGGTGGAATTTTTGGCTAAATTAATAATAGTGATGGGGTGGCATTTTCATTGCCAAATAATAGTGATGGCTGGAATATTTCCTTCAGATGTGAAGTTATGGGATGCCAAATTGACATTTAGTAAATAATTGAGCTTAAGCGCAATAAGGATGCTCTAATTTCGCTTAAGTGCAATAAGGCAAGATCTAATTGTGCTTAAGCATAATAAGGGAATATCTTATTGTGCTGAATAAGGATGTATCTTATTATGCTTAAGCGCAATAAGGAATATCTAATTGCAGCTTAAGTGCAATAACAATTATCTTTCCTTATTGCGAAAGTAGCTACATTACATAAACTCCCTGTATTTCAAATGGTATAAGTCCATAGTGCAATGGATAAGCTGTGAAGATGGCTCATTCTACTATTTGTTGATGGGGATATTAATTGTTCTTAGGCACAATTAGGAAATATCTAATTGCACTTAAGCGCAATAAGGAAAATTTGCATCTGATATTTCCTTATTGTGCAGATCTTGCCTTATTGCGCTTAACCACAATTAGAGTTTCCTTATCGCGCTTAAAGGTACTCAATCCGATAAAACTCCTCTCAATTACTATTTCAATGGCTTCGGGGGTCAAAAATATTTGATTCGAGTCGAGGAAGTCACCCACCAAAGCTCAGATTTGTTAGATATCGATTTTAGAAATCTATTATTTTTCATTATCGGGAATTCTTTCTGGCCCAGAAGACAGTCAAAATTTCGTTATTATTACCACTTGATTATAGAGTTATCCATCCTTGTCTGTTTTGAATAGAGTTTTGGCGTAAAATCTCGAGCAGGCTACCAAATTTACGGCAGTTATTAGTACTCATCTCGAGCAGTTAACAAATTTCAAAAATCAATATCTAATAACTCTGAGCTTTGTTTGATGGGTTCCTGGACTCGAATCAAATATTTTTTACCCCAAAGAAATAGTAATATAGGACCCTCTGATCGGATTGTTGTTGTTGGAATCTGTTGAGATGGGGACCCTCTTTACGGATTGAGTACCTTTAAGCTCAATTATTTATTTAAAAGTCAATTTGGCTTCCCATATGACATCACTATTATTAGGCAGGTGAGAGTAGCTTGCATATACCACCACAATCCTTACTTGATTTAGATTTGAATGACCTAGTTCTGTCAATAATTTCCTCGGGTGTCTTTGGGAACATGAAAACATTATTGTGATACTTCGAAAGATATTGGTCAAATTTAGTATTCACATTTTGAATGGTTTGACTTGTATTATTCCCTACATTTATAGACTATTCATTAAATTCATTTGCTATATCTACAGATGATGTGATCAATATTTCCTTTTTGAAACATGTCGGTAATATTTATAATTTCCCATGTTCTCTTCATGTTAATTTGTCTTTGTTCTCAGAAAGTGAATTTTGATAATAATTTGATTGTTGCTGTAGTTTTATTGAACACTTTGCAATAAGATTTATATCTTCATTTTGTTTTTGGATTTGGGTTTTTGACAAAACACTTTTATCACGTGATTCCCACTAATTTACCCATGTAATATTTTGAGCATATATGACACGTGTTATATTGTCACGTGCGATGACGTCACATCGCTCTTTGTGTGACTTGCAGTCGCTGTAGTTAAAAATCGTTCTCTAAACAAAATATGTCTGTCATTTCGTGTTTATTCGCTCATGTGATAAAAATGATCTCCAACTCGTTCTATTTTATATGTAATTTATCAACTTCGTCCACTAAATTCTATTTGAGTCTCGGTAAACCTCGGCTCGAATCGAATTTAGTGAACTTGATTAATAAATTCCGTATAAAATAAAATGTCATTTTTGATCCTCTATATATAATTGTTCTTTTGTTTTATTTCTGAAGATTTTAATAAACCATGTGCCATCCATTCTTGAAGCTTGATTGTTTTGTTATATATTAGATATTTGTTCAACTGGACACAGTCGTCATGTACATCTTTAATCCGTTTGATGTTATTATATGCTTGTTCTGGACATTTCTGGTCAAAAATAGAATCGTAATTCATTGTCGTTAATTGACATGCTAGAAACCAGTGCTATACCATAACTCACATTTCCAAATTTGTCAGTTTAATAGATGGCAAAAAACACCTCACCCCATATTTCAGCAATACATATCCTCTTTTATGTTTGCATTTGTGACTTGTGTTATTTTGATGACATACATTTTCAAAAAATAAATTTTGGTCTCATGACCTTTTGTTTTGTCTATCTCTTTGAATTCAGGGGTGGATCTATAATCTGGGCCCTCGACATGCGCCCTTACTATTTTCACCAGAGCAATAAGGTTTAAAGGGATATGCCAGGCTTTTAATGTCTGAACACTATTCCTAAACAGTAAACTAATTGGTCTATATTTGTAATATCCAAACATATACATGTTGTATATGTGTATTGCTTTTGAAAAGGTATCCGAATATGACCGTGTCGTACAATGTATATAGCATAGGTTAGAAGGAACTAAATACGAGAATTATGCCCCATAGCCAAAGTTACAGGGATACTCAAGTCAGGGTTAAAATGTGCACTGGCTGATTGGTGTATAATATCCATGAGTGTTTTATGGTAAAATAAAATATATCCATTGCAGAAAATGTGAAGTTGGTACATATTGTTTGATGAACTGATATAGGCCTTCTAATGGGCCATTGAAAAATTAAGGGCTATATCATATTTTGGTATTGGAAATTTGGTGCAAACCTGAGGGTAGTATGAAAAACACAAAATTTAAAGTGTTAAACATCACTGTTTGGAGATGAATTTTCGTGGTGGTGAATTGCCCAAGGGAATGGAAATTTGTGGGTCTGTCTGGCAAACATTTTGTTATTTTTATGCACGATGAATTTTGTTAACGGTGTCGCCAATGGAAAATATTTAGTTACTTCTAACCGAAACGCCTCCAAAAGCTCGTAATTAATCTGTTGCGCTAATGCAATCCCCACTAATGGAATGTGTTTATGAAAAAAACGTGCAATCTTGATATCGATACTACTCCTATGCCACAGATAGGCTGGTCCTCTATATATATATTGTATGGCACAATTTTATTTTTAAAAGGGGAACCACTCAATCTACATAATATATAGTACCCCACGCCAAAACATGTAGCTTAGTAAACAAGTTCCACGTGGCCATATTATACCAACCTTCTCCCACGTTGATTGGCTGAGCGCGGACACTATTCTGTATATATAGTAAGGCCACGCGTGGAACTTGTTTACGAAACTACACCTTTTGCGGACGATAGTATATATCAAACTCCATACAGCGCCTTCTAAGCTATCGTTGCTATGTATATCCAGCGTAGCGATGGGAGATAACTCTGCCTGGAGTTTGAGTATACATGTATATACGTATTTTGAGCAGTTCCCCAACGAGTTGTGTTGTTTCACGGAGAACCAGTCAATCGGTGTGACATGCATGTGTGTGCTATTGTCATAGTAGATCCACGCTTGAACGACCCAAACTCGCGCTTTGAGGGCAGTTAGTAACTGTTGATGCGCGATCACGTACGGGTAGCTCTTCTAAAGCGGGGATGTCGCCATTACACGACATGTCTACATGTTCAAATGCAGTCTGGCAAAATTTCAGTCTCCAACTTAATCCGGATAGCGAATGTCAAAATTGTAGCTTGTGGAATAATACTACACCAAACGTTTTATATAGCAATAACGTCGCCAGACGACGTGACTACCCATGCGATCACGTCCATAAAACGGCTTACTGTTATGGGGACACACCTGTGTTGGGAATGACACACCCATCGCACATACCATATAGTTCACGCGCACGCAAATGACCATGTGCGCAGTATACATGAATCTCCCTGATAGATTATATATATATATATATTTTTTTCTTCTTCTTTTATTATACACATATAGGCATACTTTGAAGCACCTTATAGTCTGGGTCTTAATTGGATCCCAAAATACTGTGTGTCGTCCTTAATTCTTATATTTATATCTATCGTATCGTATAACTTTTATATTATACCTATGCAACCATATATGTATTGTGATTTGTAATGTATTTGCATGTGTTACTTGCTCTCCGGTACTGGAGGAAATAAAGGAATATATATAATCAATGCAAATGAGCAGATCAATACGGTTAGGGTTAATGTTATAGTTAGGGTTATGGTTAGGGTTAGAGTAAGGATTAGTGTTAGGGTTAGAGTTATGATCAGGCGCGGCATAGCGGCAGATAAATGGATTTGTATCCACGTGTGATTCGGACGTATAGCACAAGTGTCCGTTGTTGCAAATAATTCAAGGCCGTAGCCAGCCAGGGTTCGATGGGTTCGGACGAACCCGCCCTGTGTCCAACCTGCCCTCATCAGGGGACGAGTATATGCCATTCGGACCAGCCAAGTTGACCAAGCTGACGCGGGAAACTCGGCCCTGGGTCGAAGGCTGGCATCTTGAATAGACGGCAAAGCTAATGCGCCACATAAGATAATCCGCCCACAAATACCGTCGAAATTGTGCCCTGTCAGTCGATATGTGTAATCAGCATAATGTTCATGCTGAACGAATCATGCAGCGTGAGATTATCGCCAGATTATGAAAGATAGCAAAATTTAGACAATCAATACGCTAAATAGTGTCTATCCAAGTCAGATCCCAAATTCGCCAGGCCGAATTGGGCGAAAGTGATCAGAGTGGAGTATATGCCTGATTGCCCCTGAACACGACACGCGATATGTACAAGTATTGTTCTACTGTCAAGTCTGTTATTAACATTGTCATTATTGTCAGCATAATTATGTATGCATGATTTATGTAATAACATACATAACCAGGGGTTTGTAACTTTGGAAAGATGTTACTTTGATTAAAAACCACCAAATATATTTGACACTTCTAAGTCCACCCTAGGGTTATAGGGTTAAGAACTTATGGTTAGGGTTAATTTGGGGTTAGGGTTAGGGTTAGCCACGTTTCATTTATCGTTCCCGTCAGGGTTGTAGGGTTAGGGTTAGCGATAGGGTTAGTGTTTGGGTTAGGGGTTAAGGTTAGGCGCGGCATAGCCGACAGAGAAATGCAAAATTTGTATCCACGTGTGATTCGAACATATATTTTAATTATGTGGGTGTAATTATCAATAAACTTATCTTATCTTATAGTATACAAGTGTCCGTTGTTACAAATTTCAATCACACATTTTGATTCAATGGAATATATTCCACCCAATATACAACTCGTTGTGGGAGAACTATATTTGACCCAATCACGGTGACGGCGTAGTCACTTGGGTGAGGCGTGATATGGCGTGTACACTTAAGGCGTATTTACGACCGAACTGATTATCCATAATCGTTATCGATTACCGTAAACGACGTATTTACGCGCACCCAAATCGAAAATGATTACCCATAATAATTATTGAATGTATATATAACAGACAGATACAGAAAATATGTATTTGTGTTCTCCTTTGTGAAATGTCTAATTTAAATCAGAAAATGTCACTATTTTAAGCTATTGGCATATTGATATTGATTTCAATGAAGTTCAGTCAAGTTCAACTTCAACGTGATGATGATGATCAGGGACAATTTTTAGGGGGGTGAACAAATATATACAGTAGCATCACCAACATTGCGGTCGCCATTTTGCCAAACATACACCCACGTGACAAAAGAAAATCTCCCCATTTATGCCGCCCGTCACGTGACAGGGAAATCAAAATTGATTTAGCCACATACCAGCACATACAGGGAAATTTTGGGGGTAATCAGATTTGGGGTAATCATAAATGATTTGTTCGGCGTAAATACGCCTTTATATTGTGTGTTTTCCTATAAAGCGCTGTATCTTAAAATCATATAAAATACCTGATTCGTTCATGTGATATCGCGGTTATACCACTCGTTGTGCAGGCATATCATATGTTTCCACACTCATTTAATTTATTTGATTCACATTAATTACATATATAATTTTGAACACAGATGTCTCAAATTTTGAACACAGATGTCTCAAATTCGCTCTCAATAATAGTATTTATCACATTTTCAATTCCCATTTGGATGGTTATGTATTAACTTAAATTACTGATGCATCAAAATCGCGAGGTGGGTGACACGTTTTCACAGTGTCAGCATTCATGTATAAATGAATGAACACATTGGACATACTGGCATATATAATAACCATTACACCCCTTTGCTGTCTTCTACAATAGTTTGTGTTTCCCGTTGTTTAATTGTGCAATATGTAGTTGTGGTGAGGCATGCAATAAAACACAGAATGACATATACGCGTTTGTGAATATTTATCGCACGAGATCGATTTTGGTGGAAGGAACATTGAACTCGAAACCTTTGGTTTCTCGTTCTATATTACTCTTCCGCCAAAATCGATCTCGTGCAATACAAAAAATCACAGACCAAACGCGTATGTCGTTGTGTATATATATACAGTATATGAGGATGGAATATACATATCAGTAAACACGAATTTGATCATATATGCAGATATAGTCAGAAAATGGTAATCTTACTCATCAAGACGGAACCGGACTCACTGTGATATCATGGGACAGAACCGGAGCCACCCAAGACAGAATCGGAGAATATGACTTGTTTACTTTATGGGTCGAGTTCTGTCTAGTTTTCGATTTATTAATAAGTTATAGTTTTGGAATTTGATGCATATATATATAACAATGATTTTGTACAATATATGGAAGCTAGTATTAGTTAAGCAAATTGATTTTCCTTCGACAACACACAAATATTTTTTTATTTTGCGAAAATTATTGGACAATCGACCGTGATAATGGGATATAATGAGCGCATGTGCCACTATCTTATCTGGAGCGTCCGTTCCCGTTTTATTTTTTTCTAAAATGGACAGCGCGTTTACATAATAATTCGTGCCATTGGCCTGGACCATCGTGTCTGAGTAAAATTGTTAACGAACCGGGCCCCTTTTCTCAAGACAGAGTCAGAGAACGTAAACATGTCCACAGTAACATGCAATGTTATTGAAACTTTTATTTGTCATTTGGTCCTCATGATTGTGGCATGCAAGATGTGTGTGTATAGCTATACAGTCCAGCAAATATAACATGCAATTTATTTGAAACTTTCATTTGTCATTTGGTCCTCATGTGGCATGCAAGAAGGCAAGATGTGTATATGTATAGCTACAGTCCGGTCCCCACAGTGCATGTAAGAACGGGTTTGTGCTTAAATAGCATGTCCTCAACTTGCATTTGTCATTTGGTCCTCATGTGGCATGCAAGATGTGAATAGCTACAGTCCGGTCCTCATAGTGCACATAAGAACGGGTTTGTGCTTTAATTTCATGTCCTCGAAATGCTGTCCTCGAGTTTGTGCTTTAATACCAAGTCCTCAAAATGTTGTCCTCAAAAAGATAGCAATGTATGAAAATCATCAACTTGGCTTCTAAGTGGTCTAACATAAAAAACAACTGACCAGCCAGTTACCAATCTTAGCGTGTAACAAATGTTAAAATTTTGAGCCTGTACAATCAAGGGTTCTATGTTTCCTCACAATGTTGTGTCACAGTCATGGTCCCCAAAAGTCATGTCATACAAGTAAGGGTGTGGGTGTGTGTGTGTGTATGTGTGTGGGGGTGTGTGTGGGGTGTGTGTGTGTGTGTGTGTGTGTGGCCGCGATGGACTCTTAAACGGCTAAACCGATTTCGACGAAACTTGGTACGGGCACGTAGTATCACCCGAGAAACAACATAGGCCCATCCGTTTGTTCGTGCGGTGTGACCTTTACCTTCAAAACTCATATATCCGGATCCACTGAGCCGCAGTGCTAAATTGCCTTACAAATAACGCTCTTTATATTTCCCATATTCGGATCGGTTAACTTAATAACGCTCTTTATCAAGCGAACCGTTTCTTTACAATCAACACAACGCTTCTATTGCGAATTCATTCAGACTGTTTTATAGTTTACAATGAGCCGCAGTGCTAAATTGCCTTAATACTGTGAACAATTTGAACATTTTGATTACCTGCTGACTGGTTGATTAATTTGCCTCATTCTCAAGCCAAGCAACCATTCACTCAATTTATAAATATTAACTTTGTTAGGCGCCCACTTGAAATTTCTCAGTGTATTCTGATTACCTGCTGACTGATCAATTCATTTGCCTCTTTCTCACACAAAGCAACCATTCACTCAATTTGTAAACTGGTCGATTAATTTCCCTCATTCGCAAGCCAAGCAACCATTCACTCAATTTATAAATATTAACTTTGTTAGGCGCCCACTTGAAATTTCTCAGTGTATTCTGATTACCTGCTGACTGATCAATTCATTTGCCTCTGTCTCACGCCAAGCAACCATTCACTCAATTTGTAAATATCAACTTTGCTTGGCACCAATTCGAACTTTCTCAATGTGGTCGATTCACATGCCTCATTCTCACGCCAAGCTACCATACATTTCTTAATATCAACTTAGGTCATCGATTTCCCAATATCAACTGAGGTTGTATTTCGATGTGTTAACACAAATGCAGATTTGCCTATTTCCCAAGTCTGTCCTCCCAAAAATACGCACATTTTCTGCTTATACAAAACTTATATTTTAGGTATATAATCTGCTAACAATCGCTTCATTTTGAGTCGATAATGTGCTGAAAATGAGAGCGTTTTGGTCACACTCAATTTGTATCTCAAGTATTTCGATGTGTTAACACCAATGCAGATTTCCCTATTTTCCCATTCTGTTCTCCCGAAAATACGCACATTATCTGCTTATACAAAACTTATCTTCTAATATATATTTGAGGAAAGTTTGTGTGTGTGAGGGTGTGTCTGTCTGTGTGAGCGCGATGGACTCCGAAACGGCTCTACCGATTTCGACGAAACTTGGTACGAGCACGTAATTCGACCCGGGAACGAACAGGCCCGTCCATTTGTCCGTGCGAGTTTGGTATGTGGGAGCAGTGTGAGGCACCGACCGATTTCGTCGCGCCCGGATGCCCGTGCTGCGTGACCTTGACCTTTCAAATGACCTTGAAACCGTATCTCGGGATCCGCTGGGCCGATTTCCCCAATTTTTGGGGTGTTGGTATAGGTTCACACCAGGAGTAACACGGGCATGTCCGTCTGGCCGTGCGGCGTGACCTTGACCTTCGAGTGACCTTGAACTCATATCTCGGGATATGCTGAGCTGAATTTGGTGGAAACGGGTAGTGTGAGGCGCTGAGCAATTTCGTCACACCCGGATGCCCGTGCGGCGTGACCTTGACCTTCGAATGACCTTGACTCTCTATATCAGGATCCGATGGGACGATCGGGATGAAATTTCGTAGGTAGGGATGGTTCCGGTAGCCAAACATTTTCAACGGGTAGCGGCGTGACCTTGGCCTTTAAAATTACCTTGAACCTGTATCTCGGTATCCGCTGGGCCGATTTCCACCATTTTCGGGGTGTTGGTGTAAAAAAAACAACACAACGACTCTATCCCGTCAGGACGGGTACCCAGCTAGTATATATATAAGGCTGCTTTCAACATTAGGCAGACATGGCCCTAGTACCATCATTAGGCAGACATATACAAAAAACTTTAAAACTACTCAATTTTAAACACTCTTTCTCTAGTTTTGTTCTAAATGTGACCACCAAGCTACGATCAATGGGAATTTGTGATTTCTCAAGTAATATGAAATATACAAATTCTCAGGTCTGCCTAATGTTAGGAGGACCAGTGACCATCATTATGCGGACTGCGACATTATGCAGACGAAATCCGGTCTGCCTGTTTTTTGCATACCAGTCACAACTAGTTATCTGGTGCTTTAATTGTTAACACCTCTCCTTGTTCAACCGATTTATGTTGTCTTTTGTCTATAAAATGATGGGATTGAAAATAGTTTTGTTAAGGGCATTTCAGCGCCGATAATTTTGAGACATGTATATTCTGTCGATATATAGTTTCATCATTGTGCGGTCGAAACATCCACATCAACTTTTCTGGTTTTGCATTTTTTAGGTGTAGGATGCAGCAAAAAAGGAGACAACTGGCCAAATGTCATTAAAACATCGAGAAATCTGGTGTGTACATCGAAATTGAGTACAAATGTTTGGGATTGAAAAAAGACAGCAAAATTATGAAACTATATATCGATCGAATATACATGTCTCAAAATTATCGGGGCGGAAATGCCCTTAACAACAATTTTGTCAATTCCATCATTTTATAGACAAAAGACAACCTAAATCGGTTGAACAGGGAGAGGTGTTAACAATTAAAGTGCAAGATAACTAGTTGTGACTGGCATGCAAAAACTAGGCAGACCGGATTTCGTCTGCATAATGTCGCGGTTTGCCTAATGATGGTCACTGGTCCTCCTAATGATTACTCTACATAGAAGAGTTGCCCAAGCAACGAAATGTATAATGAGGTGTGTCCTACATAAAATCATTGAAAATCTTCGGACTGTGTTTCTTTTCTGATACATATATACAAGAAGAGTTGCCCAAGCAACGAAATGCATAGTGAGGTGTGTTCTACATAAAATCATTGAAAATCTTCGGACTGTGTTTCTTTTCTGATTCATATATACATCTGCACGTATGTTCTTAAAATGTTGTCATATTTATATCTACGTGCATGACAAACATGGAAAGAAGAAACGGCAAAGATACATGCAAGTAAGCAAGACTACTTCATCTAAACACAAGGATCATCTGGACAAATCTTCAAAATTGACTCTGTCGGTGCCTTATATATTGTGCATGGAAATCCAAATGTACGAAATTTGGACCATAAAACTTAATTTCCGCAACAAAGGACTGACGTCACAACGGGCCAAACGCGGACCTCAAACGAAGAGAAATGTCGGAAGATTCGATCATCGTGCTGAATACGAGGAAAAGGAGTTCCTTGTACATGATACATCTGCCGAATGAACTATGAACATTATCGCCTGAAGAGTTGCCCAAGCAACGAAATGCATAGTGAGGTGTGTTCTACATAAAATCATTGAAAATCTTCGGACTGTGTTTCTTTTCTGATTCATATATACATCTGCACGTATGTTCTTAAACTGTTGTCATATTTATATCTACGTGCATGACAAACATGGAAAGAAGAAACGGCAAAGATACATGCAAGTAAGCAAGACTACTTCATCTAAACACAAGGATCATCTGGACAAATCTTCAAAATGGACTCTGTCGGTGCCTTATATATTGTGCATGGAAATCCAAATGTACGAAATTTGGACCATAAAACTTAATTTCCGCAACAAAGGACTGACGTCACAACGGGCCAAACGCGGACCTCAAACGAAGAGAAATGTCTGAAGATTCGATCATCGTGCTGAATACGAGGAAAAGGAGTTCCTTGTACATGATACATCTGCCGAATGAACTATGAACATTATCGCCTGAAGAGTTGCCCAAGCAACGAAATGCATAGTGAGGTGTGTACTACATAAAATCATTGAAAATCTTCGGACTGTGTTTCTTTTCTGATTCATATATACATCTGCACGTATGTTCTTAAACTGTTGTCATATTTATATCTACGTGCATGACAAACATGGAAAGAAGAAACGGCAAAGATACATGCAAGTAAGCAAGACTACTTCGTCTAAACACAAGGATCATCTGGACAAATTTTCAAAATGGACTCTGTCCCATGCATTCACATTTCCCCGTCCCGCGGCGATATTTTTACATACAATGTTAGATTAACATCTTCTCGACATCATTGTAGCATTTTAATGACCATAATCAAGATTAAAACATGTTTTTTTTCGCTGATGGGACGGAAGCGGTAAAGCGCAGAACAACCGTAGGAAATTGCAGAACGAAAATGTAAACAAACACCAAATCACCCCATGCATTCATATTTCCCCGTCCCGCGGCGATATTTTTGCATAAAATGTTAGATTAACATCTTCTCGACAACACTGTAGCATTTTAATGACCATAATCAAGGTTAAAACAACTTTTTTTGTCGATGGGACGGAACCTTTGGAAATTGCAGAACGGGATGGGACGGTATTAGATAGGATGGGACGGTATTAGAAACCGCAGAACAGCTAAGATAGACCCATAAACTTGCTGTTTATTAATAATACAGCATGTAGCAGCACCAAAATGGCTCTATATGGTCATCAGTGCAGCATTTTATTGGTGATCCCATTTTATTGGCCATAATCAAGATGAAAACTACTTTTTTCGTCGATGGGACGGAAGCGAAATTGCAGAACGAAAATGTAAACAAACACCAAATCACCCCATGCATTCACATTTCCCCGTCCCGCGGCGATATTTTTACATCAAATGTTAGATTAACATCTTCTCGACATCATTGTAGCATTTTAATTACCATAATCAAGATTAAAACAACTTTTTATGTCGATGGGACGGAACCTTTGAAAATTGCAGAACGGGATGGGACGGTATTAGATAGGATGGGACGGTATTAGAAAACGCAGAACAGCTAAGATGGACCCCTAAACTTGCTGTTTATCAATAATACAGCATGTAGCAGCACCAAAATGGCTCTATGTGGTCATCGGTGTAGCATTTTATTGGTGATCCCATTTTATTGACCATAATCAAGATTAAAACAACTTTTTTCGCTGATGGGGCGGAACCTTTGGAAATTGCAGAACGGGATGGGACGGTATTAGATAGGATGGGACGGTATTAGAAAACGCAGAACAGCTAAGATAGACCCCTAAACTTGCTGTTTATCAATAATACACCATGTAGCAGCACCAAAATAACTCTATATGGTCATCAGTGCAGCATTTTATTGGTGAAACCATTTTATTGACCATAATCAAGATGAAAACTACTTTTTTCGTCGATGGGACGGAGGCGAAATTGCAGAACGAAAATGTAAACAAACACCAAATCACCCCATGCATTCACATTTCCCCGTTCCACGGTGATATTTTTGCATAAAATGTTAGATTAACATCTTTTCGACATCACTGTAGCATTTTAATGACCATAATCAAGATGAAAACAACTTTTTATGTCGATGGGACGGAACCGTTGGAAATTGCAGAACAGGATGGGACGGTATTAGATAGGATGGGACGGTATTAGAAAACGCAGAACAGATAAGATAGACCCCTAAACTGGCTGTTTATCAATAATACAGCATGTAGCAGCACCAAAATGGCTCTATACGGTCATCAGTGCAGCATTTTATTGGTGATCCCATTTTATTGGCCATAATCAAGATGAAAACTACTTTTTTCGTCGATGGGACGGAGGCGAAATTGCAGAACGAAAATGTAAACAAACACCAAATCACCCCATGCATTCACATTTCCCCGTTCCACGGTGATATTTTTGCATAAAATGATAGATTAACATCTTTTCGACATCACTGTAGCATTTTAATGACCATAATCAAGGTTAAAACAACTTTTTTTGTCGATGGGACGGAACCGTTGGAAATTGCAGAACAGGATGGGACGGTATTAGATAGGATGGGACGGTATTAGAAAACGCAGAACAGATAAGATAGACCCCTAAACTGGCTGTTTATCAATAATACAGCATGTAGCAGCACCAAAGTGGCTCTATACGGTCATCAGTGCAGCATTTTATTGGTGATCCCATTTTATTGACCATAATCAAGATTAAAACAACTTTTTTCGCTGATGGGGCGGAACCTTTGGAAATTGCAGAACGGGATGGGACGGTATTAGATAGGATGGGACGGTATTAGAAAACGCAGAACAGCTAAGATAGACCCCTAAACTTGCTGTTTATCAATAATACAGCATGTAGCAGCACCAAAATAACTCTATATGGTCATCAGTGCAGCATTTTATTGGTGAAACCATTTTATTGACCATAATCAAGATGAAAACAACTTTTTTCGTCGATGGGACGGAAGCGAAATTGCAGAACGAAAATGTAAACAAACACCAAATCACCCCATGCATTCATATTTCCCCGTCCCGCGGCGATATTTTTACATAAAATGTTAGATTAACATCTTCTCGACATCATTGTAACATTTTAATGACCATAATCAAGATTAAAACATGTTTTTTTTCGCTGATGGGACGGAAGCGGTAAAGCGCAGAACAACCGTAGGAAATTGCAGAACGAAAATGTAAACAAACACCACATCACCCCATACATTCTCATTTCCCCGTCCCACTGTGATATTTTTGCATAAAATGTTAGATTAACATCTTTTCGACATCACTGTAGCATTGTAATGACCATAATCAAGATTAAAACAACATTTTTTGTCGATGGGACGGAACCGTTGGAAACTGCAGAACAGGATGGGACGGTATTAGATAGGATGGGACGGTATTAGAAAACGCAGAACAGATAAGATACATGTAGACCCCTAAACTTGCTGTTTATCTATAATACAGCATGCAGCAGCACCAAAATGGCTCTATATGGTCATCAGTGCAGCATTTTATTGGTGATCCCATTGTATTGACCATAATCAAGATGAAAACTACTTTTTTCGTCGATGGGACGGAGGCGAAATTGCAGAACGAAAATGTAAACAAACACCAAATCACCCCATGCATTCACATTTCCCCGTTCCACGGTGATATTTTTGCATAAAATGTTAGATTAACATCTTTTCGACATCACTGTAGCATTTTAATGACCATAATCAAGGTTAAAACAACTTTTTTTGTCGATGGGACGGAACCGTTGGAAATTGCAGAACAGGATGGGACGGTATTAGATAGGATGGGACGGTATTAGAAAACGCAGAACAGATAAGATAGACCCCTAAACTGGCTGTTTATCAATAATACAGCATGTAGCAGCACCAAAGTGGCTCTATACGGTCATCAGTGCAGCATTTTATTGGTGATCCCATTTTATTGACCATAATCAAGATTAAAACAACTTTTTTCGCTGATGGGGCGGAACCTTTGGAAATTGCAGAACGGGATGGGACGGTATTAGATAGGATGGGACGGTATTAGAAAACGCAGAACAGCTAAGATAGACCCCTAAACTTGCTGTTTATCAATAATACAGCATGTAGCAGCACCAAAATAACTCTATATGGTCATCAGTGCAGCATTTTATTGGTGAAACCATTTTATTGACCATAATCAAGATGAAAACAACTTTTTTCGTCGATGGGACGGAAGCGAAATTGCAGAACGAAAATGTAAACAAACACCAAATCACCCCATGCATTCATATTTCCCCGTCCCGCGGCGATATTTTTACATAAAATGTTAGATTAACATCTTCTCGACATCATTGTAACATTTTAATGACCATAATCAAGATTAAAACATGTTTTTTTTCGCTGATGGGACGGAAGCGGTAAAGCGCAGAACAACCGTAGGAAATTGCAGAACGAAAATGTAAACAAACACCACATCACCCCATACATTCTCATTTCCCCGTCCCACTGTGATATTTTTGCATAAATTGTTAGATTAACATCTTTTCGACATCACTGTAGCATTGTAATGACCATAATCAAGATTAAAACAACATTTTTTGTCGATGGGACGGAACCGTTGGAAACTGCAGAACAGGATGGGACGGTATTAGATAGGATGGGACGGTATTAGAAAACGCAGAACAGATAAGATACATGTAGACCCCTAAACTTGCTGTTTATCTATAATACAGCATGCAGCAGCACCAAAATGGCTCTATATGGTCATCAGTGCAGCATTTTATTGGTGATCCCATTGTATTGACCATAATCAAGATGAAAACAACTTTTTTCGTCGATGGGACGGAAGCGAAATTGCAGAACGAAAATGTAAACAAACACCAAATCACCCCATGCATTCACATTTCCCCGTCCCGAGGCGATATTTTTACATCAAATGTTAGATTAACATCTTCTCGACATCATTGTAGCATTTTAATTACCATAATCAAGATTAAAACAACTTTTTATGTCGATGGGACGGAACCTTTGAAAATTGCAGAACGGGATGGGACGGTATTAGATAGGATGGGACGGTATTAGAAAACGCAGAACAGCTAAGATGGACCCCTAAACTTGCTGTTTATCAATAATACAGCATGTAGCAGAACCAAAATGGCTCTATGTGGTCATCAGTGTAGCATTTTATTGGTGATCCCATTTTATTGACCATAATCAAGATGAAAACAACTTTTTTCGTCGATGGGACGGAAGCGAAATTGCAGAACGAAAATGTAAACAAACACCAAATCACCCCATGCATTCACATTTTCCCGTCCCACGGTGATATTTTTGCATAAAATGTTAGATTAACATCTTTTCGACATCACTGTAGCATTTTAATGACCATAATCAAGATTAAAACAACTTTTTATGTCGATGGGATCGACGGAACCTTTGGAAATTGCAGAACGGGAAGGGACGGTATTAGATAGGATAGGACGGTATTAGAAAACGCAGAACAGCTAAGATAGACCCATAAACTGGCTGTTTATCAATAATACAGCATGTAGCAGCACCAAAATGGCTCTATACGGTCATCAGTGCAGCATTTTATTGGTGATCCTATTTTATTGACCATAATGAAGATTAAAACAACTTTTTTCGCTGATGGGACGGAACCTTTGGTAATTACAGAACGGGATGGGACGGTATTAGATAGGATGGGACGGTATTAGAAAACGCAGAACAGCTAAGATAGACCCCTACACTTGCTGTTTATCAATAATACAGCATGTAGCAGCACCAAAATGACTCTATATGGTCATCAGTGCAGCATTTTATTGGTGAAACCATTTTATTGACCATAATCAAGATGAAAACAACTTTTTTCGTCGATGGGACGGAAGCGAAATTGCAAAACGAAAATGTAAACAAACACCAAATCACCCCATGCATTCATATTTCCCCGTCCCGCGGCGATATTTTTACATAAAATGTTAGATTAACATCTTCTCGACATCATTGTAACATTTTAATGACCATAATCAAGATTAAAACATGTTTTTTTTTCGCTGATGGGACGGAAGCGGTAAAGCGCAGAACAACCGTAGGAAATTGCAGAACGAAAATGTAAACAAACACCAAATCACCCCATACATTCTCATTTCCCCGTCCCACTGTGATATTTTTGCATAAAATGTTAGATTAACATCTTTTCGACATCACTGTAGCATTGTAATGACCATAATCAAGATTAAAACAACATTTTTTGTCGATGGGACGGAACCGTTGGAAATTGCAGAACAGGATGGGACGGTATTAGATAGGATGGGACGGTATTAGAAAAGCAGAACAGATAAAGATAGACCCCTAAACTTGCTGTTTGTCAATAATACAGCATGCAGCAGCACCAAAATGGCTCTACATGGTCATCAGTGCAGCATTTTATTGGTGATCCCATTGTATTGACCATAATCAAGATGAAAACAACTTTTTTCGTCGATGGGACGGAAGCGAAATTGCAGAACGAAAATGTAAACAAACACCAAATCACCCCATGCATTCACATTTCCCCGTCCCGCGGCGATATTTTTACATCAAATGTTAGATTAACATCTTCTCGACATCATTGTAGCATTTAATTACCATAATCAAGATTAAAACAACTTTTTATGTCGATGGGACGGAACCTTTGAAAATTGCAGAACGGGATGGGACGGTATTATATAGGATGGGACGGTATTAGAAAACGCAGAACAGCTAAGATGGACCCCTAAACTTGCTGTTTATCAATAATACAGCATGTAGCAGCACCAAAATGGCTCTATGTGGTCATCAGTGTAGCATTTTATTGGTGATCCCATTTTATTGACCATAATCAAGATGAAAACAACTTTTTTCGTCGATGGGACGGAAGCGAAATTGCAGAACGAAAATGTAAACAAACACCAAATCACCCCATGCATTCACATTTTCCCGTCCCACGGTGATATTTTTGCATAAAATGTTAGATTAACATCTTTTCGACATCACTGTAGCATTTTAATGACCATAATCAAGATTAAAACAACTTTTTTTGTCGATGGGACGGAACCTTTGGAAATTGCAGAACGGGATGGGACGGTATTAGATAGGATGTGACGGTATTAGAAAACACAGAACAGCTAAGATAGACCCCTAAACTGGCTGTGTATCAATAATACAGCATGTAGCAGCACCAAAATGGCTCTATACAGTCATCAGTGCAGCATTTTATTGGTGATCCCATTTTATTGACCATAATCAAGATTAAAACATATTTTTTCGCTGATGGGACGGAAGAGGTAAAGCGCAGAACAACCATAGGAAATTGCTGAACGAAAATGTAAACAAACACCAAATCACCCCATGCATTCATATTTCCCCGTCCCGCGGTGATATTTTTGCATAAAATGTTAGATTAACATCTTTTCGACAACACTGTAGCATTTTAATGACCATAATCGAGGTTAAAACAACTTTTTTTTGTCGATGGAACGGAACCTTTGGAAATTGCAGAACGGGATGGGACGGTATTAGATAGGATGGGACGGTATTATAAAACGCAGAACAGCTAACATCTTTTCGACATCATGACCAATGATTAAAACAACTTTTTTCGCTGATGGGATAGCAGCGGCAAAACTCAGAACAACCTTTGGATATTGCAGAACTGGATGGGACGGTATTAGATGGGATGAAATGGTATTAGATGGGTTGAGACGGTGTTAGAGAACTCAGAACAGAAAGATGGGACGGGACAAAAAAGTTAACGCCGAACAACCTTTGGAAACAACAAAATCATTCAATGCATTTACATTTCCCCGTCCCATTGTGACATGTTAAAATGTTACATTTTCTCGACATTTGTGTGGCACAAAACAACTCGTCGCGCCGACGGTACAGCTTGCGTCATCGATATGGGACAGAGGAGCTATGGTAAAACGCAGAACGAACATAACAAAATCAGTTTTTTCTTACAAATTGTGTGGTAAATCCAAATATCACATGCGAGTACTATAAGAATTCACTATTAATGAAGATGATGATGATTTATTCTCATAATTCGCATGAACATCGAGAAGTACAGAGAAAGAAGTATTTACAAAAGAACATAAGGATATATACATTATATACATGTATCCGGTGCTATGGGGATATCTATATTCTAATATGTGAATATAATAATGTATGTTATCGTGTTTCATTTGGCTCTGTGGTATGAAATTGTTAGTACTGCTTCCTGAAAACAGATGACCCCATGTGTCATCTTTTACATCTCTGTTTAACGGTAAATAGTCAGTAATATAACAGTAGTAATTTGACAGAGTCTTTCTGATGACAGATATAGTTACATGGTGTGTTTGTCATAGCTAATTAGGAATTTTAGAGTGACAATATTAAGATAATTTGACAAATTCAGATATTTAGTTGATTGATGAGTTCGGATCAGGACCGTGTCCCATTGTGAGTGTTGCACGACACGAATGCATGCCTGCTTGTGTTGTTTATACGTGGTTCAGAACTTGTGTCTGTCTTCATGTTCAGTTATGGATTGGAAGGGGGGGGGGGGGTCAATACACAAACAATGGGCTGGTATAAATTCGTCCCTAAAAGGGGACAGTCCTCCGTTAAATTACCGTTTAAATGAGCACCTTCAGCAATATATAATGTGTATATGTATACATGTACAATATACGCATTTAACAATAAAGTCTATATTAGTATATATCATACAGCAATGGATTGGGTAATACATATAATGGATATGAATATATTAAATATATTTGAAGAGACAACTCATATCTAATATACAAAAGTTGAAGTGGAATTTTAGCACAAAGTGTTATCATGATGTGCTTATGTTTGAGAGCTCTGTGTGGACTGTTCGGATCAGCATGCATATTCTGTTTAGAATTATGGGGTCTTATGAGTTCAGGATTTCATCCATAATCAAAATATTTATTTTATCACCATATTTTTGGGGGATAATTTTCTTCCTTATGTGCGCAAATTTTTTGCATTCCAATAAATAGTGGAATTCGTCTGCTATCATGTTATGGTTACATAGGCGACATGTTCTATCCTTGTGGGGTGTTCCGTTCCATCTCCCAGTTTCTATTGGGAGGTTGTGGTTCGCTGTTCTGAATCTGCAGAATTCAATTCGGTTTTTACTTTGTAAGATATCAAGATATTTTTCAAAGGAGAAATTGTGTTTAAATATGCGATATATTTGGCCTCTACTTGATTTGTTCATTTCAGAGTCCCACTTTATTTTAAAGTCTCTTAGAAGACTGTTTTTCACGCAATCAAGGAATTGATTGGCACACTTTAGTTCACCAGATGTCAGTAAATCTGCCTGGCCACAGCTACGCAAGATCTCTCGGATTTCTCTTGTCCACTTAAAAAGCTTTTTATCGGCATCTCCCATAAGTTTCACTGACAAATCATAAAGCACTTTCCCATACCGTGTGTATGTCATATTTTTTATTTTCAACCAATACTTTAACAATCTTAACTTTATTGTGATGTCCAATGGATATCTTCCTGATTCGCCATAAATCATATAGTTGGGTGTTGATGGTTTCAAATTTAGGATATGTTTTAAAAAATTTCGGTGTACATTTTCGAGTACCTGGTTATCTCCATAACCCCATATCTCACAGCCGTACAATAATATTGGCAGCACCTGTGAATCGAATAGGTCCAATTGATTAGCTACTGAGAGGCAGTTTTCTCGGGATCGTTTTATCACAGAGTACATTGCATGACTGCCTTTTGTTGCAAGAATTTGTTTTGTTTCTGTGTATGATCCCGATTTTGTATGCATAATTCCTAAATAATTGAACTTTTTCACTACTTCAAGATTAGTGCTATCAAATGTGAATTGTATGTTTCTTGGTAAGCTACGTTTTGAAATGAGTAAAATTTTCGTTTTATTTATATTTACTTTTAGTTTCCATTTATTGCAGTACAAGCTGAAAACGTTAAGTTCTTTTTGCAGTTTTTTTGGGGTTTCAGCCATAAGCACTGTATCATCTGCATATAGTATGAGAAGTAATTTCGTGTAAACATTTAATTCTTGTTCAGTCTGGTATTAGATAGGATAGGACGGTATTAGATAGGATAGGACGGTATTAGAAAACGCAGAACAGCTAAGATATACCCCTAAACTGGCTGTTTATCAATAATACAGCATGTAGCAGCACCAAAATGGCTCT
This sequence comes from Siphonodentalium dalli, assembly GCA_032622095.1. Classification (NCBI taxonomy): domain Eukaryota; kingdom Metazoa; phylum Mollusca; class Scaphopoda; order Gadilida; family Siphonodentaliidae; genus Siphonodentalium; species Siphonodentalium dalli. The sequence continues at coordinate 256,866,200 of CP136061.1, forward strand.
ATACGGTCATCAGTGCAGCATTTTATTGGTGATCCCATTTTATTGACCATAATCAAGATTAAAACAACTTTTTTCGCTGATGGGACGGAACCTTTGGAAATTACAGAACGGGATGGGACGGTATTAGATAGGATGGGACGGTATTAGAAAACGCAGAACAGCTAAGATAGACCCCTACACTTGCTGTTTATCAATAATACAGCATGTAGCAGCACCAAAATGACTCTATATGGTCATCAGTGCAGCATTTTATTGGTGAAACCATTTTATTGACCATAATCAAGATGAAAACAACTTTTTTCGTCGATGGGACGGAAGCGAAATTGCAGAACGAAAATGTAAACAAACACCAAATCACCCCATGCATTCATATTTCCCCGTCCCGCGGCGATATTTTTACATCAAATGTTAGATTAACATCTTCTCGACATCATTGTAGCATTTTAATTACCATAATCAAGATTAAAACAACTTTTTATGTCGATGGGACGGAACCTTTGAAAATTGCAGAACGGGATGGGACGGTATTAGATAGGATGTGACGGTATTAGAAAACACAGAACAGCTAAGATAGACCCCTAAACTGGCTGTTTATCAATAATACAGCATGTAGCAGCACCAAAATGGCTCTATACAGTCATCAGTGCAGCATTTTATTGGTGATCCCATTTTATTGACCATAATCAAGATTAAAACATATTTTTTCGCTGATGGGACGGAAGAGGTAAAGCGCAGAACAACCATAGGAAATTGCTGAACGAAAATGTAAACAAACACCAAATCACCCCATGCATTCATATTTCCCCGTCCCGCGGTGATATTTTTGCATAAAATGTTAGATTAACATCTTTTCGACAACACTGTAGCATTTTAATGACCATAATCGAGGTTAAAACAACTTTTTTTTGTCGATGGAACGGAACCTTTGGAAATTGCAGAACGGGATGGGACGGTATTAGATAGGATGGGACGGTATTAGAAAACGCAGAACAGCTAACATCTTTTCGACATCATGACCAATGATTAAAACAACTTTTTTCGCTGATGGGATAGCAGCGGCAAAACTCAGAACAACCTTTGGATATTGCAGAACTGGATGGGACGGTATTAGATGGGATGGGATGGTATTAGATGGGTTGAGACGGTGTTAGAGAACTCAGAACAGAAAGATGGGACGGGACAAAAAAGTTAACGCAGAACAACCTTTGGAAACAACAAAATCATTCAATGCATTTACATTTCCCCGTCCCATTGTGACATGTTAAAATGTTACATTTTCTCGACATTTGTGTGGCACAAAACAACTCGTCGCGCCGACGGTACAGCTTGCGTCATCGATATGGGACAGAGGAGCTATGGTAAAACGCAGAACGAACATAACAAAATCAGTTTTTTCTTACAAATTGTGTGGTAAATCCAAATATCACATGCGAGTACTATAAGAATTCACTATTAATGAACGTACAAGGATAAACCAATATCAAAAATATTTGACACGGCGTTCAGTTGTTCACACCCTGTTCAACTCGGCACTGAGCTTGAGTTTACGTTGGCACTAAGCTTGTGTTTGCATAACTGGTGGCAGATGACACAGACTCTTTAGGGTGGTGATATCGTCTCAGTGAGAATACTCGCTGTTTGTGTTATGCACTTCCGAATGGTGCAGAGTATTCATGCATTTGAACGCTGTTCGAACCAGCAACATGTAGTTAATGGCAAACACATCTCTCATGGGTTATATAATATAAACTAAGAAACGCTCTATATTATAATTACAAAACAACAAATTCATTCATATTTCGCCGTCCTATGACGACTATTCTTGACATATGTTAGATTGATATATTCACGACATCAGTGTAGCATTTTAATCTAGTTTAAAAGAACTTGTTTCGCTGATGGGACGGAAGTTGTAAAACCCAGAACAGCTTAGGAAATTGCAGAACGAAATGGTAAACAACAACATCATTCACAGACTCTTTAGGGTGGTGATATCGTCTCAGTGAGAATACCCACCTTCCAAAAAAAAAAATATATATATATATAGAGCCATTTTGGTGCTGCTACATGCTGTATTATTGATAAACAGCAAGTTTAGGGGTCTATCGTATCTGTTCTGCGTTTTCTAAATGCATAGTGAGGTGTGTTCTACATAAAATCATTGAAAATCTTCGGACTGTGTTTCTTTTCTGATTCATATATACATCTGCACTTATGTTCTTAAAATGTTGTCATATTTATATCTACGTGCATGACAAACATGGAAAGAAGAAACGGCAACGATACATGCAAGTAAGCAAGACTACTTCATCTAAACACAAGGATCATCTGGACAAATCTTCAAAATTGACTCTGTCGGTGCCTTATATATTGTGCATGGAAATCCAAATGTACGAAATTTGGACAATAAAACTTAATTTCCGCAACAAAGGACTGACGTCACAACGGGCCAAACGCGGACCTCAAACGAAGAGAAATGTCGGAAGATTAGATCATCGTGCTGAATACGAGGAAAAGGAGTTCCTTGTACATGATACATCTGCCGAATGAACTATGAACATTATCGCCTGAAGAGTTGCCCAAGCAACGAAATGCATAGTGAGGTGTGTTCTACATAAAATCATTGAAAATCTTCGGACTGTGTTTCTTTTCTGATTCATATATACATCTGCACGTATGTTCTTAAACTGTTGTCATATTTATATCTACGTGCATGACAAACATGGAAAGAAGAAACGGCAAAGATACATGCAAGTAAGCAAGACTACTTCGTCTAAACACAAGGATCATCTGGACAAATCTTCAAAATGGACTCTGCCCATGCATTCACATTTCCCCGTCCCGCGGCGATATTTTTACATACAATGTTAGATTAACATCTTCTCGACATCATTGTAGCATTTTAATGACCATAATCAAGATTAAAACATGTTTTTTTTCGCTGATGGGACGGAAGCGGTAAAGCGCAGAACAACCGTAGGAAATTGCAGAACGAAAATGTAAACAAACACCAAATCACCCCATGCATTCACATTTCCCCGTCCCGCGGCGATATTTTTACATCAAATGTTAGATTAACATCTTCTCGACATCATTGTAGCATTTTAATTACCATAATCAAGATTAAAACAACTTTTTATGTCGATGGGACGGAACCTTTGAAAATTGCAGAACGGGATGGGACGGTATTAGATAGGATGGGACGGTATTAGAAAACGCAGAACAGCTAAGATGGACCCCTAAACTTGCTGTTTATCAACAATACAGCATGTAGCAGCACCAAAACGGCTCTATGTGGTCATCAGTGTAGCATTTTATTGGTGATCCCATTTTATTGACCATAATCAAGATGAAAACAACTTTTTTCGTCGATGGGACGGAGGCGAAATTGCAGAACGAAAATGTAAACAAACACCAAATCACCCCATGCATTCACATTTCCCCGTTCCACGGTGATATTTTTGCATAAAATGTTAGATTAACATCTTTTCGACATCACTGTAGCATTTTAATGACCATAATCAAGATGAAAACAACTTTTTATGTCGATGGGACGGAACCGTTGGAAATTGTAGAACAGGATGGGACGGTATTAGATAGGATGGGACGGTATTAGAAAACGCAGAACAGATAAGATAGACCCCTAAACTGGCTGTTTATCAATAATACAGCATGTAGCAGCACCAAAATGGCTCTATACGGTCATCAGTGCAGCATTTTATTGGTGATCCCATTTTATTGACCATAATCAAGATTAAAACAACTTTTTTCGCTGATGGGGCGGAACCTTTGGAAATTGCAGAACGGGATGGGACAGTATTATATAGGATGGGACGGTATTAGAAAACGCAGAACAGCTAAGATAGACCCCTAAACTTGCTGTTTATCAATAATACAGCATGTAGCAGCACCAAAATGGCTCTATCTGGTCATCAGTGTAGCATTTTATTGGTGATCCCATTTTATTGACCATAATCAAGATGAAAACAACTTTTTTCGTCGATGGGACGGTGGCGAAATTGCAGAACGAAAATGTAAACAAACACCAAATCACCCCATGCATTCACATTTCCCCGTTCCACGGTGATATTTTTGCATAAAATGTTAGATTAACATCTTTTCGACATCACTGTAGCATTTTAATGACCATAATCAAGATGAAAACAACTTTTTATGTCGATGGGACGGAACCGTTGGAAATTGCAGAACAGGATGGGACGGTATTAGATAGGATGGGACGGTATTAGAAAACGCAGAACAGATAAGATAGACCCCTAAACTGGCTGTTTATCAATAATACAGCATGTAGCAGCACCAAAATGGCTTTATACGGTCATCAGTGCAGCATTTTATTGGTGATCCCATTTTATTGACCATAATCAAGATTAAAACAACTTTTTTCGCTGATGGGGCGGAACCTTTGGAAATTGCAGAACGGGATGGGACGGTATTAGATAGGATGGGACGGTATTAGAAAACGCAGAACAGCTAAGATAGACCCCTAAACTGGCTGTTTATCAATAATACAGCATGTAGCAGCACCAAAATAACTCTATATGGTCATCAGTGCAGCATTTTATTGGTGAAACCATTTTATTGACCATAATCAAGATGAAAACAACTTTTTTCGTCGATGGGACGGAAGCGAAATTGCAGAACGAAAATGTAAACAAACACCAAATCACCCCATGCATTCATATTTCCCCGTCCCGCGGCGATATTTTTACATAAAATGTTAGATTAACATCTTCTCGACATCATTGTAACATTTTAATGACCATAATCAAGATTAAAACATGTTTTTTTTCGCTGATGGGACGGAAGCGGTAAAGCGCAGAACAACCGTAGGAAATTGCAGAACGAAAATGTAAACAAACACCAAATCACCCCATACATTCTCATTTCCCCGTCCCACTGTGATATTTTTGCAAAAAATGTTAGATTAACATCTTTTCGACATCACTGTAGCATTGTAATGACCATAATCAAGATTAAAACAACATTTTTTGTCGATGGGACGGAACCGTTGGAAATTGCAGAACAGGATGGGACGGTATTAGATAGGATGGGACGGTATTAGAAAACGCAGAACAGATAAGATACATGTAGACCCCTAAACTTGCTGTTTATCAATAATACAGCATGCAGCAGCACCAAAATGGCTCTATATGGTCATCAGTGCAGCATTTTATTGGTGATCCCATTGTATTGACCATAATCAAGATGAAAACAACTTTTTTCGTCGATGGGACGGAAGCGAAATTGCAGAACGAAAATGTAAACAAACACCAAATCACCCCATGCATTCACATTTCCCCGTCCCGAGGCGATATTTTTACATCAAATGTTAGATTAACATCTTCTCGACATCATTGTAGCATTTTAATTACCATAATCAAGATTAAAACAACTTTTTATGTCGATGGGACGGAACCTTTGAAAATTGCAGAACGGGATGGGACGGTATTAGATAGGATGGGACGGTATTAGAAAACGCAGAACAGCTAAGATGGACCCCTAAACTTGCTGTTTATCAATAATACAGCATGTAGCAGCACCAAAATGGCTCTATGTGGTCATCAGTGTAGCATTTTATTGGTGATCCCATTTTATTGACCATAATCAAGATGAAAACAACTTTTTTCGTCGATGGGACGGAAGCGAAATTGCAGAACGAAAATGTAAACAAACACCAAATCACCCCATGCATTCACATTTTCCCGTCCCACGGTGATATTTTTGCATAAAATGTTAGATTAACATCTTTTCGACATCACTGTAGCATTTTAATGACCATAATCAAGACTAAAACAACTTTTTTTGTCGATGGGACGGAACCTTTGGAAATTGCAGAACGGGATGGGACGGTATTAGATAGGATGGGACGGTATTAGAAAACGCAGAACAGCTAAGATGGACCCCTAAACTTGCTGTTTATTAATAATACAGCATGTAGCAGCACCAAAATGGCTCTATGTGGTCATCAGTGTAGCATTTTATTGGTGATCCCATTTTATTGACCATAATCAAGATGAAAACAACTTTTTTCGTCGATGGGACGGAAGCGAAATTGCAGAACGAAAATGTAAACAAACACCAAATCACCCCATGCATTCACATTTTCCCGTCCCACGGTGATATTTTTGCATAAAATGTTAGATTAACATCTTTTCGACATCACTGTAGCATTTTAATGACCATAATCAAGATTAAAACAATTTTTTTTGTCGATGGGACGGAACCTTTGGAAATTGCAGAACGGGATGGGACGGTATTAGATAGGATGTGACGGTATTAGAAAACACAGAACAGCTAAGATAGTGTAAACAATATTTATTTGAACAAAATAACAGAACAACACATTGACAATTATACATATTGAGTAAAAAACATAGTTCAAATGAGGATTAGATAACAAGCCATGAGCCTATGGCTTTTATAAAAATCTTTTCCTCCAAAAATGTTACCCCGAGTGTCAATACAGACAGCTACAGGGTAAAAAGGACGGGAATTTGAATATTGTTCTGTGTTTTAAAATAAATGTTGGGAAGTTAGTTAAGCGAGTGCAGGTATCAGAAAGATGGAGGAGTGATAGAAGGGAGGAGATTATGAAATAGACAAGAAAGATAATAAAGTAGGTGGAAAAGAAGTGTGATAAATGCTGTATACAATAATCCCTCAGTCATAATCTAATGACCATAATCAAGATTAAAACAACTTTTTTTGTCGATTGGACGGAACCTTTGGAAATTGCAGAACGGGATGGGACGGTATTAGATAGGATGTGACGGTATTAGAAAACACAGAACAGCTAAGATAGACCCCTAAACTGGCTGTTTATCAATAATACAGCATGTAGCAGCACCAAAATGGCTCTATACAGTCATCAGTGCAGCATTTTATTGGTGATCCCATTTTATTGACCATAATCAAGATTAAAACATATTTTAAAAGAACTTAATGTAAACATATTTTATTCCAATCATAATAACATATATACATTTGACAAAGTGTTGACAATAAAAACAGAATAGGATAAATGATTGTTGGATTGGAAAAGGGATTAAACAACAAGCCCAAGGGCTTTTGTTAAGTTTTAAAAGAACTTGTTTCGCTGATGGGACGGAAGTTGTAAAACCCAGAACAGCTTAGGAAATTGCAGAACGAAATGGTAAACAACAACATCATTCACCGCAACCCCAACCCACCTTCCAAAAAAAAAAAATATATATATATATATATAGAGCCATTTTGGTGCTGCTACATGCTGTATTATTGATAAACTGCAAGTTTAGGGGTCTATCTTATCTGTTCTGCGTTTTCTAATACCGTCCCATCCTATCTAATACCGTCCCATCCTGTTCTGCAATTTCCAACGGTTCCGTCCCATCGACAAAAAATGTTGTTTTAATCTTGATTATGGTCATTACAATGCTACAGTGATGTCGAAAAGATGTTAATCTAACATTTTATGCAAAAATATCACAGTGGGACTGGGAAATGTGAATGTATGGGGTGATTTGGTGTTTGTTTACATTTTCGTTCTGCAATTTCCTACGGTTGTTCTGCGCTTTACCGCTTCCGTCCCATCAGCGAAAAAAAACATGTTTTGATCTTGATTATGGTCATTAAAATGCTACAATGATGTCGAGAATATGTTAATCTAACATTTTATGTAAAAAATATCGCCGCGGGACTGGGAAATGTGAATGCATGGGATGATTTGGTGTTTGTTTACATTTTCGTTCTGCAATTTCGCTTCCGTCCCATCGACGAAAAAAATTGTTTTCATCTTGATTATGGTCAATAAAATGCGACAGTGATGTCGAAAAGATGTTAATCTAACATTTTATGTAAAAATATCACCGTGGGACAGGGAATGTATGGGGTAATTTGGTGTTTACATTTTCGTTCTGCGTTTGACCGTAATCGCCTATTCCCGACGTGTCTATTTTTAGCCGATAATATGATCTTTGTGTTTGCGAATGAGACTATTGGAATCACTGAACTAAATGGTTTCCCATAGGCGACAGTGTTAACGTTTCGGCCAAATTCACTGAATTGAAGCCTGCAGGCCATACCAGTGATGTTTACCCAGCTAGATTGACACCAGTTGATCACGAAAATGCAAGAAAAATCATAGGTCATGTGTTTACTTTTTAAAATAAATCCCCAAGTGTACGACAGGGCTATCCCACAGCCAAATTTGATCTGGAAAAACCCAGATCTACAACAGCTAGTTAAATACATTTCCCGCTCACAAAAATCCGTTCCCCAATTCATTCACCAGTTTAAATTATTTAGATATTATGTACAAATCAAATAAACGCGATGTCATCCTTTAATAACGTGTCGCATGTATCAGGTGAAGGTCATTCTTCAGTTACCTTCACCTTTAGCATTCCACGGTGTACTCGCTCCCCGACTCTAGAACACATTTAGCTCCCTGATTCCTATATATATATGTATATGTGTGAAACACAGCGTTTCTTATAGTATTTTATAAAAAATATAGACCTTACTGAAATAAACAATGGATTATATCGAGCAGTAGTTTTTTATTTTTCCAATATGAGGCATCCTGAAAATTAGTGTCAATCCTCAAAATAAAGCGAAAAAATTTAGCTTTTTTTCAATTTTACTAGCTAATGCATCTTGTATAACTGAAGTATGTCCTTATATACCATAATACTACTAAATTGAAGAGGAAATGTTAATATACATTTTGAGAGGGATATATTGTCCAATTTTAAACCCCTTTCATGCAGAATTTGGCAATTTATAATAAATATTTACCAAAATTAACAGAAAATAAAAATTAAACATATTTTAATAGCAATGTAAAGCAACCATAAGTCAATTTAAATATCGAAACATTATGATACAACATCAGACACAGCTTCAGGCATGAAATTTTACCAGATGGCAGGGCATACTGTCTGTTTAACAAAGCTGCCATGACAGTTTTGCACGACAGTAACTCTAGTGGTGATGCCATCACCCCCCCCCCCCCGACTTGGGGTGGGGCTACGGTCCCAGATAAGGCTACTGGGTGCCGGAAAAGCTTAATTGGTCAAATGACACCTTTTCCCAATGGGGGGGGGGGGCTAACACTCCTCAGAATTGTGGGGAGGGGGGCTTTAGACCCCTGACCCCCTAATGGTACCTGACATCCATGCAACATTATCAGATTTATCACTTTCTTTACTATCTACAGGCGAATCCATGCGTTTCTTCTTTAAATCTGTCCAAAATGTGGTCATTATCATTTGAAAATAAGAAAATATGGAATTAACAACTTATCATGGCGAGACGTGAAATTTCGTAAAATTCAAATTTTTCTTATAGGAATCACTAAACTGAATGGTTTCCCCATAGGCGACAGTGTTAACGTTTCGGCCAAATTCACTGAATTGAAGCCTGCAGGCCATACCAGTGATGTTTACCCAGCTAGATTGACACCAGTTGATCACGAAAATGCAAGAAAGATCATAGGTCATGTGTTTACTTTTTAAAATAAATCCCCAAGTGTACGACAGGGCTATCCCACAGTCAAATTTGATCTGGAAAAACCCAGATCTACAACAGCTAGTTAAATACATTTCCCGCTCACAAAAATCCGTTCCCCCATTCATTCACCAGTTTAAATTATTTAGATATTATGTACAAATCAAATAAACGCGATGTTATCCTTTAATAACGTGTCGCATGTATCAGGTGAAGGTCATTCTTCAGTTACCTTCACCTTTAGCATTCCACGGTGTACTCGCTCCCCGACTCTAGAACACATTTAGCTCCCTGATTCCTATAAAATTGTTGCTCCCTGTACGCCATGTTAATACCGACTATATATAACCATTTTGATGCCGCTACACACTGTATTATTGATAAACAGCCGGTTTTCTAATACCGTCCCAATACCGTCCCACATACCGTCCCATGCGGTCCCAATACCGTCCCATACCGTCCCGTCCCATTTTGCGTTTTAGTCACTCCCTAATTATATGCTTAGTCTGGGCGAAACATGGAGTTTGTAATGGCGTGTCTGCATGATGCATATGAGTCCCGGCCTGTGAGTCAGTCGGTCATGTTCATAGCGCGTCTACATGGTACCTATGCGTCCCGTCGGTGACTCAGTCGGTCATATCCATAGCGCATTATAAAGGCGGACACAGATTTGGTATTGGCATGTCTATGCATGGTGCACATGAGTCCCGTCGGTGACTCAGTCGGTCAGGTACATAGCGCATTATCGATATATTATCTATATTTCGACGAGAAATATCTCAGTGTCGGGTCTGGATGAAATGGCGTGTCTACATGGTACATATGCGTCCCATCGGTGACCCAGTCGGTCAGGTCCATAGCGCATTATTTATATCTTATCTATATTTCTACGAGACATATAGCTGTACCGGGGTCTGGGGAGAACGAGAATAACCGAGTTGGTAATGTCGTGTCTACAATGATGCCTATGAGTCCCATTTGGTGAATCAGTCGGTCATATGCATAGCGCATTATTGGTATCTTAGCTATATTTCGACAAGAAATATGTCTGAGTAAAAGGCGTATCGGAGTTGGTAATGGCATGACTATACAGGCTGACCACGAGTCACATCGGTGACACAGTTGGTCAGGTGCATAGAGCATTATTGATATTTTATATTTCGAGAAATATAGCAGTGTCGGGGTCTGGGGAAAAGGCGAAACACAGTTTTATGGCACCCAGGAGTCCAGTCGGTGACTCAGTCGGTCAGGTGCATAGCGCATCAGCGAAACCAAGAACCGCTCGCGTGAGCGGTATTAGTATATAAACTTGGTCTATAAAATCGACCATACTGAGCCCTCGCCGGCGCGAAGACGAAATTCACACTTGTGCATCGAGGCCGCAGTGGGCCATTTATGTCGGTGTAGTTTGTCCAAGTCAGATAGCATAACCCTGATCAATTGGAATGCAAACTAGACAGCTGTCGTCAGAGCAGTTGACCGTCAGATGACACTAGAAATTAAATCGGTTCAAATTTAGGTACTTGAACAGAATTATGATAATGAATTATGAAACTGGATATATTTTACCAACAAATTATGTACACGGTGCTAAGAGGGAGAAATTATATATAAGAAAGGGCCGACAGCCCTCCATGAGGAAAAACTGTTTTACCTTAATTATGACCACCTGGGCTGATTTTACCCATAACCAGGGATGTGGCTAGAGGGGGGGTGTAGGGGGGTGTCTCACCCCCCCCCCCCAGCAGAGAGCTATATTTTCAATAGTTGGAAATTTCATACCTGCCACAACGAAATTTCACACCAACAATAGGTTGAAAATGTTCTTGTAGTTTGATTATAAAACAATTTATTGGGAGGAATTTATTGTTTTTCGACCAATATTTGCATATGTTCCTATTTTTGGTCAAAAATTTTGACAGAAATGGTCATCAGTTGGAAATTTTCCAACCTTAGGTGGGTGACAGGTTGGAAATTTCCAACACTTGGAAAGCTTTTGTCCTGGTCCCTTCCCCATGGCCAGTCAAAAACTGCTAGCTAATTTAAGAAAACAATATTGTCATTCATTTGGTCAACATTGTCCTTGGAATTGTCATCAGTTGGAAATTTTCCAACCTAAGTGGGGGTGTATGGTTTGAAATTTCCAACAGTAGGAAGGCTTGAGGCTAGTCTAGATGTTAGGATTTTGCGATTTTCTTGTTCAGATTTAAAAAAAATTCGCACACCGGGCCGAACCATGGTCGGCCCGGTGTGTCGTTGCCCCATCCACATGGCCAATACAATACTGCTAATTAGTTTAGCAAAACAATATTTTACTACATTTGGTCAAACTTGTAGACATAAATGGTCATCAGTTGAAGAATTTTCCAACCTGAGGGGGAGCATGAGGTTTGAAATTTCCAACACTAGGAAAGCTTCAGTTGAGGCCAGTCTAGATGCTAGGATTTGCGATTTTCTTGTATAGTTTTCAAAATTTTCTCACACCGGGCCGAACAACCATGGTCGGCCCGGTGTTTCCTGGTCTGTTGTCGGTAGCTGTGTGCATTTGTCTGGAATTAGATCACTAGTTGTTTTTTTTGGGGAAATTTTCAGGTTAAAATATCTTAATGTTCTCATACTGGGAAAATAGAAGCATGGCTTATGAATATATAGGAAATTAGGCCTGAGCATGAGGTACAAGGAGGGGGGGTGCAAATGGAATTATGAAAAAAGTTGTGTTGGTGATTCCGACTCAAGGGGGGGGGGGTGCAAATGGAATTATGCAAAAGTTGTGTTGGTGTGATTCCGACTCAAGGGGGGGGGTGCAGTTGGAAATTCCCAAGGTGGACACCCCCCCAGCGGAGACCCTCTATCCACATCCCTGCCCATAACTGATGATACGTCATGTGATAGGGTCATATTATGTATACGAAAAGGGAACAACAGCCCTCCACAGTTCCGGACCATATCGGGTTGTTATCGGTTAACCCTTGGCGATAAACAAAGATGTTATACTTGAAATTGGTTAACACAAATTAGAGTTTTACCCGAATTACGGCCAGCTGGGTAGATTCTACTCGCAAATGGTGGCAGGTAATGTTATAGGATCCAATTATGTAAACATAAAGGTACGACAGCCCTCCATGTGTAATGACCATATCGGTTTGCTAGCCGTAACCATTGGCGGGTGATGTAGATTTTAAGCGAAATTGGTCCAAATTTGAGAACTTGACCTGATTTTTCATGGCCAACTGAGCAGATTCTAACCATTATAATAATAGCACGTCATGCTATAGAACCCCATTATGTATACAAAAAGGACCGGTAGCCCTCCATGTGTAAAGAAACTATCAGCTTGCTAGCGGTTAACCCTTTGCGATTTAATTTGATTTTATGCGAAATTGGTCCCACATTTATAGTTTTATCTGAATTATGGCCAACTGGGCTGATTCTACCCATAACTGATGACAAGTCATAGTATATAATTAAATTATGTATACAAAAAGGTACGACAGCCATCCATGTGTAATAACAATTATTATATCGGTTTCATATCAGTTAACCCTTAGCGGGGGGTGTCGATATTATGCGAAATTGGTTCAAATTAGAGAATTTGACATGAATTATGGCCAACTGGGCAGAATCTACCCATAACTGAAGACAAGTCATAATGTAAGATCCAATTATGTATACGAAAAGGTACGACAGCCACCCATGTCTAATGACAATATCGGTTTCCTATCAGTTAACCCATGGCGGGTGATGTCGATTTTATGCGAAATTGGTCCCACATTTATAGTTTTATCTGAATTATGGCCAACTGGGCAGATTCTACCCATAACTGATGATAAGTCATATTATATAATCCAATTATGTATTCGAAAAGGTACAACCGCCATCCATGTGTAATAACAATACCGGTTTCCTATCAGTTAACCCTTGGCGGGGGTGTCGATTTTATGCGAAATTGGTTCCAATTAGATAATTTGACATGAATTATGGCCAAATGGGCAGATTCTACCCATAAATGATGACAAGTCATAGTATAGGATCAAATTATGTATACGAAAGGGTGCGACAGCCATCCATATGTAATGACAATATCGGTTTCCTATCAGTTAACCCATGGCGGGTGATGTCGATTTTATGCGCAATTGGTCCCACATTTATAGTTTTATCTGAATTATGGCCATCTGTGCAGACTCAGCCCATAACTGATGACAAGTCATAGTATATGATGCAATTTTGTATACGAAAAGGTACGACGGCGATCAATGTGTAATCAAAATATCGGTTTCCTACCAGTTAACCCTTGGCGGGTGATATCGATTTTATGCGAAATTGGTTCCAATTAGTGAATTTGACATGAATTATGGCCAACCGATGACACGTTATAGTATAGGATTTTATTATGTAAACAAAAAGGTACGACAGCCATCCACTTGTAAAGACAATATCGGTTTCCTGTCAGTTAACCCTTGGCGGGTGTGTCGATTTTATGCGAAATTGTTTCGAATTAGAGAATTGGACATGAATTATGGCCAACTGGGCAGATTCTATCAATAACTGATGACAAGTCATTATGTAGGATCCAACTATGTATACGAAAAGGTACGACAGCCATCCATGTGAAATGAAAATATCGGTTTCCTATCAGTTAACCCATGGCGGGTGATGTCGATTCTATGCGAAAATGGTCCCACATTTAAGGTTTTATCTGAATTATGGCCAACTGGGCAGATTCTACCCATAAATCATGACAAGTCATAGTATAGGATCCAATTATGTATTCGAAAGGGTACGACAGCCATCCGTGTGTAATGACAATACTGGTTTCCTAGCAGTTAACCCTTGGCGGGCGATGTCGATTTTATGCGAAATTGGTTCACATTAGAGAATTTGACATGAATTATGGCCAACTGGGCAGATTCTACCCATAACTGATGACAAGTGATAGTATATGATCCCATTATGTATTCGAAAAGGTACGATAGCCATCCATGTCTAATGACAATACCGGTTTCCTATCAGTTAACCCTTGGTGGGGATGACGATTTTATGCGAAATGTATAGGCTCCAATTATGTAAACGAAAAGGTACGACAGCAATCCATGTTTAATGACAATATCGGTTTCCTATCAGTTAACCCACGGCGGGTGATGTCGATTCTATGCGAAAATGGTCCCAGATTTAAGGTTTTATCTGAATTATGGCCAACTGGGCAGATTCTACCCACAACTCATGACAAGTCATAGTATAGGATCCAATTATGTATTCGAAAAGGTACGACAGCCATCCATGTGTAATGACACTACTGGTTTCCTAGCAGTTAACACTTGGCGGGTGATATCGATTTTATGCGAAATCGGATCGAATTAGAGAATAGGACATGAATTATGGCCCACTGGGCAGATTCTACCCATAACTGATGACAAATCATATTATAGGATTCAATTATGTATACAAAAAGGTACGACAGCCATCCACTTGTAAACCCAATATCTATTTGCTATCAGTTTTTTTTTATAAATGTTTATTGAAGAAACAATCACATTGAGGAATGTCAAATACAGAATGTTCAATAGCATTGATAAGTGTATACAGATATGGCATTCCTCGCGTTCACACATATCTCTTTCTTACTGCACGCACTCGCCTGGCTCACATCATTCGCACACCAGTGGTATAAAGTTATACAATACATAAACATATGCATATGCTTAGTATATATATAGTAAATGTATTATAAATATGTCGGATGTTTCGGATGGACTCAACTCTCAACATAGAGGCTATTGTGGAGATGGTGGTAGATAGTATATGTTTTAACTGACTGCGTGATAATCGATAGGAGTCTCAAAAATTAAAGTAACTTTGTCGAATTTTTATTAAGTCGCCTGTTTGTTTAAAGCTTTTTCTATAAGGAACCAGTTTTTCAAGAATTCTGAAAGTTTCGATTGACATCGTGCTGTATATTTTTCGCAATCGTTTCTATATGCCAACTCTTTGAGGAAAACATTAACAGACAAAGTGATTGGTTTAAATTTAGACCGATATATATATTGTTTAATTAGGAGCCAGAGCAAGTTTGTAGTATAGTTTTTACTAATGGGTGGTGTGCCAAGAATCATCGTCATATTTGTGGGATAAAGATTTATATCATTATTTTTACCCCAATTACAGATATCTCTAATAAATGTATGCACATGACAACAATCCCAAAAAATGTGGTTGATATCTTCCTTTTCACTTTTACACCTATCACATTTGCCATCTTGTCTTATTTTAGATATGTGTAGAAAGTTATTAGTTGATAATATTCTAGAATTTATTCGGAATTGTAGCCACTGTAGCTTGGTGTCAGGCGTCGTGAGAAAGGGTAGTTTATCATATGTAAATAATGTACTTCCCATATCAGGAAACTGTGATTGCCATTTTGGGCGCGCTTTAGTCATAATTTGAGAATCGTTCAAAGTTTTGTAAAAATCTTGTCCTCCCCGCGAATTTTTAAGCAAAGTGATGAAGTTAGTGGGTAGAATGGGGTAAGAAACTCGAGTTATCTGTTGGCCAAGCTTTTTTGCTGTTAATTTTATTTGCTGCTGTATAGTGTTTACAGTGATGAAGTCTGTGCGTATATTAAATGTCTTATGTATGGCTTCTTGTGAAAGAAAAGAACCTTTACTATCTAGCATATCATTTATATACATAATCCATTTTTCGCGCCAAGAAGTGAAGTTTATTACCTTTCCATATTGTTTTATATTTGAATTATTCCACAGCGTACATGTGGATATATTGCAATTGTTCACATTTTGTTGTAAAAATTTGACAAATGAATACAAAACGTCATGCCAGAATGGATTTGTGAATTTCTTTGCCTGTTTCTCTAAATAGCCATGCTCATATGTAAGGAACATGGGGTCTTCGCATAATGGAATATCTGTGAGGGGCATCCACTTGGCGCTCTTTGTTATGAGGCGTCTCACCCAAGTTATTTTCATTGACAGCATAAAATTATTGACATTAACCATTTTCAAGCCACCGTTTTTGTAATCTTGGCATACAACTTTGCGTTTCACTCGATCACGTTTTGAATTCCATAGATAATTATAAAGCATAGTGTCCAATTTTTTCATAAATGTTTTATCGGGATTTGGAAGTGACACGAAAAGGTGTGTTAATTTTGGGAGTATAAGTGATTTTATTACAGTTATTCGACCAATAGGTGTCAGTAATCGGTGTTTCCATGTCTCAATCAGTCGTTTCACATCAGCAAATTTTGTATCGTAGTTGATTTTCATTTTGTCAAGATGTGTATCAAAATTGAATCCCTAGAAGATCAAATGAGCT
Organism: Siphonodentalium dalli; assembly: GCA_032622095.1. NCBI lineage: Eukaryota > Metazoa > Mollusca > Scaphopoda > Gadilida > Siphonodentaliidae > Siphonodentalium > Siphonodentalium dalli. Next base: position 256,883,036 of record CP136061.1, read on the forward strand.
ATCAAATCTGATACCAAGATCTGAGCATATACCATCTCTACGCCCAGTATAAGAACCTATCCACGATGCCTGACACTTGCTAGGGTTAATTTTTAAACCGGAAAGATTTGCGAACAGTGTTAATACATTGCATACTTCCCTTAGGCTTTCTTCTCTGCCGTCTAAAATGAGAGTTGTGTCGTCTGCATACTGTGTGATTTTGTATTCAAAATTGCCGAGGTTTATACCTTTGATGCGTTTATTAGATTTAATAATGATAGCTAAGATTTCTGCGCATATCAGAAAAATATAAGGCGAAATTGGGTCACCCTGCCGACAGCCACGGTTTAGTTGGAAACTCTGAGATATATGTCCATTTATCAGAATAGATGAGTTGATATTTGTGTAGAAAGTATAAATCCATTTTTTTATTTCATCACCAAAGTTAAAAAGGTCAAGGCATTTATTTATAAATTTCCATGATACTGAGTCAAATGCCTTTTCAAAATCTAGCAGGAGCAGAAGACCAGGTTTATCAGATAATTTTGTCTTATGGATAATATCATAAATTAATCTAGTGTTGTCTCCAATATACCGATTTTTAAAGAAACCAGTTTGATCATAGCTGATTATATCGGGTAGAACATTTTTCATTCGTTCAGCTATACAAGAGGAAGCTAGTTTATATGTTATATTTAACAGAGTTATCGGACGCCAGTTCTTTAAAAGATGTCTCTCTTTATCTTTTTTCGGAAGAAGGGTAATAAGTCCTTGTTTTTGGGTTATGGATAATTCACCAGTATCAAATGCTTCACGAAGGGACTCACAAAGAATTAGACCTAAGTTTTGCCAAAAAAAATTCCAAAACTCATACGGAAATCCATCCAGACCGCTGCTCTTATCATTTTGTGATCTTTTCAATGCGTTTGTTAGTTCGTTTAGAGTTATTGGCCCTTCTATGCTATTTGCAGTATCGTTTGTTAACACTGGATAAGTTTCTTCACTGAGGATAGTGCTAATATCAAAATCCTTTAATTTTTTAGATGCATATAAAGTACTGTAAAATGTTCTTGCTTCGTTCATTATGTCGGACTGATTATCAATGTTTTTACCAGTGGAATCGGTGAGCATCGATAGAGTTTTAGAAATGAAATTGCGCTTTTCGAGATTCAAGAAATATTTTGTGGGTTTTTCTCCGTTTTCAATCCACCTGGCTCTAGATCTTATCATTGCCCCCCTCGTGTCTTCTTTTCTAATTTCATAGAGCTCCGAGTCTATTTTTTGTAATTTTTCCAATAATTCATCTCTTTCTGTTAAACATTGGTCCATGTTATCGACCGTTGTTTCCAATTTTACTTTAGTTTTGTTTAATTCGTCCTCTTCCTTTTTGCGTTCTCTTTTTCGTTTTGCTGCGAAATTTATTGTTTCACCTCTTATATCCAATAAGAGGGTGTCTAAAAATAGGCGTTTACTAATTTTACAAGTAACATTACTTGTATTTTTTTCACATATATTCAGTTTATAATCGTATCTTAGTTTATTTCTTTCTATAATGGAATGTACTAATACTGCATATTCATTGTCACGAAGTAAGGAGGTGTTAAATTTCCAATAACCTCGACCTCTCACAATTATATTTAATTTCAATGTGAGTGATATTATGGAATGATCAGAGCGGTATCCTGGTAATATATCGGTCCCTGTGCCAACTAAGCTTAGAAGATCTTCAGATATCATAAAGTAATCTAGTCTAGCCATTTTTATTGGAGATTTTTTTCTCCATATATATCGTTTTATGTCTTTGTTGTTAACTCTCCAAGCATCCACCAGTTCGAGTCTGTCGACAAGGTCGCCCACCGCTTCTTTAGCCCGGGGATTGTTAATATGTTTATAATTTAAAGTATCAGCGGACTGATTTTGTACCATATTCCAATCACCACATATTATTATTTGGGTGTTACCCATGTTAATAATCTTAGTTTTCAGCTGTTTGTAAAATTCAGGGTTATCTTCGTTTGGGCCATATATGTTAACTAAAGCCATTCTCAATTTGTCTACGGTTACATCGATTATTATGAAGTTTCCAGATTCATCTTTGATAGAATTGTGTATTTGAAAGTCGAGATTCTGGCTAAATAGAATTGCCACACCACGCGATTGCGATGAGAAGGGTGCCAGTATTGTTTTGAAACCTCATTCTGAAGAAATGTATCTTTCCATATCTTTTGTGAAATGTGTGTCTTGTAGACAGTATATTGAGGCATTTTGTGCTCGTAAATATCGGAACACGTCGCGTCGTTTCTCTGACTGATTGAGACCTCGGCAATTTGAAGACAGTATCTTTATAGACATAATCGACAACTAGCATGCAGACTACCGAAACATCGACATAGAAGTACATAGGAGATCATGTATATATATTTAGAAAATACAGCACAATAATATATTACGCCACTGGAATAAGAATCAACCATACAGATCATGCATACTGACATACAAACATACTGAATATATAACAAAACAAAATTAAGTGAAATCCGATACGAAACCTCCATGGTTGAGGTTATGAGCGACCGCCCTGGGTCCAGTTCAACATTGTGTATGAGTTATTACAGTCACCTGATCATATTTCTTTGGAGTCATGAAACTACATACGAGAAATCGAAGAAAGATTTTTGTTCTTTTTTAAAAGAATTTTTTTGAAATTTTGAAAATATCTTCAAATGTAATTTACTCATGTATTACTTAACTTAAGGACCACTATAATTATTCTATCTTAATTAGATAGGTAAAGTTACGGATTTAGGAAGAACATGGATATTCATAAGTTAGTCTGGAACATACGCGTATCCTATACCTTACTCTCTCTATTTTAAAGTTGTATCAGGGCTAAAATATAAAAATAGAATATCAGAAAAATCGATAATACTGCATTCCATTTGTGACCACGTGGTACTCTAGATTTTGTTACATTTGATAGACTGAGTAAGTCCTATTGTTATTATGATAGGTGAGTTGGCTGTTCTCATGCCAGACATCATGCAGACAGTGAATAAGAGGTCAAATTACTAGATTGACCCATATCTTCGGTATTGATATTTTGGCATTTTGAGTCCGCGTCGACAAAACACTGCTTGCGAAAGTTATGTATGGTGATTGAATTACAATATTTCTTAATGTTCATATTCTATTAAATGGATTTTGAATGGACTATGTACTGAAGTTAGGTATGTAATGGTATTTACTTAACAAACATGCTTATACGAGTGCACATAAGCTTTTTGGAAAATAATTTCAATTTTGAATTTACTGTGTGGTATTATACTATCAGACTATAAGTGGTTAAAGTCCAGTCTTGGTCAAGTACCCCCGTGCAAATCCCAGATATAGCTTTATAATGGGTTGTTTAATTGAACCCATCATATTGAGTGGATATGCATGGTGGTATCTGACACAGGATTTGTTCTTTCAACCATAACATGTGTTGAAATCAGGGTTTTTACTGTTAGAGTGGTTTAGCATATTCATGTCAGTGTTTACAACAATGATATTCAACAGTGGGGGCTGTCCAATTATATAACATTCAATACAGATTCAAAAGATATTTACAAACATATTCATTGTAGATTTTAAGGGTTTATCCCTTGATAATTTCGTCAAGATCTGCATCAGTAATAAATTTTACAATTGCACCATTTCCTATCAGTTAACCCTTGGCGGGTTATGTCGATTTTATGCGAAATTTGTTTTTAATTAGAGAATTTGACATGAATTATGGCCAATTGTGCAGATTCTACCCATAACTAATGACAAGTCACGGTATAGGATCCAATTATGTAATGTATAGGGCCACATTTTCGAAAGAAAGACTGACGACTGAATGACCAACCAAAATCGGCATACGTGTACTGATCGCGGAAAGCACGAAATATACAGTTCAAGGAAACCGCCTATCAAACCGATCTCGATATAAACACGCTGCACGAGTGACGACATGGTCGAGTTCAAGGTCGTCAATAATCAAACAGATTTTGACGCGGCATGCAAGTTACAACGTCGTCATCAAAGACAACATACGGGCGTGTTTCTTTGAGGATTAAAACAATATCACAATGCCGTTCTTTCAAAGAATTGGAATTTAACCTTTGAAGAGTCATGATAGACACATAAAAACCCGGACCCCCTTCCGATACCGACCTCTCGCGCCATGAATACAATCACGATCGATGTTCATCGCGTGCAGTTTAAAGATCGATACTTGATACTACTGTATTTTGCCAAAACAGCCTGATCTACGAACGTGCAAATATGCAACCACAGTACCGAGTACCGCCGGTACTGAACACCAGTACCGGTACCGTAAAAATGCCCGAGTACCGGCGGTACCGACACTGAGTACCGTTGAGAAGCCTGATCCAGCACCGAGTTTTACAACTGCACCCTCTTTTGAATCATATAAAAATTCAGGTACTGCATGCACCACAAACGTCCCTATCCTATTGTATGGTGCGTAATTACCACACGGCACCCGCCTTAATTTGTGTAAATTTCCCAATTGAATATGATTCAAATGTCACTTTTAGACTGAAGGTACAAAAATGCATGTAACATTTTTGGTATATACAACGTACATTCGATGCTAAATATTGATTAATAATTCACATTAGAACAATCGTCACCTATATATATGTACTATACTGGCATGACGTTGTGTCAGACGTGTATTGGACTAACTTTCGCATGTGCTTTATTCTATGATCCATGATACATCAATTGATATTTAGAGGATATTACTTAGTTGGTTTGATATTAGGCCCGATATCAGCCAGGGGTAACCGAAGGTCGAAGGCTGATATGAGATTACCGAGGGCTGATATCAGGCCTAATATCAAACCAACCAAGTAATATTCCATTTATTAATTAGATGGCCTCTTAGTAACAGACTACTCTTTCAAATGAGTGACATCACACAAAATGATATCTACACATTATTAGCAGTGAAGTATATTTACGACATGTCGTAAAACCATGTTATTCGGAATTGTGATGTCGTGAAATGATA